>REGL01000223.1:280414-302185 GCA_004194395.1 Aurelia aurita complex sp. Pacific | reverse complement strand
TTAAAATATTTCCAGGATTGGTGGAGTTATGGCCACAAACAAACCGATAAGGCACTGAACCTTGAACAATAGAAATTCTGGCCGGGAGACAATAGTAATAACAATAGTGATTGTTGTAAGAACGACCAAAAAACGCCACAATCTGCGTTTTCAATTGTTCTTGCTATTGTCTTTCGCTAAATTTTCCTTTATTCGAGATTCAATGCCCCTACGGTTTCTATGTGAATTGAAAAAGTCTACAAAGGCTTGTTCGCGCTTTTCAAGTCATGTGGCAATACTTTAGGGAAGTTTCTGTATTGTACTACTTTCTGCATTCATGGCACAAGTTTGTTCGTTGCGAAATAACTTATAAAATTCAAAAGAGGTTTTATCAAGAGGCTTTATCGCCTGACTTGAAGTGGCGTAAACAGGTCTCGACAAGCCTTCGCCGATTGTGTCTATTAGAGAGGCAATAACTCCGCTAATCCTGGAGATATTTTAACCGGCATCCAAACTTGTACTCCCAAACATCTAGAGAGTAGATTGCTTTAAAAAAATTCGAGAAATCTCAAGCAGTTTTTTGTCCTGGTTGCGTTTTATGAAGGTATAGGTAAATTTAGAAAAATCTTCACGGGTTTCTTTTGTCTCCTTCGCTTCTTAGCCATCTGATTGGTCCGTGAAAATGAGGCTTTGGTGTTTTCGGCCATGGGCCACGACTGCCACGAGCAATCGGCTATGTACGAGGAATGATTCCTATGTTCACGCAGGCTACATCAAGCCTTCATCAGAGCCATACATACGTAAAATAGTGATGATAATGCTGGGGATAATACTGGTGTAGCTAACATTTTTAGCTAACATATCAACTTAGACCTCTTCCAAATCAGATAGCTTGTAAAAGACACAAACTTTCAGAAATGTGAGACAGTCTTTAGACTCGGTAGCATCTCAAACAGATGAATTTGACTTTGATGCACAATCAAAATTTCCAGATCAGTACTGTAGCAAATTTTAAGGTTTTTTGAAAAGTTGTAATTTTTTTCACTTCGTGGTGTATAATAACTGTTCCCGATAGAACCTGTGAATGCTTGGTAACTTGGTATTTATATAAAGCATAGTTTAAGAATGAAGACGAACCTACTGTCCCTATGTGGAATGACATTATACTGGCTTTTTAAACATTGGTTTGCTCGTTTGTTGTATTTTCTTGCCAAGAATTTGACCGAAAGATAATTCTTTTCATTTTTAACGGTTTAATGCCTTCTTAGAGGCTTATCCATTGTTCTTCTACACGAGCTATACTGCCATGCCGAAAGCGAAGCGAAAGCCTCGGGCGCTAGGCCCATTACAAAGATTGAACCCTTGTGTCAAGCAGGGATATGCTTGGACTTTTCTGTTTCGCCTGACATTTATATTTTACCGTAGAACCTCTGGAGTCAGGAGTCATGAAACTTCTGGACAAAATACCCTTTAGAAGCCCGTAGCTATTACATATTTATTTAAAGCCTGATCTCCTAGAAACAGAGAACGATTTTCGTGTTTTTAGGCTGCTTCATAAATCTATACCTAATAGACAAAATCGGCTGAAAGGGTTGTTCACATCTGGTGCAAGTCAAGTGATCAATCTCTTGATAAAATATCTTCTAAATTATTTTTGTGCCATGAATGCAAAACAACAAGGACAGATTTTTTAAGACAATAGCATGAGTTGCTTTTGGTGACACCTAAATTCAAAGCGATTTGCGATCGCAGACAAAGGAAATTCCCTCAACCAGTAATTTAAACACACAAAGCCGCAAAAGTTTCTCTTAAACCCAGGTAGCTAGAGCGATCGTTGTGCATTTCAGAAATTGTTTTTAAGAGCAAACATGAGCATATATCGAAAGAAGAAGAATATATCTACACATCTAACTCAGGCGTTTAATCTATTTGGTTCAAAAGCCGATCGGGAGGCGATTCAATTCTCTTATTTTTTTGGGTGTTATTATAATACTTAGTGCTCAGCTTCTGAACCAAATAAATAACTTTTGATCTATGCTCATATTTGCTCTTAAAAACAACTTATGGAATGCACAACAAGCGAGCTAGCTACCTACCTGAGTTTCGGAAAAACTTTTGCGGCTTTGTTTGTTTTGAATTACTAGTATAGTGGTTGGTGGACTTGCCCACTTGGGCAAGTCCAAATTACTGGTTGAGGGAATTTCCTTTGTCTGCAATCGCAAATCGCTTTGAATTCAGGTGTCAACAAAAGCAACTCATGCTACAGTATTGTCTTACAAAATCTGTCCTTGTTATGCAAAACAAGCTTACAAGAACGTTGTTTATACCCAACCCACTTCAGGTAAAGTGACCATACACCTGGGAAATCATCTCTTTGTCTGATGATACAGTTACCAGGCGAGCGATTATTCTGTTGATGCTTGTCTTTTTCTAATTTTGTGTCAAGCAAGCGACCACTGTACACTTGGGAAATCATCTCTTTGTTTCACGCACGCTTGTCAGTGTACGATATTATTAACATTTATGAAAAGAAAGTTTCCTCTGGAGGGCAATCTTGAAGGATCTTGAAGTGGTCGTAAACAACGTTTAGAAAAGGTCAAGCAATAAATCTCTTGACAAAACATACTTTTCTTTCTTTCGATTTTGGGTAATGATGTAATGGATGCAAGAGGGAGAAAGGTATAATACTAAAACTTCCCAAGGGTATGGAAACATGATTGAAATGCATAAAAACAAACTTTTTCCGATCATATCTATTGTGACCCAAAGTTCAATTTCTCCCTTGGGTTTCATTGATTAAAGATTTCATTGAATCTGTGAAGGCGCTTTGTAGGTAGAAACAGAAATTTTGTTTACGTAAGCAGGTAGGTCAGTGTACTTTAGAGGTATGGTAACTAATACTGTGCTGTGGTCAAGAACGAAAGGTGTTTGCGGGAGTAAGTAAAGCTGTGCAACTTTTTATTTATTAATTAGNATAATACTAAAACTTCCCAAGGGTATGGAAACATGATTGAAATGCATAAAAACAAACTTTTTCCGATCATATCTATTGTGACCCAAAGTTCAATTTCTCCCTTGGGTTTCATTGATTAAAGATTTCATTGAATCTGTGAAGGCGCTTTGTAGGTAGAAACAGAAATTTTGTTTACGTAAGCAGGTAGGTCAGTGTACTTTAGAGGTATGGTAACTAATACTGTGCTGTGGTCAAGAACGAAAGGTGTTTGCGGGAGTAAGTAAAGCTGTGCAACTTTTTATTTATTAATTAGCTACGAGAAAATAGAAAGATTGGAGTAATTTGAGGACACAGAAATGATGGAAGATGATTGAATTGCAAGGTTTTGGAGTCTTTTTGCTGGTTGGCTCCGAGACTGGAGAAAAGTTGCGGTTGAAAGAGGTAATGAGTTGTGGCCTAAATTTAAATCTAGGCTAGATGATGATGGCCTAACCTAAGGTCAAATGGGTCTGTTGCTGCAGGGGTTTTCGTACTAAAAGTGCGAGTTAGGCCGGGAAAGAAGATGAGATGGCTAAGGCGTTGGCCAAATAAAATTTTCATCTTTCGTTCAGAGAAATTAATTTGCAGAACGAAAAGCACGAGAAAGCATGACGTGTTTTCTGACGAAGCGAAAGGGAAGAATGAGAGGTGGGCAGACTGGTTGTAAAAACAAACAGGAACTACGAGGTCCCCTTTGAAGTTTCGATCAGCAGAATAGAACTTGATGCCTGATTATAGAATCCAGGTCCCATTGTGATATTTGCCGTTCATTTAATGATATTTGCCGTTCATTTAATGACATTCGCCATTCATTTAATGAGAGAGGGCCCTGGAAGGCCCTGCATTCTATAATCGCTCCCCCAGAAAAATGGTAGGAAAATTTGATGGAAACTTATGCAGCTGCCTTGTCTATCCTGCCCTGCCCTGCTGAATGAGGTACACATTTTTTATAGGAAACTGGTTTATAAGAAACTGTACTGTGGTGACCAAAAATTTAAGAAATTCTAGTACTACATTCAAGAAGCAATTAAGAAACTCTAACATTTTATTTCTGGAATAAGAGTCGGTAGATTACGGTTTGCGTGGTATTGTGTTTGAAAATATCAAGTGACAAGGAGAACCTTTGTCAGTCATACCCTTCGGTCGCATATCATAGAGCATTGTTAAAAACAATCCTATTCATTAAAAGCAAAATTATTCTCATTTGACACCAAAAGAACGGTTAATTAACACCTAACCACCTGGCTAATTATGTATATGCTTGGTGCTAATATCAACTTTTTGCCTTAATGTGCATGGCTTATTTGTGGTAACAATATCCATGCAAAATGCAAGCCCTTTGTCAATAAGAAGGCTCAACTTCGAACCATATTGATGAAAAATTATTTTGCTCAGAAATGATACTTTAACCCTATTACTGATAACTACCAGGGTGGCACAAAGTGCCCACGGCAAAGTTTATTTGATGTAGTGGCGTCAGTTCGAAATATAAACTTTGCGACTTCTCCTAAAATTTCATGGACTAATTAAAATTTGAATTTTTTTTCTCAAAATGGAAGATACTGATCATGTGACCAACCTCTTTTCAATATGTGGTCTGCAAGACAATTAAAGAGGTGAGTCTAGCTTTTGCAAGGATGGTCGTAGATCATTCAGAATACCACCATTTGATAGCTCTCAATGAAAGCATTCAGATGATGTATAATCCATTTTTGATGGTGTCAGCAATTTTAACATTCATGACGTCATCAAAGTTTATGAATAAAGCCAATCAAAGTAGAGAAGCATTTTGATCTGCCATCTGTTTGCATCTCAGACAAATAGCAAGCAATTGTTTCAAAACTATCATCCTCCCAATTTAACTTTTGATTGCTATTCCGTAATCTTTGCAGGAAAGGCTACTCAGTATGGCATATTGATGGAATATTTTAAAGTGGCAATAGCTCATTGTTAAGCTGATAAAATAATGGGTGATAAGAAGGAGGACAGACAATGGATGGTAGTTCCAAAAACACTACTTGGACCATCATTAGTTGATCTTGCCCACGAACAAGAGTATTTAAAACAACTTCATTTGCAAGAGAAGAAACATAATGCAATAAGAACGTCAAAATATAGTTGGTTGACCTTCCTTCCAAAAAATTTGTTTGAGCAGTTTCATCGCTTTGCAAACATCTACTTCTTGTGTATCATCATCCTGAATTGGTTGCCTGCAATTAATGCGTTTGGCAAAGAGATTGCCATGCTCCCACTGTTATTTGTTTTATCTGTCACTGCTGTAAAAGACTTATTTGAAGATAGAAGAAGGCACACATCTGACAAAGAAGTAAACAATAGGAGATGCAGTGTGTNCGAACAAGAGTATTTAAAACAACTTCATTTGCAAGAGAAGAAACATATTGCAATAAGAACGTCAAAATATAGTTGGTTGACCTTCCTTCCAAAAAATTTGTTTGAGCAGTTTCATCGCTTTGCAAACATCTACTTCTTGTGTATCATCATCCTGAATTGGTTGCCTGCAATTAATGCGTTTGGCAAAGAGATTGCCATGCTCCCACTGTTATTTGTTTTATCTGTCACTGCTGTAAAAGACTTATTTGAAGATAGAAGAAGGCACACATCTGACAAAGAAGTAAACAATAGGAGATGCAGTGTGTATTCTAGGTTGGTTTTGGATTTATTTATTTTATAAAAATGCACTTGCAAGTATTTCCAGACTAAACTATACACTTGTATGCAATACATACAATACAGTTCAGGGTGTCCCAAAAAACATGTGCACTGTTTGAGTGGCCTCTGCAGAGCAGTCATGAATGCATTTTTTCTGTTTTTAAGATTCTTAAAAGAAGAGACTTTAATTAAAGGTTGACACCGTGTTTGATTAAGTCTGATCAGTATTTGCTGATTTATGGAGCAAGTTATTGGCTGCCTCAATATATTTACAAAGTTATTGGCTGCCTCAAAACCAGAGGATTCATAATTCTCCATTCTCCATTAACTGTCATAATTCCACAGTTAAAGACTTTAGCTGTGGACTCGGGAAGTCTCGATATCGTATGGTCCCGTTCCCTTCTCCAACCAAACGGGGGTAATTTTTGAGGAACCCTGTATTTAAATCATCTAAATATGAAAAGTCCATTAAATAGCTAGTTAAAACAGCAAAAAAATGTTAATTTATTTACATTAAAGGTACAAATCAATGGTAGACTGCATTACAGTAAAAATTACTACAAACGGATCTCTTTTGGATCCCTCAAAGGCCTTTGACTGTATTCCACATGATCTAATCATAGCAAAATTACATGCATACGGTTTTGATGAAAATGCGTTAGTTCTTATATATTCCTATTTAAAACGTCGAAAACAATGTGTCCGGATAAATAATTCAAATAGTTGCTTAAAATATGTTGTATCAGGAGTTCCACAGGGTTCTGTGCTTGGTCCAATTTTATTTAATTTCTTTATAAATGATCTTTTTCTGAATATAAAGCAGGCAACCCTTCATAATTATGCTGATGATAATACACTTTCATATTTTTCCAAAACTATGCCCGAGCTTGTCAGAGTTTTGGAGAATGAAAGCAATGTTGCTTTAACTTGGCTAGAACAGAATGAAATGATTGCTAACCCTGAGAAATTTCATGCTTTGTTAGTAAGAAAGGATCGGAAAGATACTAGTGGACAAAATATAAGCTTTCAAGGTCATGAAATCAAATCAGAAGAAACTGTAAAACTTTTGGGAGTTACTCTGGATAACAAATTGAGCTTTGATAAGCACNGCAATTTTAACATTCATGACGTCATCAAAGTTTATGAATAAAGCCAATCAAAGTAGAGAAGCATTTTGATCTGCCATCTGTTTGCATCTCAGACAAATAGCAAGCAATTGTTTCAGAACTATCATCCTCCTAATTTAACTTTTGATAGCTATTCCGTAATCTTTGCAGGAAAGGCTACTCAATATGGCATATTGATGGAATATTTTAAAGTGGCAATAGCTCATTGTTAAGCTGATCAAATAATGGGTGATAAGAAGGAGGACAGACAATGGATGGTAGTTCCAAAAACACTACTTGGACCATCATTAGTTGATCTTGCACATGAACAAGAGTATTTAAAACAGCTTCATTTGCAAGAGAAGAAACATAATGCAATAAGAACGTCAAAATATAGTTGGTTGACCTTCCTTCCAAAAAATTTGTTTGAGCAGTTTCATCGCTTTGCAAACATCTACTTCTTGTGTATCATCATCCTGAATTGGTTGCCTGCAATTAATGCGTTTGGCAAAGAGATTGCCATGCTCCCACTGTTATTTGTTTTATCTGTCACTGCTGTAAAAGACTTATTTGAAGATAGAAGAAGGCACACATCTGACAAAGAAGTAAACAATAGGAGATGCAGTGTGTATTCTAGGTTGGTTTGGATTTATTTATTTGATAAAAATGCACTTGCAAGTATTTCCAGACTAAACAATACAGTTGTATGCAATACATACAGGGTGTCCCAAAAAACATGTGCACTGTTTGAGTTGCCTCTGCAGAGCAGTCATAAATGCATTTTTTCTGTTTTTAAGATTCTTAATAGAAGAGACTTTAATTAAAGGTTGACACCGAGTTTGATTAAATCTGATCAGTAGTTGCTGATTTATGGAACAAGAAAGTCAAAGTTATTGGCTGCCTCAAAGCCAGAAGATTCATTATTCTCCATTGTGTTAAAATCAATGAAATTGATTGTAAAAAACATACCTGGCCCCCTTTTCTGATGTTCATAAATGAAACAGATAGTCCCAAATTGGATTTTATGATAACCAAGAATATTTAACATATCTACTGTAGGGATTCTAGAAATTGTGATGTGCAACACATGTGCGACAGGCCATGGCATGCATCCATCAGGTATTTGCTTCTATGCAGTACCAGAATAGTTTGTCAGCTTAGTAATGATTTAACAAATGTGTGGTTTGTCGTTTACAGAACAAACCAAGCATACACAAAAGAAAAATGGCATGAGATCACTGTAGGGGATATTATTAGACTGTCAGCAGATGATGCAGTGCCTGCAGATATACTGCTGTTAAATTCAAGTGACGAGGGAAACATTTGCTATGTTTCTACTGCCAGCTTAGATGGAGAGACAAATCTTAAACAGAAACATTGTGTTAAATTCAAAAATAAAAGGGTAAGTCGTTTCTTGAAAGACATGAGGTTTATAGGAAACCGAGAAAGGGCTGATCTCCAAGAACTTCTGTTATGCAGAACAGGCCACTGAATTGACACGTGTGTCTTGCCTAGGAATTCTTAGCAAATTCTAAAGAATTCTTGTTCAAAGCTCTTGGCAGTATCTAATCCAAGCCTAACAAAAATTCTCATCTGCATTTGGAAGAGTCTTGATAGTTCTGTAATGAATGCCTGTTCTGTAATTTTAAACTTTTTAAATGATAAATTGGTCATAAGTTTCAGAAATTATATGCAACAAGGTTATGATATTAGGGGCTATCTTTAGTTGCATAAGTAGCAAGGAGAAAAGCTTTTCAGCTATGTCTTTAGATGTTGCTTATTTGCTTAAGATCATGAAGCAATACTTTTCATTTTATTTTGCTATTGTGTGACAATGGTGCTATGTACAAACAATCCAACAGGCTTTCAGAATCAGATGTTTGGAGACTAAACTATTCCTCTGTTTGAGGGTAAAAGCATATGTAAGCTCATTTTCAAAAATTGGTTGAAGTTAGCATAAAGAAACATAAGTTTTAAATGTTCATCATAGTCAAAGACTATATGCCAATACAAATACACCATTTCAATTTACATCCTCATTTTGCAAATTATTCAAAATTATTTCACAAATAGCTCATTTATGTTTGCTATGACTTTTAAAAGCAAATATAAAGTTATGCTTAATGAAATTTCTTCACTGTTTTTGCTTTCTGACCTGTTTGATTTTGTTTATTCTTCATTGCAGTCGTTATCAGACTTTTTACCATCAGATGTGAAATTTGTAGTCCAATGTGAGCGACCCAATAATCAAATACATAACTTTAGTGGTCATATGTAAGTACTATTTCTTTTTGTACACACTGTATTGCACGAAAGGAACATTGTTTTCAACTTCACCTCTTTAAATCCAAAAACATGCCCAATACAGTTTTTCACTTTTCCTGTATTACTCATTTCTGTCATTTGAAGGGCCTATTTAAAGGAAATGTTTCATAACCTAAGAGCGGAATGGAGGAAATAACCTAAGAGCGGAATGGAGGATTTCAGCCTGCTACATTTTTAAAATTTATTCAACATGTTAGCTATTCGTAATCACAGAACTATAACTGCAGCTTTTCAAATATAGCATGCATTTCTTTTATCACCTTGTATTGTTTTGGCTGTCGTTCATCAGTGGTGCAAAAATAGTTGCCTACCTGCAAAGCAACATCAAACCAAAGTTCTTCCTTCCATTGTTTTGTTTTTCAATTTTCTCTTGTGCCAGAGCTCAGTTGAATTATTGCACAACACATATTTCTGTTTCCTAGGCGTGTTTGAGTCACTCAGAGTAGTCTACCATTATAATTGCATTCCAAAAAGCTAACAAGTTTATTGCTTTAAATGTTATTAGGCTCAATGCCTCACAAGTTATCCTGATTTGGATTTTTCATGGGCAATCAATTACTGCAACTAATTTGTTTATATGACTTGCAATATTGTGTGCAGTGTAGATAATACTCCACTAGGACCTAGAATTATTATTAAGACCTTCCTTGGATTACACATCCGTAAATGAAAAGAGCACCATCCAAACTTTGCTTTCCTTTTTGTTTTATTCTTTCCTTCCCTTATTCCCTCCTTTCCTCTTTATATTTTCAATTTTTGTTTCTCTTTGATCCTATCCTTTTCTTTCACTTTCCATCCGTCGTCATTCATCTTCGAATTTTTCACTCTTTCGTTTTCCTTTGATTTCTTATTCTCCCTTCGTTGTTTCTTTTCCTCCTTTTTATTTTGCATTCTCTCTTTCTTGCCCCTTCCTTCCTTCCAACATCGCACACTCTTTCCATCTCTGTTGTTATGCTAATGTTGTCATCTTGTCTGAAATGACAGAACAGAAATTGCGTAAAATGGCGCCATCGAGCAATCTGATATAAGGAAGTGTTTTGATACATAGGCTTTTTGATATGATAAATCGAGAGTTTAAGGCCAAAGGAACAAAGTATCAAATGTTGCTTGATTTCTGGGTCTGTTGCAGGGAGCTTGGAGGGCTCAAAGTTACATGTTTTCGCTCATGCATCCACAATTTCTGCTCTGTCGTCTGGAATGCGTTATCGGCAAACCAGCTCCATTTTCAAGCCATAAAAGCGAAGGAAACTGCCTCAGCTGCAGTTATTTTAATCCAAACAAAGCATTGGTACAAAATACAGTACCACTATTGGTGTTACTTTTTTGAAGGTATAATAATACTTTAATCTTATAACACACCTTCATACATCTTTTCAGAGAGCTACCAGATGGAAGACGGATGCCTGTTGATAGAAATCATCTTCTGTTGCGAGGTTCAATGATAAGAAATACAGAAACTGTTGAAGGACTTGTTATTTACTCAGGTTCGTCCACCATATTGCCATAGACCCCATAGACCTATTAGCTGTTCTACCAGCTGAGTCAAAAAATAACCCCTGTTTGGAAGGCCACTGCTCTCTGAATATCAAAGCAATAATATTGTAAACTGTTTGGGTTTATTGCCAATATGTTCATTAGGTTTGGTATTTTACCCGGCTTTAATCAGCCATTCCTTCCTGTGGATATGTGGGATTTTCTGGAGAAAGCACCTTTCTAAAACCTGTAAAAACGAGTGAAAACAATGAGCAAATTTTCCTTGGTTTTCCTTCCTAAAACTATGACATTCACATGTATTGTGTCCTCTTGGGAGAATGGAATCCCCCTAAATAAGTTATTTATGCCTGGGGGAAGACTTGTCATCTTCCCAATGGCATGTGCTAAACACTAGTGTAGCCTTGTTCTAGTTTAGCGTGCAAAAGTCATTGCTGCAAGGCCTGTGTAAGGCAGAGATGTTAGGGAAATTTGTTCGTGATTTTGGGCACGTTTTAAAGGTTTCTTGAAAGGGTTTCTCTAGAAAATCCCTCATAATTTCAGAACGGAGTGGCCGATTTCAGTCAGGTAAATTTTAGAATGGACTTAAACATGTCTACCATTAAACTATATACAGTAGAAACCCGCATAAAAGAACCTGTTTTTATAAGAACCTTGAGGCTGAAATTCAATCTTTAAAACCCCCTAAATAAGAACCCCTAAGAGGCTGAAACTGGGAAAGGTTCTTATACAATAGTTTTAATGTAAATTATTAAAATGACAAGAATTTTTAGAATTCTTCACATCCTGATCAGACTTCTTCACTGGTACAAATGATTTGTTCTCAAGAATTCTTAACAAATCTCAAGAATCCTTGGGCTGGAAAACAGTGTTAATGTGTGCAAGGCCTGCTCGTATATAAGAACCCTTTTAAGAACCTTACAGGCTGGAATTTAGAATAGCAGCCATTTAATTAAGAACCAATTCAAGCTGCCCAGAAAAAACCTAGCTTCTTTTATGCGGGTTTCTACTGTATTTGCCAATATCCTCGTCTTGATATCCAGCCAGCAGTGACCTTTCAAACAGGGATTCGTTTTATTGACTCACCCGGTACAGAAGAGCCTGGATCGAGCGATATTTTTATGCATAGTTATACGAAAGGTTCGATTGAATGGCGTTAGAGCTTCTATCACTATTATAAACATTCGAAAATCCTACAAAATATATAAGATATCGTTCGATTCAGATTCTTGTTTGGAACAGCTAAAAGGTCTATTGATTTTTAATCCGTTTGATTTCTTTTCGGCCACATTCAAACGATCTTGCTTCCATGGGTTCACCAACCTTTTGAACTAATAGCGGAGACAGTGTATCTCATTTAAAGGCTATCTTTGGACCAAAAGCTAATATTCTTGTAGGAATGCTACCGTAGATCATTTTTACTTTTCTGTATTTTGTAGTCAATATGTCAGTACACAGACCCTCTGTGTGTATTGTTATTGGGTGTTAAACTCCAGATTTTCTGCGACTTCCCCTGCTCCATATGGTCTTGAATTTCAATATATCCCTGCTTTTGTAAACTTTTCTGGTCGTGCTAGAAATAGAACAGCAGGAGATGTGAATGACTAGCCGAGAAGATTAGAATGTCAGGGAAAACTGAAGAACAGGGAAAGTAAGATTATGACTGATGTCTGCACAAGGAGAAGTACGCGTCCAAATATGCCAAATCTGCCAAGGCCAAATCTGCACATTTCATACAGCTCATGGACATTCTAGGCACTTCTAGGCATTCTAGGTAATTTGTTTTCATGATTTCATTTTCCGTATTATAGGTCACGATACAAAAGCAATGTTGAATAACAGTGGTCAAAGGTACAAACGAAGTAAACTGGAAAGAGATATCAACAAGGATGTATTGTCATGTGTGTTTATTCTTCTCATACTTTGCACAGCTGGTGGAATAGGTGAGTGATTATTATACATGGAAAAGTATCGGAACCTACCAACCCTTTGTGGATCAATGCTGGTCTTGACAGGATGAGGGGGTCACTATTCCAAAAAAGGCTTTCATGCCCCCAGTTCCTCTTAACTTGAGGTAGTTGTTGAACAGTCTGTAGATTTTACTGAAAACTTCATAGAAAATTATATTTGGCTGTTGAAATTCTGCACGGTGAAAAATGATTCACTGAGATTAATAGAGTGGTTGGAGCTGACTTTCACAGAAATATTTTTGATAATCAACGCACTGTATAAGAAACAGAGACAGAAACGGAAACAGACGAAGATTTTGTAATTTTACTCTGTGCAATTTTGCAGAAAGTTTGAGTAATAAATCTTGGTTCTCGCAGAAGAAAAAGTTGTCACCTCCATCGATTATTCCTAGATTTTATCTCCAATATAACTGTTGACTTATGCATCAAATGCTAGGAAACTAGGACACCATTGAGAGTGATGAAAATTGTGAATCTTCTCCACTGAGATGCGTTACTCTTGAGTTCTAGTCTAGTGTTTAGTTTCACGAGGGATGCCTACGCTATCGCAATCACATATCTCGAAGGCCGAAGGTGCTCTGCTTGGCCTGGCAACCCCTTGTTTCACGAGTTTAAAGCATAGGGCATAGGTTTCAAATCTTTAAAAAGGCTGGTGTAAAATCGAGTGACCTATTTCTTTGAACTGACTGGTAGAATTATTGATAAGTAACTAAACTCCCTTCCAAGCCATNGATTTTACTGAAAACTTCATAGAAAATTATATTTGGCTGTTGAAATTCTGCACGGTGAAAAATGATTCACTGAGATTAATAGAGTGGTTGGAGCTGACTTTCACAGAAATATTTTTGATAATCAACGCACTGTATAAGAAACAGAGACAGAAACGGAAACAGACGGAGATTTTGTAATTTTACTCTGTGCAATTTTGCAGAAAGTTTGAGTAATAAATCTTGGTTCTCGCAGAAGAAAAAATTGTCACCTCCATCGATTATTCCTAGATTTTATCTCCAATATAACTGTTGACTTATGCATCAAATGCTAGGAAACCAGGACACCATTTAGAGTGATGAAAATTGTGAATCTTCTCCACTGAGATGCGTTACTCTTGAGTTCTAGTCTAGTGTTTAGTTTCACGAGGGATGCCTACGCTATCGCAATCACATATCTCGAAGGCCGAAGGTGCTCTGCTTGGCCTGGCAACCCCTTGTTTCACGAGTTTAAAGCATAGGGCATAGGTTTCAAATCTTTAAAAAGGCTGGTGTAAAATCGAGTGACCTATTTCTTTGAACTGAATGGTAGAATTATTGATAAGTATCTAAAATCTCTTCCAAGCCATGCAATCAGAAGAAATAGGTCATTGAATTTTACACCCACCTTTTTTCGCCAAGTTAAAGATTTGGAACCTATGCTCGAGTTTAAGCCCTAAAAGAGAATGTGGCATCGCTAGGCACTTTTTTTATGAAAACCGTCATCTACGGCCTAAAGAACGGATAGTGGTGGTAAGGATTTTTTAAAGGCGCCTTTTTATTATGATCACAGTACACCTGACGTTTTCTTTTAAATAAATTTGCAAACTTTTTCGTCTCCTGTCTTAGAAAGATTGATTGCTCAATTTGTAGGTTGTGGCTTGTGGACGAAACACTTTCAAGAACTCAATGAAGAGCTAGCTTTGACTGATCGTGAACCGGGCATGGAAGGTTTTGTCAGATTCTGGACCTTCATTATCGTCCTTCAGGTATGAATCTTCTTTCCACCTCACTTTAGTATAGAAGCTCTTTCCATCTTTAGAAATTGTACCGGGTGTCCCAAAAAAATACTCCTGTTTCAAAAATCACCAAAAATTGATCATCAAACCTTTGATAAAATTTTCTGTTTGAGTTGTTTTGTCAGAGACCCAAGAATATTTATAGATGATAAAATGTTTGCTTTTGATTCAGCAAGGTAGAAAACCCTTATTTTGAGCTATAGTTTTTAAGCAAAATACTCAATCTTGCCTAAGAGTCCAAATGTTCTGATTTTTTATCATCTTTGAGGTCTGCCATGATAGTGCGCATTTCTTTCTGTCATTTATGACCAAACTAGATGCTTTACATGCACAAAGAAATTGATCTGGCAATCATCAGTGCTTTTTTGCAGTATGATTCAAACCCAGGTAGCCCTGAAAAGAGCTAAATTTGCTAATTTTTAAGCCAATTACAAGATCAGCTATATATTGGAAATATTTGATCCTTGATATACTTGACAAAAAAAGAAAATTGAAGATCGGCCGTGAAATCAGATTTTGGTGATTTTTCAAACAGGAGTTTTTTTGGGAAACCCGGTACTTTTAATTTTCAGTTATGTTGCTATTGATCAACAGTCACCATCAATTACAAAATATCTAAAATCAACTAACTTTAGCAGGATTAAAACAAGGGAAATTTAAGCAACTTTGAAAATCGATCAACTTGACGATGCGATGATGTAAAGATATTAAAAGATGTTTTCTTATACAGCAGTGTCGCGCATTTAAGAAACAACTTTTTCAGTTTCAGGTCTGACGCATTTCTTATAAAATGAGATAAACTTCAAGTCAGGGTATAGTTTCTTGTTAGGAAAATCATGCACTATCGATCTATTACTCACACACCAGCTCTATGATTATGATACAAATCATATTATTTTGATTTGTATTCGTAAATTTTAATTTCCAGAAGTTTCTACAATTATTCCAGGAGCTGCTTTTTGCTTAGTTTGCATAAAAAAATGTTATTTCATTTGAATAGCTACAATTCAATTCATATATAGTTTTGAAATAAAAAACAAGCATTTTTCAGACCTGTCCCTGTTTCTTATAAAATGGGCTATTAGTTTGAAAATCAGGGTCTGTGCTTCTAAAATTTGCATTTCTTATATGCGGGACACTACTGTAATTCATATGTTTTCTTTGGCATTCTGTTGACGGCTATCGCGTTTCTCTCTCGTCAGATTTCAATTATCGATGAAAGTGTCACTGCAACCTCTTTTGTAATGGCAGGAAGACAATTTGTTTCGTTGCTTATCACCAAAATTTGCGAATTGAGGATGAACAGAGTGAGACGCTTTGTTGCTGTTGCCTTGAAATGTTTTCATGGGTACCACTATCTTACTGATAGTCATTCAGCGATTTTCTCTTTTGCAGGTGATTATTCCAGTGTCACTGTACGTGTCTGTAGAACTGGTAAAATTAGGACAAGTTTACTTCATCAATCAAGATATAGAAATGTTTTACGAACCAGCAGCCAATTTCTCAGTTTGCAGAGCAACTACTATAAATGAGGATCTTGGACAAATTCAGTATGTCTTCTCTGACAAAACTGGAACACTCACTGAAAATAAGATGATTTTGAAGAGATTCACTGTTCTTGGATCAGATTATTCTGTGCCAGATGGTAAGCACTGTGTCAATGTTTCTTTTACACCATTCGTAACCGCATTTCTGACTGAATTTTTGTACCTGGTGGCTCAGAAAATATCGCTAAAATTGGACTATCAAACCTATCATAAAATTTTCTTTTTGATCTCTTTTAGTGATGATCCAAATATATTTAAAGATGTTCAAATGTTTGTTTTCATTTCTTAAAGGGTATGACGTGACAGGTTGAAAAGCCGTATTGCATCGTAAATCTTGCGTGAATGCCATTATTTTGAGATTTGTTATTATCCTTCAAGTCCCCAATGATATTTCTCGTTTCTTTCCGACATTTACGACCAAACTACCTAGAAGCTTAACATGTAAATAGAAATGAATATGGTAGTCATCGCAGTTGCCTTAAAAAGCAAACCTACTGGATGATCAAAAACGCTAACTTCAAAACACGATCCCCTGGAAGAACAGCAATATTAACAATTTACGTAACTATATTGCCATTGATTTACTTCTGTTTTTATAAGATTGTCTACAGGTATTATTAGATGCTGAAGGGATTTATTCATATCATTTGTAATATTATATCATGCGTCAAAACCAGGCAACCCTAGATCGAGCTAAATTTGATGATTTTTCCTTCCCTTGTGCAGTATCACATTCTAGCACTTTCAGTCGTAGAATCTCTACCTTTGGAACAATCTATCTGGTTCTCCCCCCCCCCCTCCAACGTACAACTTACAGGCTGTCAAACGCTCAATAACCTAACTTGATTTTACCTCCCTCTGCTAAACCCTTTTCTTTTTACAGTCCCTAAGGTACTCGTATATGTATTTCCACCTTTCTTAGGGCCTGTTTATATGAGGAAAAATACTTCGCCTGCCAGACCCAGGGCTGACAGGCGAGATTCCACCTTCCAATAGAATTCTTTGTATTTTCATTTCGTGTTTATATGACAAACGCAACACCACCGGTGTAGTGAGATCCCACCTCACTAGAGAGGTGGCATCTCACCTGGGTGAGGTGAAGTTTTTCCATATGACTGAATACCTTCCGGTATGATGAGATGTATTGGTTTTCTTCGTTGATTCCTATTGGTTAATCCCCGGGGCTGACAGGCGAGGCAAAGAATCTCATATAAACAATGGCTGAAATTTACCTCCCCTGTCAGTCCCGGGTCTGGTGAGGTGTCTTCCCTCATATAAACAGACCATAAGGAAGGTGGAAATACATATACGAGTACCTTAGGGACTGGAAGAAGAAAAGGGTTCAGCAGAGAGACCCTTGGAGACAAAACACCAAAAAGATTTGACTTCGAATATCAAAGGATTAACATTGAAATGGACAAGCCTAAACTCAAGAAAATTGTCATACCGTATAAAAGGCGTGAAACATAAATGGTCCACTTAACTTTTTCAGTTAGACAACCAATTAACTTTTTTGAATGGTCAATAGGAAATGTGGAATGAGTAAGCAAATTCTTTGCAAATACCGTAGACCACAATTGTCGGTTTCATGCATCTGAATCATATTTTACCTGTTCGTCAAACACATCCGTTTTTAAGCTTTTGGTTTTAGGCTCTACATTTGCACGAAACCAGGACAAAGCAAATTATGACACTGAATAGCCCTCAAAAAGACTTTTATCCTTGTCTTAGTATTGAAGATCATCATAGAGCTGAATTTTTCAAAATTGCATTTTATCATGATGCATTGCGCTCTATAATAGAATCAACAGTGATTGTATAGGAATTTGATCATTAAACGCAATGCATCTTGGTCAATTGCCCCCCCCCCCCCGACGCCATCTTTTCCGGAATCATCTATTGTATCTGGATTTATTCTTATTATTGTAGATACTTGCCAGGAAACAGCTGAATCAAACTGCAGAAGCATCCAGATAAATACAGTAAGCGATAGCAGATTTGACTTCAAGAAAACCTGGTCAGATTTCTTTATAGGCATTGCAATATGCAATACAGTCGTTGTCATTGATTCTTACAAAAGTATAGATAGTGTTGGCTCTAGAGACAATGAGGCCTATGATGACAGCACGATACGAAGGGACAATAATAGCAGTGTTAATCGTGGTATTGTTAACCGGACTAATATGAAGCATGCAAGCTCACATAGTGGTATTTCAAGTCATGGTAGTACGAGCCGCGGTAATCTTAACCGTAGCCCTTCAGATCATGATAACATACAGTCAAGTGATTGTAAAGAATTTCATGACGAAATAACATCACCAGAGCCCTTTGTTATGTATAGGAATGGACATCATAATGACTATGGAGCTCCTCAAATACATAGTCATATATCGAGTACTGGAAGCATTAGATCACGTAGTCAAAGCACTACTAAAACTCCTAAACTGAACAGTATAAAAGACAGACCGAAGTACGAAGCGGAATCTCCTGATGAAGATGCTTTAGTTAAAGCTGCTTTCAATTTTGGTTTCAAACTGAAAGCAAGAGTGCCTGGTTCTGTGAGATTACAATTGCCTAATGATAATGTAGCAGATTTCGAGTTACTGCATACGCTGAATTTTGACTCTGCCAGGAAAAGAATGTCGGTTATTGTCAAAGATCCAAATGGAAAAATTCGTGTGTTCTGTAAAGGAGCTGATACTTCAGTCATGAGCAGATTACGAAATTACTCAGGTAAGTTGGCCTACTGTTTCTTATTGTTGTTTACGCAAAACGGCTTCGATTTCAGCGCATCAATGAGGCAATGATAGCGTAATATTTTTTAGTTTGGATCCAGCAGGTACAGACCTGTGGACTTGAAACCACCCATGTTCATATGCTGCCGTTGCAGTTGCCCTTGCGGATTTTTAGCGCTAAATTCGGGGATCGCAGATGTAGCTACAAAGCGAGTCCGCGACCCCTTTAGTCATGTGATGATACCTTGATACTGTCACAAATGACACAGTTTTCTTCATGGTAACACTTCTACTCTTGGCCTACCATCTTCATCATAGAAATTATTGGTAAGCTCATGAACAAATTGATATTGAAGAACGTGCCTTATTTTGTTAGACGTGAATGCTGTTTTTGTGCAAGACTTCTCTTGGTTCCCTGAAAGTCTCCCAGTTGTCAAGTCTTTATAAGAATTGGACTAAATAACGATGTTTCATACAGTTTCATTTATTATTCGTCTAGATCCATCATTTGAGAGAACCGAGTTACTAATACAGGAATATGCACATGAAGGCCTGCGGACACTTAGCATCGCCAAAAAGGTAAGAAGTTTTAAGATATTTTTCTTTTTTGCCTTGCAATTACTTGACAATTTTTTGTGTGACATTGAAATATTGAGAAATGCTCCTTGACAAATTTTTGACAAAGCAAGGACGAAAAACGGTTTTCCAAAATTGTGGATTGTAATTTAAATGGGGAACATTATTTTCCTCTTTCTGTGTGTGTTTTATGAACCTTCTTAGACTTTCAGCTGTATGAATTTTTAAAATGTAGGTTAGATTTATTATATATTGTAATCAAAATTTTATTGGATTGAAAATCAGCTTTTGCTGCAGGGCAACCCTCCCTAAATGAATGAAATGAAATGAAATAATTTGAAAATGACTGTGCTTTCAAACTAACATATATTTGTGGTGCCTTTTTAAAGGAAAGATTCTTTCGCTTGCCAAACAATGAATTTCAGTAATACTTATGACCTTGCAAAGTCACATGCGTCAGGGCAACTACTATGGGGAGATCTCATGACTCTCGTTGCCTGGAATTACGGAGATTTAGCGGCTCTCCTTACTCTACGTAGCAGGTTTGAAAGGGTGGGGATTCGAACCATCAATCTTCAGATTGGCAGTTAATTGTGTTGTTAACTGTCCAAATCAATAGACTTCTGCATATTAAAATCAGAAGTTTTTGGATTCTAAGAGCCTTTGTAGAAAACGTTATTTCATCGTTTTGATTTCTCCACGCAACAACTAAGCATTAACGAATTGATATCATCTTTTTGCCAGGACCTTGATGTTGAGGAATATGCAGAGTGGGCAAAGAAATACAAAGAAGCTGAACTTGCTTTGGAAAACAAAGATGAGAAACTTGCAGAACTTGTAGACATGATGGAAAATGACTTGGATCTTCTAGGGGCAACAGGTATGTGCCTTATCACAAAACAACCATTTTCGTTTCTTGACTTCTTAACCCACGAGGATCAGATTGGTATTGAAATTTTCCTTGCGTGCGTGCGTGAGTGCGTGCTTGTTTGTTCGTTTGTTTGTTTGCTTTTTCATGGTGCTCCATTTCTGATAAGTACAAATAGTATTAATGTAGATAAAGCTGCATTTTCGTAGTTTCTATATCTTAGGGATTTGCTGCTATAATTCTTTGCTTATTTCTCACTAAATTTGTTCTCATTACCCAATTTTTTTCTCGCTAGCCGTTGAAGATAAACTGCAAGATGGTGTCTCAGATACAATTGCAAGTTTACGTGAAGCTGGTATTAAAGTTTGGGTATTAACANTTGCGTGCGTGCGTGCGTGCGTGCGTGCGTGCGTGCGTGCGTGCGTGCGTGCGTGCGTGCGTGCGTGCGTGCGTGAGTGCGTGCTTGTTTGTTCGTTTGTTTGTTTGCTTTTTCATGGTGCTCCATTTCTGATAAGTACAAATAGTATTAATGTAGATAAAGCTGCATTTTCTTAGTTTCTATATCTTAGGGATTTGCTGCTATAATTCTTTGCTTATTTCTCACTAAATTTGTTCTCATTACCCAATTTTTTTCTCGCTAGCCGTTGAAGATAAACTGCAAGATGGTGTCTCAGATACAATTGCAAGTTTACGTGAAGCTGGTATTAAAGTTTGGGTATTAACAGGGGACAAACAGGTACTTAGGCTTCATTAGGATTGGGGTATTTCAATGCAATTTGCACTACAGAAGAATGTTATTTGAGGCTATAGGTGAAACAGAATTTTAGCAAAGCGATAAAGAAAATGACCTAATTTTCTCAATTGTTGGTCAAAAATGCAACATTTCGAGAACATCAGGACCGTAAAGCCACTGGAATTTTTAAGCCAGACAGATCTGGTGTTTTCTCAGTCAACATTCAAATTAGATAACGCGAGGAGATTGTTAGCCTGTATGCAGGCTCTGTGAGAAAAATTGAAAAGAGGGGGGAAAGTAGAGTCTGCGCAACTGATCTACTTTTCTTGTTCACTGACATCAACTTTTTTCCACTACAGCTATAATTTCGTCTGTGGAATGCAGTGCACACATCAGGCATCAATTAGCCTGATGTGTGCATCAGTTAGCTGTAACCTAGCTATTTTTTAACGCCTCCCATAAAGAAAGTGATAATGATAATAATAATAATAATAATAATAATGATAATAATAATAATAATAATAATAATAATAATATGTAAACTAAACCACCATCATGTATAAACAGAAAATAAGATATAAAAACACCACTGTTTATTTGAATACGTTTCGATAAAAATCTTCTTCAGTTAAACTAAACCAGAGGACAGCCGAGTATTTATACATTTTAAAAATCTTATTTACATGACAATATATTTACACAACCTAAGCAAAAATCATGCCAAATTATATTACAAACAATGAAATAGCATTTACCGCCACCACTGTTAAAAGAAAGTTTTTAAGTTTTAGATGACTCCCAGTAAACAACCATTTTGAGATATATGCGTGGCACCATTAATTAGCACACCTGGGACTGGAAACTCTTCTGTTAATTGGAGCCAAGACCTTTGAGAAAAGACACCCGCCCAATAGCCCTCTAAGGATTTGCAGAACAGCTAAAAACTATTTTAGCTAATGCTAAATCCCAGATGGCAAGGTAGGGGATTCCACCCTACCACCATGTGCGTAAAAA
>REGL01000223.1:244611-260250 GCA_004194395.1 Aurelia aurita complex sp. Pacific | reverse complement strand
ATCTAGAACAATCCCAAGGTGTTTGTGTTCATCAACTTTTATGACAGGAGTATTGTTAAATAGAATAGGTGGATGGCAAAAATGCAAAAATGCTAACTAATATGTAGAAATTTATCGCACTAACATTTGTTCATATTTTTCTAGAGTTTTCGAAAATCTTACTGCGAAGCTATTTTTGTAAAGTCTTGAGAAAAGCTATAAATTACAGTCATATTTCGTCCCATTTTCAAGCATGATCATATGAAAATAAACGATTACGCTAAACATGGCGGCAAGGGACTTTTTACCAAGATGCATTGCGTTCAAATTGCGAATCTTCAACAATTCTATTGGAATTCGCTTAAAGAACGCAATGCACCTTGGTAAAAAGTTCCTTGCCGCCATCTTTTGCACAATCGTCTGTTGCATGAGTTACCTTCAACTAAGCAACCCACGGACAATGATATGTCAGAAGCAGGGAGATATTAGCCTGCGTGCAGACTCTACAGTCAGTCAGTGCGGAGAAGGGAAAAGGAGAAGGAAGCTCCCTGTTAGCCTGCGTGCAGACTCTACAGTCAGTCAGTGCGGAGGAGGGAAAAGGAGAAGGAAGCTCCCTCTTCCTTCTCCTTTTCCCTCCTCCGCACTGACTGACTGTAGAGTCTGCACGCAGGCTAGGAGATATAGACTTTATACAGAAGCGCATATTTATCATCAGGTGCATTAGCATACTTGCTTTTATGTTTTGAAGCTGAAACTTCGGAAAAACGTTATTAACATTTTCAATCTCTTTGAAGAATGTTCAAAATACGTCCAAAGCAAAATAACCCGTGATCTTTTAATGGTATGAACGATTTTAGAAAAAGAAATTTCTTCATCAAAGTCGGGCTTTCAGCTGCACAATGATCAGGGTTTCATTCAAAGTGGGTCCATCGTAGGTTTTTGCGAAAATACGGATTTGGCCTAAGTTTGAGTGCGGTGAGCGAAAATTTGCGATATTTAAGTGCGGTTAACGGTTATGGATCGCTGCGAAATTGGCGAAAACCATTGCTCGCTGAACAGATATCAGAGCTAAAAAGGTGCGGTTAAGCGGATATCGGACACCTTATAATGGACCCACTTCAAAGTGGTCCATAATTAATGATAGTATTTTTTGGCAAATATCGATACATAATTTTGGGACGCCCGGTAGAGACATTTTGCACTGACGTTGGAGAAAAAGCGCTATTTTTAGTATTATGCCCGAAAAATGTTATGTATGCGTACCTCTGTTGGAAACCCAAATGTTTTTTCGGAGTTTAAACTCTTAAGCAATGGAGGCTTAAGATTAATTGTTTTACAAACTTGGCAAGTAAACGTAGAGCGCTTTTTAAGCATTTTCATTCACATAATTTGCGTATTTGGAGTAATTAAGATGATTTATTTACTTCACAGTTATGCTCAACTTCTTTTTTTAGCCTGCAGTTTTGACGAAGCAAGAAATGCTGTGATCATGACATTTTTCAGCATGATTCTCCTTGTTGGCGTAAACAAAACACTGGGCTTCAACTGACATTGTTTCCTATTGCACGCTACTTTACATGGAAGAATTGTTTACATATCTGGAGGTCTGATGCTTGTAAGTTTGTTTTGCCGCTCGGAAAAGGGTCCTGCGCAGTTGCAAGAGGTCCGGTTGGTTGGTAAAACATGTTTTCAGAAAAAGAAGAGGACAAGTTTTCAAAGGACAGAGCTGTCGGTAATACAAATAGCAATGTAAGACAATAAGCCAAAAAACTCAGAAGAAAAGTTTTAAATGTTTAATTTCGTTTTTTGGACTAAAATTTCTAAATTTTGCACACCTTTTAGACGTAATTTCAGAAAAATTTTCATTGATAGGCGCAAAACTTATTGTGCTTACCGGACGTGTAAGAGCGCTGTATTGAATCTCATTTATACTCGAAATATGCGTACTTTGGCATTATTTATAGAGCTATAGATTCTCTCAAAAAGGCAGTGTTTCTTAGCCCATCCAGTCCCCATTTCAGAAGTTACAGTCATGCAATAACCTCACTTTCTTACAAGTGCGAATCTGATACTTAGGGTACGAATTTTAGAAGCTGTTTCTGTTTCACTGCCTAATTTTACCATATTGTCTCTCGTAGAGAGTTGAATCGTCCTCAGGGAAACAAACAGTGAATCTGCGTCAGCAATCTGCAGTTTTCAACTACACTCAGCTGGAACTGCTGTTTCTTGCAGAAGGGAGTTTAGATGCTGAGACCTAGAAGGCGTGTATTCGAATTCTTTGGGAGGAGTTGGACAATCAAAAACAAGCAAAGTTGCTGCAAAGTTTGCTGAATTGGTGAGTTCAAACTTTCTTTAGAAATAAACAAAGTTGTTATTCTACAAAAAATCTGCCAAGATATGCTTAGGGATTTCCGAAGGATTGTATAGTTTTCGTTTAGGCTGTTGCACAGCTCGGTTATTTGCGTAGATCGTCAAACACTTCAAGGCATAAACTAGCTATAGAGTTACCTTTCTTCCCAAATTGATGTTCAGAAAATTGCACAACGCATACCCATCTTAGAGAATCAAATAACTTCATCGGAACAACACTGATAACTGAAGAGAGGGATGCTAAAATTTAAAACTGTTCAAAAATTGTTCAAAAAAATTCAAAAGACTCACTGGATATTCTAGTATGACAATTATAGGGTCAGTCAGTTAGCTAGTTTAAGTTGAGTTAGTTGTTCAAATTTTTCTGCTGGAATTGGACAATTGGCGTCGGAATGAAATTTATGTCTGGAGCTTGTATCTACAAGTTTATCTGGTGGTGTGGTAAAGTAAAGGCCCCATGAAACTGTATGATTCGAATTTCCAAATTTAGTTCCCAAAGTCTGTCAAATATTTCAACAGTTCTTTCCAATTTCACTGGAAAATGTTTAGCCCATTCTACTGTATGGGTCATTCTACTGTACCTGGCACAATGCTGCCAATGCTGCTAGATAAGTTGGTCACTAAACCGTTATGGTGATACGCCCCAGAAAAAGTAATGTCATTCTGGTCTCAGCGCTTACAAGGAACAAACTGTTCTAATGAACTCCGGAAGAAAGTAAACCGCTATCGAAAGCCAAAAGATGCCTTGTTCCTCAAATTGTAGTTTTGCATTCCATTGGATGATATAAATCGTTATAATGATTTTCTTCGAAGTTAATGCTTGCAAGCCCGATCCTTTGCTTTCGTTATCTCTTGCCTTGGGGGAGTTGACCCAGGGGGACACTTGGCACATCCACATACGGGGAGGTAAGTCCAATACTTCTGGGTTACAATATTGCCGAAAGTGATATTTTTAGGTTCAAACAAACTGAAATTATGTTCATGATATTCTTTGGCATCAAATATTGTAAAAACTAATATTTCTGGGTTTTTAGAAGCAAGCCTGACCTCTCTATTTGCGTTGTTTTTGGATATTTTGTATTCTTTTATTGGTTTCTAAGTATGAACTTAGCCGATATTTTTGGGTTGCGATGAAGCTGAACTGATATTTTTGGGTTGCCTAAAAATTTCTTGGATTGACGTATGCGTATGTGTTGAGTGCCCCTCCCCCTTGGGAAGTTGATAGTCCAAGATGGTGTCCCTGTTAGAAAATGTTACATAACCCACAGAGCTTTTATCCTATCTTCAGTGGTAGTAGTTCTACTGTAACTGAGCACCGCCAGGGGCACGTTTTACCGGGAACACAGTGCTATTGCAGAGAAAGAGTAAAACGGTGAAAAAAGTGTATGATCTCTGTTTACTATGTTCCGCAAGAAAGTATTGCACTCGAAAATAGAAAAATGATGTTTTGCTCTGATTGTAGGCACGTACACACATATCTTCATAAGAAGCTGCGAATTCGACCCAGTGCTGAAAGCGCTCTTAACTTAAGTACTGATAGTTTCTTCCCTTAAATATCGGATTGACTATACAACTTGAAATGCTTCACCCTAGCTAAATATGGCAATGAAATGTAGCTATTTTGTAGCAATGAAAAGTCTTTTACTGGCAAGAACTTTTTTGAGACCAGAGTTGTTGAGGAGATGAGATGGGGTCTGTCCGAGGAAGCGTGTGTTCCCCCGTGCAATAGGTTAATGCTCATGCGCCCGGCAGAGTTCCAACCCAAAACGCTACTGCGCATGAGCATTAGCCTACTGCGCGGGGGGACACATACGTTTCCTCGAACAAACCGTATCGCGTCTCCCCAACAAAGAGTTAAGAGATTTTACAACTGCATCTGTGTAGGATCACGAGGATCTCTTTCTGTCCTAATGGCCGTTGCTTTGACATACAGTTGAATTGCTTTATTTTTTCACCTGTTCTCACCAGACAGATTTTTTGTCAACAGACTTTTGTGTATAGATATAGATAGACCTTCTATAGATAGACTTAGGAAATATTGATGAACGTTCTGGGCCGTTGATTAGCTACCGACAGGTGGTTTTTACCAAGGAGAATGAACAGTTAAGGCAACTATGAAGCTTTTCGAAAGTTCACTAGGTTGTAATGACTATCTGAAGACAATGGCGGGCCAGATGGCTTTTTTCTACCGACCAATTGATGTCTAGAGGCACTTTATTGGTAGCCCAAAATTGCTAAGAAACTTGTCCGGGGTTTCTCAGTTTTTGCCCGATTCTTGCATTGTAGAGTTGCTTAAATTTTCCAGAAAATGAATTCACAGTTAATCGAAATTCAATAAGAACTACTTTTTCAACCAAGAATATCAGGAAAGAACCAAATCAGGACAAATTACATACTGCAGAATGATTTGGGTTGGTACTAAGAACGGGTTGCCCTGCCCTAGATACCAGACTCTCTAGAAGATCTCATTTGTTATATGGAGACACTGGTACTAAGGGTAGGGGTGTCCAAGTCTGATCCAAAACAAATAGACCCAGAAAGATTCACGTGGACCCACACCAGATGCTTGAAATTTACACAGACCGAAAATGTTAAAACATTTTTCTGGTAGACCCTATTTTATCTACCTGCACACCCACAATTAAGGTACCTAAATAGCCACAGAGCCCATAAGAATTCACCCCAGACACAATAATTATACATAGACCCATTTTGGATCTGACTTGGATAGCCCGTATAAGAACACTTTGTAACGCATAACCCCGGGGGGGGGGGTACTTAGTATATCTGTCCGACGAGGATGTGCCGTTTTTAAGGGTATCGTTTTCACCAATTTTTTCTAGCACAGGGTATCAAAATGAGGCAATTTTTCTAGAGCAGGTTGTCAAAACATGTCAAAGGGGAATATTCTGCTAGATCGGGTCGTTTTTCAGTCAAATTTCATGTTTTTGAGTATACTTTTCACCAATTTTTTCTAGAACAGTGTATCATTTTGAGCGAAAAATTCTGGAGAAGGGTGAAAAAAAAATTTTTCGTGGGCACACCCCCGTACAAATTTAAGTCAAGTACCCCCCCCCCCGGGCGCATAACCAGAATTAAAAACTTTAACTTCGAATTGACCTCTGATCTCTTATAATAGAATTTCTTAGTTTTTTAGACTTGGCTACCACTACAAATGGGAGAGGCTACTAAGATTTAGAGATAAGAGCGTCCTCTAAGGGGTTTAGATAGAGATCAAAAATGTCAAAACTCCACTGGTCATGCTTGAATTCATGAATGCAGAGCAAAGGGCCAAATCACACCAAAAAGCTCGTACACTTTCGTAGAAATTCTAAAAAAGTCTTAAAAATCGCTAGAATCTCGAAAAATCTCGAAAATCTAAAATAATTTCAGAAATCTCTCCCAACGAATGATACCAATTTTCAGAAAATCTTTGAAAATCTCAAAAATCATTCAAATCCCTAAAACGTTACAAAATCTTGAAAAACGTTGCAAGATCTTGAAAATGTTGCAAGATCTCGAAAATCTTAGAAAAGAATCTCGAAAATTTTCGAAAATCTAAGAGATGTTCAAAATCTCAAACCTCCTACTTTCATCTCGAATGATTGCTCGCCGTCTGTAGCCAATGAAACTTGTACTTGAATGAAACTTGAATCAGAAGTCTATTGAGTTTACCAAATAAGGAATTAGAACCAACCAAATACACCTTAAATTTGACAATGAAAGAAAAGGAAACCACATTTGGTTATGCCTTATCTAACTATCAAATAGGTAATGATTGCCGATAGCAATGCGCTATTATCTTATACCCAATTCACATCGATAAATGAAACCGGCTTTAGCTATCAAAAGTTGCACTCTAATTGGTTAATCCGATAAACAGAAGCCATTTGATTGGTTGAAATTTAACCTGATTGAGTCAAAGCTGGTTTAAAGACAAATGACGGAGATGTAAGGCAACTTAAGTTAGAGGCCTGGGCAATCTAAATATAGAATATTGTATTCAATTGTATTTGATGATCTGGTGAGATTTGCAAATCAACTGGACAAAAGAAGGCATGCATTCATCTTTGTTCTATTTTTAAACTAGACGCTATATATATATCCGTCATTTGTCTTTGACTCTATCAGTGTGAAACGGGTATTAGACAATTCCAAGTTGTTCTGGCCACATCTTACTGCAAGCTTTTCGTATAAGGTTTGAGTGATTTGGGTTACCGAATATTTGAAGTAGAGCACCTTGAAGCTTTGAATCATTAAGCTAACCCTTCGCAAAGAATTCCTTTTTGGGCTTGATTGACACAGGAAATCTTTTACCTGCCAAAATATCAAACAGATGTTGTATTGTTTCATGAGCCACAGCAATCACCGAGGGGCATATCACTCTGTAAATATCTCGTACACCTTTGGCAAAAATCCCTTATTTTCAAGAAAAATCCGTGAAAAATCCCTAAAAACCCTATTGTTAAAAAATCTCGTAAGCTATTTCGGAAGAGTGATACACCCCTCGGCAATCACTGCAGCCATTTGAAAAGATACAGTAAAGCCCTGCATTTAAGGAACTGCCGACAGAAATTTTTAATCTATTAAAAAATAATTAGCCCCCCTAATTGGAAGAAACATTTGAGGCTCACACCCAAAAAAGACTTTCTTATATTTTGATCGATACTGGGTCATGGTTTGGTGGGCTGGGGACATTTCTATTAATGCAAGAATTTGCTACAAGTATATCTTAGATTTTGCAAATTTTTACCTAAAACTTAACTGATTTTCTTGACAATGACATACACATAGGGCTAATATATCTATAAGCGCTCCTATTCTGTTGTAATTCATTTTTCAGGGCTTTCAAGAAAAGAAGTTAGAAACTCGAGAAATATGTCCTACATTGTTAGAAATTCAGAAGATATGGACTTTCCCAAATCTCTGTTGTTTTCAAACTTTGTTATGACCAACTTCATTTCAGACTTGCCAGCAAGCGCAGTTTGTCTCGCTTCTTCTTAGGGAACAATCTGAAAAGAACGGAGGCTGCCATCTTCTTTCCGGCAAGAAAACATTTTTCTTTACCCAAAGGCAGGTTAAAGGAAAAAATCACCTGTAGTCACATAATGAAAATTTTGAGAGTCTATAAAAATTGATCGAAAATCAAACAATCTTTATATTCCTGCTTCCTAATTCAAATCTTTGAGTCCCATGGAATCTTTGTGAAAAACTCGATGTTATGTTAAGTTACCATCACAAAACTTTTATCGCAAAGAACATCTTACTTCTGTTAAAATTTAAACAATTGAACTGATAGACAACAGGTGGTATTTTGTATTGCAAAAGTATTGTAAGTTGAGACGATTCGAGCACTATCAAAAACATATCATTTGTTTATATTTTGTGATTAGGACGTGAAAGAGAGTACCAATATTATCAAATCATTTACAGTAAGGTTGCGTTTGAGCATTTGATTAACGCTGGATATTGCTCTTTTGCAGCCCACCTTATTGAAGAGATTTCAGTTGAAATTGGTAAGTCAATTTCAATTTGCTTTAACAAAAACAGCAGGCACCTAACTTTAGGATAGTTATTTCTAGGTCTAAGTCTTACTGAGAGCTTTCAAGTACCAACTTGTTACTAGCAAGGGCAATTTCTGCAGTTAACAAAAAGCTTTATGCTGTAGCATTATTGATCTTTCAGTAGACTGAGTGATAAAAAAAGTTTATACGTTTGGCGGGCTGTGGAATGAAAAATGTACGGCCGATATTCAAAACTGTAATTTTAATCTATTAGTCAAAGGCAAACTTCGATGTAAAAATTTTGTTTGGTAAAATCACTCATCATTTAGACCCAGAAATTATGAAAATGCTGGAAGGGAATCGTATGGGAACGAGAATTCCATGTTCGATTCTGGCCCATGATTTACTTGCCATTGAAATCTCAATTCAATACACTTGTCAGTTCCAGAAATAGAATTTAAATTTCAATGGCAAGTAAATCATGGACCAGAATCGAACATGGAATTCCCTTTCCTATACAAACCCCTTACCAGCATTTTCATAATTACTGAGCCTAAAAGATGAGTGCTTTTACCGAACAAAATTTCACATNTATTTCTAGGTCTAAGTCTTACTGAGAGCTTTCAAGTAGCAACTTGTTACTAGCAAGGGCAATTTCTGCAGTTAACAAAAAGCTTTATGCTGTAGCATTATTGATCTTTCAGTAGATTGAATGAGAAAAAAAAGTTACAACGTTTGGCGGACTGTGGAATGAAAAATATACGGCCGATATTCAAAACTGTAATTTTAATCTATTAGTGAAAGGCAAACTTAGATGAAAAAATTTTGTGTGGTAAAATCACTCATCATTTAGACCCAGAAATTATGAAAATGCTGGAAAGGGGTTTGTATGGGAACGAGAATTCCATGTTCGATTCTGGCCCATGATTTACTTGCTATTGAAATCTAAATTCAATACACTTGTCAGTTTTAGAAATAGAACTTAGATTTCAATGGCAAGTAAATCATGGACCAAAATCGAACATGGAATTCCCTTTCCTATACAAACCTCTTACCAGCATTTTCATAATTACTGGGCCTGAAAGATGAGTGTTTTCACCGCGCAGAAACTTCACATCTAAGTTAGCCTTTGACTGATAGATTGAAATTTCAGTTTTGAATATCGGCCGCGTAATTTTGTGCCACAGCCTACCAAACCACAGCCCAGAAAACGTGTTAACTTTTTTGACTCACCCGGTAAATAACTTTTGGTCAACTTTTATTACTCGACTTTGAAACTGATGTACATTTTAGGAGCCACAATTAAGAGAGTTGCCTTCAATCGATTGCAATAAATTGAAACATTGCATAGAAGGACGAATATGAAAAAGTTTCAACTTTTGAGAGATCTGCAAAATTTGTGCTTGCCTTCAAAAATTCCATATTGCTCGATTTTATTCATTTCCCTTTAATCAAGTTTTGTTCGATTATTATTAGCAATATTGAAAATAATGGTAGATTATACGAAAAGAGTTGAACTGATGGCTTGAAAACCCATATTTTGAGCAATAGTCGAAAAGCTTCAGATTGTTGATAAATCTGCAATTTTACATCAACTTTCGATTCTTAGATAGAGATATTGCTTCCTTGCATAATCAGTTATGTTGATGGATTCAGACAAAAATCTGTACAACGAATGCTTCAAAACCGCGTAGCCACTAAAAGACAGCTTAAAATCAAAATTGTAAGCTGCCAAAATATTGCAAAAAAAAACCAACCCAAAAGCTTTATCCTGAGCGAAAATCTCGCAAATTTTTTGATAAAAATGCCCTTTTCCGGCAGAGACCTAGAACTTTATTTTCTACACAAACACAATTTCTGCAAAAAGCCAACGATTTTTAGGTGTTTCCCATTAAAAAGAGTGTTCAGTTGTTCAATTCGTGAGGTCATTCGTAACGTAATTTTTGAAATATAATGCTTCGGGTCAGTTGCACAATTGAACCTTGTGGCATTACAGGTATTATGCTGCAAGATAACCTTCAACTAGATAATTTGTCATGAGTTCATATGGACCAATGTATTTTGTTGGCATCGCTTTGTCGCTCATAGATCGTCAGAGGATGTCATATTTTGCTACCAAGCTAATCTTCTGTGAAACCACAGCAGCATTTTATTTAACGAAATTGTTTCTGTGGGTGTTCTTTGATCTGCTGGCCACTTGGCTACGTCATTGCAGAAATATAGAAACCATCGTCCCTGAAGAATGGCAGAAACTTTGGCCAAAACTTTGGCAATAACAAGCCCATAAAATAGAGCGAAAACCAAAAAGCTAACCAAAAAGTAAACCAAAAAGCGGAAACGGCATACAGCTATGTGAAACAAGAAAAGGAAACTCCAATTAGATTGTTGTAGCCACGAGAAAGCCCAAACTACAAGGAANTAGTCAAAGGCAAACTTCGATGTAAAAATTTTGTTTGGTAAAATCACTCATCATTTAGACCCAGAAATTATGAAAATGCTGGAAGGGAATCGTATGGGAACGAGAATTCCATGTTCGATTCTGGCCCATGATTTACTTGCCATTGAAATCTCAATTCAATACACTTGTCAGTTCCAGAAATAGAATTTAAATTTCAATGGCAAGTAAATCATGGACCAGAATCGAACATGGAATTCCCTTTCCTATACAAACCCCTTACCAGCATTTTCATAATTACTGAGCCTAAAAGATGAGTGCTTTTACCGAACAAAATTTCACATCTAAGTTAGCCTTTGACTGATAGATTGAAATTTCAGTTTTGAATATCGGCCGCGTAATTTTGTGCCACAGCCTACCAAACCACAGCCCAGGAAACGTGTTAACTTTTTTGACTCACCCGGTAAATAACTTTTGGTCAACTTTTATGACTCAACTTTGAAACTGATGTTCATTTTAGGAGCCACAATTAAGAGAGTTGCTTCAATTGATTGCAATAAATTGAAACATTGCATAGAAGGACGAATATGAAAAAGTTTCAACTTTTGAGAGATCCGCAAAATTTGTGCTTGCCACTTACCTCAAAAAATTCCATATTTTTGGATTTTATTCATTTCCCTTTAATCAAGTTTTGTTCGATTATTATTAGCAATATTGAAAATAATGGTAGATGATACGAAAATAGTTGAAATGATGGCTTGAAAACCCATATTTTGAGCAATAGTCGAAAAGCTTTCCGATTGTTGGTAAATCTGCAATTTTACATCAACTTTCGATTTTTAGATAACAAGATATTGCTTTCTTGCATAATCAGTTATGTTGATGGATTCAAACAAAAATATGTACAACAAATGCTTCAAAATCACGTAGCTACTAAAAGATGGCTTAAAATCAAAATCGTAAGCTGCCAAAATATTGCAAAAAACCAACCCAAAAGCTTTATCCTGAGGGAAAAGCTCGCAAATTTTTGATAAAAATGCCCTTTTCCGGAAGAGACCTAGAAGTTTATTTTCTACACAAACGCAATTTCTGCAAAAAACCAACGATTTTTAGGTGTTTCCCATTGAAAAGAGTGCTCAGTTGTTCAATTCGTGAAGTCATTCGTAACGTAATTTTTGAAATATAATGCTTCGGGTCAGTTGCACAATTGAACCTTGTGGCATTACAGGTATTTTGCTACAAGATAACCTTCAACTAGATACTTTGTCTTGAGTTCATATGGACCAATGTATTTGTTGGCATCGCTTTGTCGCTCATAGATCGTCAGGGGATGTCATATTTTGCTACCAAGCTAAACTTCTATGACACCACAGCAGCATTTTATTTAACGAAATTTTTTCTGTGGGTGTTCTTTGATCTGCTGGCCACTTGGCTACGTCATTGCAGAAATACAGAAACAATCAATCGTTCCTGAAGAATGGCAGAAACTTTGGCCAAAACTTTGGCAATAATAAGCCCATAAAATAGAGCGAAAACCAAAAGGCTAACCAAAAAGTAAACCAGAAAGCGGAAACGGCATACAGCTATGTGAACCAAGAAAAGGAAACTCCAATAAGATTGTTGTGGCCACGAGAAAGCCAAAACTACAAGGAAGCTTTATTCTCAAGTAAAGTGCACTTTAGACTACAGTACCATAAGTTCCAAGAGTAAAGTCGGAAAAGTTCGTAAAAATAGGCCTTGCATTCCATACCCTGTCAAAACAGCTGCTTAACTAGTACACTTTGGACAACCACAGTCTCTGTTCTGTTCACATGCCTTAGCAAATACTGTTCTCAAATTGCACCAAGTCCCAACAAGATAATGTCACCTACTGTTTACCCTTTAACACATACAACTCAATTCCTTGTCATGTGGTCTTAGATATAATCGGAAAAGAGGGTCTCTTGAAATCGTCCACGTTTGCTTAGCTTTGTGGCCTAAAGTCAAGTGAAAACGGATAAAAGTGATAAGGTGAGATTTCAAAGTTTGATTTTTAATCATCTGATTTTATTTAAGAAATTCATTTGCGAAAGAATGAAAGCAGTATAGCGTCATTGGTAGTGTTTCTAATCAAAGCATTGAAAACATTACTACGGTTGGAACGAGTTTTTGTGACANTACAGAAACAATCAATCGTTCCTGAAGAATGGCAGAAACTTTGGCCAAAACTTTGGCAATAATAAGCCCATAAAATAGAGCGAAAACCAAAAGGCTAACCAAAAAGTAAACCAGAAAGCGGAAACGGCATACAGCTATGTGAACCAAGAAAAGGAAACTCCAATTAGATTGTTGTGGCCACGAGAAAGCCAAAACTACAAGGAAGCTTTATTCTCAAGTAAAGTGCACTTTAAATTACAGTACCATAAGTTCCAAGAGTGAAGTCGGAAAAGTTCGTAAAAATAGGCCTTGCATTCCATACCCTGTCAAAAACAGCTGCTTAACTAGTACACTTTGGACAACCACAGACTCTTTTTTGTTCACATGCCTTAGCAAATACTGTTCTCAAATTGCACCAAGTCCCAACAAGATAATGTCACCTACTGTTTACCCTTTAACACATACAACTCAATTCCTTGTCATGTGGTCTTAGATATAATCGGAAAACAGGGTCTCTTGAAATCGTCCACGTTTGCTTAGCTTTGTGGCCTAAAGTCAAGTGAAAACGGATAAAAGTGATAAGGTGAGATTTCAAAGTTTGATCTTTAATCATCTGATTTTATTTAAGAAATTCATTTGCGAAAGAATGAAAGCAGTATAGCGTCATTGGTAGTGTTTCTAATCAAAGCATTGAAAACATTACTACGGTTGGAACGAGTTTTTGTGACAAGATTATGTAGGAAACAGGAAAATGTTTTCATGGATTCCCCTTTACTTTTGTCTCTATTTTCAGAATACCAAAAATGCAAACAGAAGCATCAGTACCATCAACCTTAGATAAAATTCTATCGCAATCTTTTTGATTTGACCTTAGGGACAGTGTAAAGTTTATTTTATAACATGGCCGGTGCAAAACGTTACGGGGCAACTACATTTTTCTAGCTTGTACAAAACTGGGTCAACACTTTCTACAAAGCAAACATGAACGGGGCAGTACCTTTTTATAAACTCAAGATGAAGTTTGAAATATGAAATGGCTAATTTTGAGGCCAAAGTTGTGGATCATACAAGTTGAGAAATGCTTGGAAGGAGGTGTATGAACATGATGCACAATGTCCTTGTCAGTTACTCGCAAGAACGATTCATTAGTCATTTCTTTTCATCTTTAAAGTCGATTTCTTCGTTGACACAGTCTCATTTAGGCAAGAATTGATTATGTTATGGTCTTTGGCTAATTCATCGGTTGTACTATACAACATTTGTTGTTCATGAATACGGGGCAGATACATTTTTTTAAGGAAAGGGTGACGGGGCAGTTGGTGTTTTGGCAATAATTTCATACAGGGCGAGCAGATTTGTTTGCAAGAAATTTTGTTCTCCACCGGCCATGTAATATGATAAATTTTGCCCTGTCCCTTATCATTATGAAATAATAATATATGTTCTCCAAATGTAACAATAAAGTTTCCCGTCTGTGCTATTATGTTATTGCTGAAGAAAGTTAAGAAAAAGCTCAGAATGTCGAGCAAATATATTCCTACAAAGCGTGAATATTTCTGCGACTTCTGGACTCTTTGTAGCATCATTGACAATAGCCTGTGTGCAGACTCGGGCCCAGACAAAAAAGTGAAAGGAAGGGAAAAAGTAGTAAAAATCTACTTTTAATCTAATCTACATTGACAACACCATGCCTATGTTGACATGAACCGAATGTTCTTTTATCAGCAAAACCTTCATGTGAGAATTAAGGAAGTATTTTTGGTTTAATAATATTCTCATGCTTTCATCGCTTGCTAAGACTGTTAGTGTGTGTTGATATGCAATAATTAATGTGGAGAGTTGTAGAGTTGACTCATGTCACTGATCAATGATCGGGTGCCTCCAGGCAATGTTGCAGAGCATGGCAAGGCTTGTCTCTGCAAGCAGGTTATCAGCGTTATTGTAGTAATTGTTGCCCCCTTTGTTGTTGTTGTTGTTGTCATAAGACGTAACAGCGTAGAAATAGCATCAAATGGAAATAGCATTGTCTGTGGACAGGACAACGAAAATCTACACACGCTATTGTTTCTTTGGTTTTAATTTTTCATGCACGTGCCGAAATTACCAAATAAAATAGGCCATTTTTCAACCTATGGGATCACATCAGCTGTTTCTCAAAAAGATTGCGCAGTAGCAACCTCGTCCCCCCAGGGCCTTTTGTCATATTTCAAGAGGCCCTAGGGACGAGGTTGGCGGAGTAGACTACCCTAGAGTTTTAAACTTTGCAGCTGCATGTATACTTGTAACCGAGCTTTCTATCTCCTGTATTTTAAAAATGGGTAAGCTCATTTATGGACAAAAAGGAGAAAGTGGAAGAACTTTTTAACGACTGAGTGTCTTTATACAGTACTACATTATTGATACGCAGTCTTTGGTACTGGATTTCTTTATATATGGAAAAAGGATGTGCATGCTAAGAAATTGAGATTGCCTGAAACTGATATACATTGACCAGTGCGGAATTCTACATTAAAGGTATTGAGTCCGCATAAATAGCACACTCGTGATCAATATCAACTTCTTTTCAATCATGAGACAAAAGTTGTAATTTAATCGTAGTCTGATTACAAGTTCGTAGTTATTGCTATTGATAGACTGATGGACGCTATTATAACCAGTTTAAGCAAAAAATATGTTGTTGTTGTTGTTGTTGTTGTTGTTGTTGTTGTTGTTGTTGTTGTTGTTGTTGTTATTGTCATTGTTGCTGTTGTCGTTGCGATAACTGGGACTATTTCGACTATTTCGTGAGTCTAATTTAATCGCTATTGAAATTAAACCAAAGAAATTCCCGGGGATAATGCAAGGAGACAGAAGTCTTTGGTCTCCACTGTTAATGACTTTAGCACTATTTGCGATAACAAAAGGCCGTCAGCGGTTTGTCAGCAAAAGTTGAGGATAGTCAGGATAGGGTTAACGCTCATGTATTTATATGGACTCAATGCCTTTAATTTTCATGCATATGCGTTGTAAAAGAATACTTTAGATTTTCCATTTTTGGTTTCAATCGTAAAAACATCAACAAGGGAATCTTTGTCGATTGTTAGACAAGTAAGTAAACATTCCTGCTCCCTAAACTGCAGCTTTTATTTATTTACTCTCTAAACGATCCAAAACATCGATTGCCCGGCTTTTTCCAAATATGACCAGAACGATACCATGAAGTGGCTTCATAGTGGACAATTATTGTGACGAATATTTTCAGGATTTTTGAATATT
>REGL01000223.1:231005-244275 GCA_004194395.1 Aurelia aurita complex sp. Pacific | reverse complement strand
GGGGGGGGGGGGAAGTCCGAGGAATTTTCAGGCAACCCATAAATATCGGCTAAATCTATACTTAGAAATCAGCAGTAAAAGAACATAAAATATCCCAAAGCAATGCAAATAGAGGTCAGGCTTGCCTCTAAAAAACCCAGCAATATCAGTTTTTACAATATTTGATGCCAAAAGATATCATGAACATAAACTCAGTTTATTTGAACCTACCCTGGGTACTAGAGCCTCAAAATTAGAAGGAAATTAAAAATTGGAAAAGGACGAGGGAAGGAAGAAAGGAGGAAAGAAAGAAAGGACCAACTGTCTTTCCTTCTTTCTTTTATTTTATGTTTTTTTGGCTCTGGTACCCAGAGTAGTTTGAACCCAAAACTTCAAAATTTTAACCTTAAAATGAAGAAATATAGGAATGATAATAATGATGATAGCAAAATCTGGCCATAGCGAATGCTTTGGAAATTCACGTCATTAGATTTTCATCCAAGAGACTGGCTGCCAATGTTTTGCATTCCCAAATACAGCAGGGCACATTGTAAAACAGTTTTCTCATATATAAACTGAATGTATTACCCTGGGTAAATAATTAAAAATGAAATGAAATGGCAGTATATTTGGAAGGATAGACTTTGAATACAACTGATTATTTGCTAGCAGATAAAATCTAACAGAAGCAAATTCTAATCTGACAATGCATTACGAATTTTGGTGACACATCAACCTTTCAGGGGCCATCCCGCCAATCGTTTGAAATTGCAAGAAAGTGGAGAATTGCGTAAGCCACATGATGTCTTGAAATCTAATCGACTTTATTTTTTGCGAATCTTGCGTCAAAATATGACGATAATGTAATCAAATTAAAGAGGCCTGGCCTAGACTTGATTTATTATGAACTGATGAACTGATTATTAACTTTGCGGGAAAAGAGAATTTAAAGTCAAAACTTTATAGCCTCAGGTCAAAAATATATAAAGGCTTCTAATTTTGGAGGGGGTAGAAGTGATGGGAGGTCGCTCCGGAGGAATAAGGCGGATGGATATAGACAATTATGCAAAAATGTAGGCATGTGCAATCATGCTTTCATATAGAGCGGATTCCAACCATTGTGCTTTGCGAGATTTGCAAAATGGTGGAAAACATCTTCGAAGCAACTGTGCCCTCTCCATCTTGTGATGTTGGCCGCCAGTGGACGGCAACCTTAATTTGTCTGAATCACCAATGGCTAGTTTTAGGCCAGCAGGGTTGACGCAATGACGTGAGGTTGTCAGAGTGTCCCCATCATGACCAAAGCGGGTGCTCTTTCAGTATGTGTTTTTAGCCAAAGGCAACAAGGCCTATTTTTTTATCTTCAGAGCAGATATCGCAGATATCTTCACATTTCCAACACTAACATGACTATAACGCAGCGCCGTCAACAGGGAATACATAATGGAGAGCAACAAATTAAAGCCTTTGAATTGTACTGAGCTCGACTGACTTTGATTCAGCCTGCAGTTAATTTTCGTATGATATGAAAATGGCGTATTTTCTCCGCGATAGTTGACATGCGTGATTGAAAGGGATTTACAACTTCAAAATCATGTTCTATGTGTCACCCTATGCCGAATGATTTAGCAAATCGAAATGAGTTTCAGACAACAACTTTCTTCAAACTTTGTTGTAATTTGCAAATTGCAAGTCAGATGGAGTTACTGCATTGACCTCACTATCTCACGACAAAAGGAACACTTTGAATTCAACTGAATTGTCTGATATTCGATCAAACAATGTGTTGATTGACAACAATAATAAGCTTGAGTTTAGTGGAACCCATTATTTTCCTTGTCTTATGAACCAAATGCGAATATCAATAGAAAGAAGAATATATCCATGGTCGATGGACAGAGCAGAAACTGCGCGCGCATGCCCAAAAATTCGTAACTTTGAGCTCCTTAGCTCCCTGCAATTGATCCCAAAATTAGGCAAAAGTTGATATTTTCTTCCTTGAGCCTTAAAATCTTGATTTATCATTTCAAAAAGCTTATGTATCCAAATACTTCCTTATATCAGCTTGATGAGGTCATTTTACGCAGTTTCTGCTCTGTCTATTCGATGATATATCACACCAATCCCTACCCTGGGTGTTGTTGATGTTGCTGTTGTTGTTGTTGTTGTTATTGTTGTTGCTGTTGCTCTCCCATTTCAATTCGGTGTCAATATAGCCACCAACATATACAACGTATGCAAAGTTGAAAATTCTGTTGATACCCGTGTAACAAGGACAGATTTTGTAATACAATAGCATCAGTTGCTTTTGATTGACACCTCAATTCAAAGTGATTAGCGATTGCAGACAAAGGAAATTCTCTCAACCAGTAGTTCAAAACAAACAAAGCCGCAACAGTTGCTCCGAAACCAGTAGGGCAAACTCTCACCTTGTGCATGCGAAAGGTGGTTTTTAAGAGAAGTTATGTGCTTATAACGAAAGAAGAAGGGTAGATTGAAAGTTCTTCCAGGCGGATTTCGTTTATTTGATTCCGAAGCCGAGCTGAAGGCATTTTGATTCTCGCGTATTTAGGGCTGAAATGTAGCAATTGCTACTAAGCTCCTGAATCAAATCAACAAAATCCGCCAGGTAGAACTTTCAATTTACCTTCTTCATTCGTTATAAGCACATAACTTCTCTTAAAAACCACCTTTCGCTTGCACAAGGCGAGAGTTTGCCCTACTGGTTTCAGGGCAACTTTTGCGGCTTTGTTTGTTTTGAATTACTAGTTGAGAGAATTTTTCTTTGTCTGCAGTCGCTAATCGCTTTGAACTGAGGTGTCAAGTAAAGTACAACTGATGCTATTGTGTTACAAAATCTGTCCTTACGCTGAATTCAAATGAAAACATTGATCATGCGAAACTTCATTGCGCTCCCTGATCTGCAAATTTCAATATTCAGCAAATTATATCCTTTCTTCGGACATTATTTGCCGAAATATTTGAAGGTAGAATCTTTGCATTGGTTGGCCATTAGAGCCGTAGACTTGAGAGCATTGAAATCAAGCGAAGCCATTATCTTTGGGGGATTGGCTCTAATCAACAAGGAAGATAACCTAAAACGATTACGCGCAGACAACTTTGACTGTTATCTTGAGGTTTTGTGTGTTTTGATACTTCTAATGTATGCTCCTTCTCAGCGTCTTCCTTTCAGCAAAGAGGGAAAGGAGGAAGGAGAAACTCCCGTTTTTCTTCATTTTTTGCGCATGCGTCGGATTTCGCAAAATAACTATACATACAAAGAACTTTAAATCAATTGTGTAAATAAGAGTTTTGAACTTAGTTTAAGAATAACAGGGGGTTAAGCAAAATAGACAAATTTGTGACACATGGACTGACAAAGTCAAATTAGTAGGACGCTGCGAAGTAGCGTGACTTCTAATGCGGTTCTTCATCCTTTATAGAGCATTTTTATATTTCACGAACTGCACAGCTGACTTTGAAAAAAACCTGCTTGAACTGAATTTAACCTGAACGAATTTTCATCAATAGGTTAGCCTTTGAGAAAATAAAGCAACATGCCTAGCACTGCCGTGGACCCAGCTTTTCTTGACGTTGGACAAGGTCCCGGAATTGAGATATGGAGGATTGAGGTGAGCTAGAGAAACTTTAATGTGCCTCTTATTTGACTACTGTGTATCTATTTGTGGAAGATTTCTAATAATCCCATTTCTTCGCAACCTTTTGTATTTTTCCGATATGCAAATTAAATGCCTCTTTTTACTTTTTTTCAGAACTTGAAAGTTGTTCCACAAGATAAGAAGACTCACGGGAAATTTTTCTCTGGTGATTCGTACATCGTGCTAATTGTAAGTTGGTTGCTATTTCCTGGCAGGATTTTGATTTTTACCGGGTGTCTCAGAAAAGTATTTTTGTTTGGAAAATCACCAAACTTTGATTGAATGGCCGATCTCCAACTTTTTTCTTGGCCCGTAAAGACCACATTATTTTCTCACGCATAGCAACAAGGCCAGATTTTGTAACACAATAGCAGAAGTTGTGTTTATTGACACCTGAATTCAAAGTGATTAGCGATCGCAGACAATGGAAATTCCCTCAACCAGTAATTCAAAACAAACAAAGCCGCAAAAGTTTCTCTGAAACCCAGGTAGCTAGCTCGGTCGCTGTGCATTCCAGAAATTGTTTTTAAGAGCAAATATGAGCATATATCGAAAGAAGAAGGATATATCTACACATCTACCGCGGGCATTTATTTATTTGGTTCAGAAGCTGAGCAGTAAGTGTTTTCATTGCACCCAAAAAATAACAGAATTGAATCGCCTCCTAATCGGCTTTTGAACCAAATAGATCAAATGCCTGAGGTAAATGTGTAGATACATCCTTCTTTTTTCGATACACGCTCATATTTGCTCTTAAAACAATTTCTGGAATGCACAACGAGCTAGCTAGCTACCTGGGTTTCAGAGAAACTTTTGCAGCTTTGTTTGTTTGTTTTGAATTACTGGTTGATGAATTTCCTTTGTCTGTGATCGCTAATCACTTTGAATGACGGTGTCCATCAAAAGCAACTGATGCTATTGTCTTACAAAATCTGTCCTTGTTTCCTTGTTACGCATAGCTGATCTTGTGATCGGTTTTTACTGCAAAAATCTCTGATGATACAAGAAGCACAAACCATCATTGTGAACTCGAATAGTAATGTACACTCTCAAATAATGGTTCCTAGGCAAGATTCACGATGCTGCTTAAAGGGTATAGCGCGGTAAAAGGTATTTCAACCAGTCATTTTGTGCCACTTAAGCAATGAAAAGACACAATTTTATCATCTTTAAATATCTTTAGATCATTGACAAAAGAGATCAAAAGGAACTTTATGAAAAGTTTCATAATCGAGTTCTGGTAGCTTTTAAATGGGAGTACTTTTTTGGACACCCATTACTTTGCCATCTAACAAAAATTATTTGAATAATATTATACGAATCATCATTTCTCCTTCATGCAGGAATAAGTCCTGCACATTTCTCAATTNATGTGTAGATACATCCTTCTTTTTTCGATACACGCTCATATTTGCTCTTAAAACAATTTCTGGAATGCACAACGAGCTAGCTAGCTACCTGGGTTTCAGAGAAACTTTTCCAGCTTTGTTTGTTTGTTTTGAATTACTGGTTGATGAATTTCCTTTGTCTGTGATCGCTAATCACTTTGAATGACGGTGTCCATCAAAAGCAACTGATGCTATTGTCTTACAAAATCTGTCCTTGTTTCCTTGTTACGCATAGCTGATCTTGTGATCGGTTTTTACTGCAAAAATCTCTGATGATACAAGAAGCACAAACCATCATTGTGAACTCGAATAGTAATGTAAACTCTCAAATAATGGTTCCTAGGCAAGATTCACGATGCTGCTTAGAGGGTATAGCGCGGTAAAAGGTATTTCAACCAGTCATTTTGTACCACTTAAGCAATGAAAAGACACAATTTTATCATCTTTAAATATCTTTAGATCATTGACAAAAGAGATCAAAAGGAACTTTATGAAAAGTTTCATAATCGAGTTCTGGTAGCTTTTAAATGGGAGTACTTTTTTGGACACCCATTACTTTGCCATCTAACAAAAATTATTTGAATAATATTATACGAATCATCATTTCTCCTTCATGCAGGAATAAGTCCTGCACATTTCTCAATTTGATCTTAAACAGAATGATGCACTTGCAGTTTTTATGTGGTGCGTTTTTATACATAATATTTCAAACTAAAAAGTTGTTTTACTGATAAGGATTGATCGCTTCACAATTAGCCCGTTGATCATACTTTTCTTAGACTTGCCCCAAGTCTATTTCGCCAACTGTAATAAGTCTATCCTATCTAAAAGTAAATAATTTTCTTTGTGGAAATAGACTTCGGGCAAGTCTATACTTTTCTCTACCACACATGCATTTGCATTATCGGCTTGCCTTGCGGGTAACACATAAAATGCAAGGTAACAAGCGGAGGGTGATAGTTGTTAATTGTATATAGCTCTCTCAGTTGGATGACCTGCAATCAAGGTGATACATTTAGCTCTAATTTTCTCGTGCTTTCAATTAAAAATGCAAGTGAACTTCAATAATTGAAATTTTAATGTGTAAGCAACGTCATCTGACATCGTTTAAATTTTCATCTTTTCACAAATTTCTGTCATAGTTCGTTAAATATTTAGCTTTTATCAAATCTTCTCTCGCTAACCTTCCTACTTTCTTTTTTGTTATTTAGTTGGTATCATCTAGTTCAAAATTGTTTAGATTCTTGAGTGAGGTGAAGTAGAATGTTTCTTGATGGTGAAGTCTTCCTGTGAACAACAAATGAATAATTTAGACGTTATTCTAACAAAATTTCCACCCTTGTTGAGTGTTTTGAATATTGAGGCATGTTTGTTTCAAAATTCTATGTGCAAAATTTGGCTCAAAAATACCATGGTTTTAACAGGAAGTCGCTTGAATTATAAAAGATTGTACCAACAATTAACATTTTTAAAAGCAAAAATTATTTCAGATCATAGGTAAACAGGGGAATTTCCCAAAAAAATCTCGTATACCTATGGCCAAGTCCTTTTGTTTTTGATAAAAACCCTTTAGAAATCCTTAAAAGTCCTTTTGTTCTGAAAGAATTTCGTACACTTTTTCGAAGGAGTGAACTAATATCTAGACCAGGTCTTTCAAAGAAAGTTCTTGCGAACAAACGCTTTTAGTGGCAACAGATTTGCTTCAAGTATGATCATGAGTTTCAAGTTTAAAACATTTAATACAGTTGTTTTGAGAAAGGAAATCGCCATGAATATCAATTTCCAGGACTCAATCATAATTATTCGTTAGTGTAAGCAATAGGAAAATTGGGCGGGTTTTGCAAGATTTGGAGGCACCCTCCGTACAAAAATTCCCCTCAAGAATGATGCCACCGAAAGATACAGTTTACTCATCTGCTACTGTGTTCTGTTTATAAACTATTTTGTTTACATTCAATTTCATTGTTCACTTTGATAACAGACGAGGAAGAATAAAGATAAACTCGAATGGGACATTCATTTTTGGCTTGGCGAGAAGACAACACAGGTCAGTTTGAATTCTATTACTTCCCAGCAATATTCAATGGATTGGATTAATTTCGTTCTACTTTACCCAGTTTTGCCATGAACACAGAGCCTTCTAAAGAGTTGGGTTTTTACGTGACAAAACTATGTATCTTGGGAATACTTTTAACTAGAAGTCAATAAAATATGAAATGTTATTCATTTTCCAAAGTCATATAAGCGGCACGACGTCACAACAGCAATGAAAACACGATGCCATTTTGTTTCGAGGTCAATTTGCAGAAATTTCCTTTGGCAAAAAGCCAAGGCAAAAGCCAAGGAAATTTGCGGAAAGTGTGACTATGATAAAATCACACTTTTAATTACACTTAAAATCACGTCATGCTAGTGAGTAGGAAAAGGATAGGCACAGGGGGTCCAGGAGTGTTAGCAAAGATTGTAGTTTTGGTTTCTTTGGTTCCTTGTGATCCGGATTATGAAAACAACATCTATGTAATTTGATACAGATTACATCATCGTTGCGGTCGGCCTGCTATTGTTTTCTTACCGGTACGATGCGCATGATTCGAAAAAACCACGATTTCTAACCGCAGCCAATGAGATAAGAGCTCTCACATGACAAAAGATTTTCTACCAAGCCTCGGTCAAACGTGCCGAACATTTCACCGAACAATCTTCAACATTGATGTTCTGAGAAAGTTCGGTTCGTTTGACCACCTTGTTCGGTGACCAAAATCTTGTTCGACAATGTTCGATGTTGTTTGATGGAGTTATAAAACTTCACCGAACTTTTCCATTGTTCTCAATGTTCGGTGAAATGTTGTATGCGTTTGACCACCTGGCCAAACATTTCATTGAACAATCTCATTCATTTTGCATCTACTCATGCGTACTATTAAGCTTTTGCGCGCCAAAAAGTCATCTTGTCCAAATCTTGCAAGGTGACGATTGAATTTAGAATAATGGACGTGGAAAAAATTTTAGAAAAGGGTGGAAGAAACCAAGCTGATGATGTGGACTTCAGTGAAGCGGAGGGAGAAGAATTTGTGCAGATGATAAGCGAAAGTGTTGATGATACAGGCCTAGGCCAATGCCAAGACGAGTCAGATGAAGATGAAGATGATGATAATCATTTTCCTCACGACAACATGTTATGAAATTGGGTGCGCTTTTGGTGTTGCCTCGTTCTGTCTACTGTACCCTTGCGATGGCGCAATTGGGCATGTCGACATGTTTGATGAAATGTTCGGAGCATTTGACCACCCTTCAATCGAACATTGAAGAGTTTTGATTCTTGTCTTGTTTCAATGTTCGGTGAAATGTTCGGCACGTTTGACCGAGGCTTAACAATAACAGGCCGACCGCAACGATTTTCTACTCTGCATCAAATTGCACAGCTGTTGTTTCCATAATCCAGATCACAGGGAACCAAAGAAACCAAAACAACAATCACTGACACCACTGAAACTCCTGGAACCTCTGTGGAACAGGTAGCAATTGTCACTCAGATCTAAAACAATGAAATTATTGCATCAATGAGCTGTTTTTGAAAGCAAACCCTAGGTTTAGTCCAATAAAACTGTGAGAAATTTACCTCTGCTTGATCTCGTTGCTGATTTAAAGCAGCCTTTCTGTTCTATATTCACTTATCCATCCGCTGAAAATTTTTTGGATGATTTGAGCTGCTTCCAAGTTTTTCAAATTGATTAATTTCGATAGATAAGCGAGACAACTCTCGAAATCCCAGTGCGAAGCCATATCTTGTAATGGCTCCATTTACCCCCAAAAATGTGAGAGCAAATTGGTAAAGTCATGTGAAGGTGAAGGTGAAGTTGCGTTTTTCAGCGCCAAGCGCTGGGATCGCAGAAATAGAGCAGACCTAATCGAGTCCGCGACCCCTTGTCATGACGCTCAAGTGGTGGATCCTACCGGGTATCGAATCCACTCCGCCTGACTGTTCTGGCTGCAAAGTCAGAGGATTACACCACTGCGCCACAACACCTTCAATGTGACATGTTGTAGGTATGAATTTGCTACCAAGCTCCTATTCAGAACGGCCTGCGATTTGATTTACCTTATCCCCCTATTTTAAAGCAGGCGGGCAAGGATTTCCTGCCAGACTTTAATAATAATAACAATGGAAGTATTTTTTGTTTAGGATGAATCAGGAATAGCTGCATACAAAACAGTTGAGTTGGATGATTCTCTTGGTGGCTTTCCTGTTCAGTACAGAGAGACACAAAATCACGAATCAAGAAAATTTCTGTCGAATTTCCCACAAGGCATTCAGTAAGAAACATTGATCTTCCCTATAATTGTTTTTACATTAACAGGCTTGAATTTAGGACAGGCTTCTTTTGTCATATTCTGTACACCTCTTTACAAACCTTTTTACAAACCATATATATAATAATGGAAATGAAGACGCTGAATAAGTGAAAAAGCAAAACTGTATATCCTTAGAATTATATCTTCATTAAAGTTATACCGTCGTACATTTCAAATTAGGGTTTAGAGCTTGGAATAAAATACCTATTGAAATCGGAGAAATACGGTATCAGTTTAAAAGAAAGTTGAAAACGCATTTGAAGAGCTCAGTAAACCCTAACTAAATCACGACTCCCAGGAAGATCAGACCTCAGCCTGATCCAATCCTAGCTAATACCAATTCTTTTGTTTTTTTTCATCATTACATATCGCAAGCTTTGTATTTTAGTTTTGTATTGATGGGATATCATGTAAGATTATTGATTAACAGAAAAATTACTTTGTTTGAATCAAGAACTGTTTTAGACCACGTCCACCCTCTATCGGTTTAGTTTTGATCCGTTACAAAGATGTTATGGTTCAAAGCCTACTCCATAACAACATGGTTACAAAGGCAGGCATGCATGTCGCATTTCAAGTTTAAGTTTTCGGAATTATTTCTCTTTCAGGTATCTCGAAGGTGGTATTGATTCGGGATTCAGGAAAGTGGACAGAGATGCTTATGTCAAAAAATTGTTTCAAATTAAAGGAAAGAGGAATGTTCGTGTTCAACAGGTTAGCCCAATGATTTTTGTCTCATTGACACTCTCAAAGGGAGAGCTAAAATGGTTGTGTGGCTACCTTCCTTTGACACTTTTTCCAGGACATACATACATAAGAACAGCTGACAGTAGAGTGCAGTTAAGTGTTGCACGAAAATGATATGGGATCCCGAATGATCGTTTTAGTTGCATCGTTGAGAAACTTTGTAAGTAGTAATATGCAACATTTTATTGGGTCATAAAGCAAGAAGATGGTGGACATGCAGTTTATATTTAAGGAAATATCACAACAAAATTTTGTAGACTAATTTCATAATTTTGAATAAGCATCACATTCTGATTACTTTTCTTGAAATATTTCTCAGGTGGAATTAAGCTACAAGTCATTAAATCACGGTGACGTATTTGTGCTAGATGATGGCAAAACAATTTATTGTTGGAATGGCAAAGACAGCAGCAAAAAGGAAAGAATTAAGGTGAGTAACTAATAATGAACATACTGAGGTAAGTGAGAAACTGGATACTAGTGCAGCTGTTATGAGAAACTACGGAATAGAAAGACAGAGGGGCGTACACTTTTTTTATTAAAGAAAACTGCTAACCTTGTTTTGATGTGTTCACGAATGCACAGTTAGTGGACATGAAGATTGTCGTGAAACCTCTATTAAAGTAGCAAGAAACTCTGAGTACTCAAAATCTTATAACTTTGAGAAACTTTTAGTACTTGCCCAAATTCTTAGGTTCTTATAAGAATACTTGTAGACCTTCCTCGTTTCTCCTTCGCAACGCCACCGTACTAGCTTACGCCCACGCAGGAGTAATTATATTCTTTTAATGTTGATAGTCCACTGAATAGACTTGGAGCAAGTCTAGAATACGTGTACATTGTTTTCATTGAAAGCAGTTTGGTTTCAAAGAAAGACTTTTTGCTTCATCCGTACACACTGATTATCTTATCATTATTCTTACTTTGGTAATTGCATTATAGGGAACAGAAGTGGCAAGAAAAATAAGAGACGAAGAAAGAGGTGGAAAAGCCAAGATCGTTATTATAGGTATACTTTAATTAGCTATTATAGTTTAATTAGTTTTCTTGTATGTAATAACTAATNGTAATTATATTCTTTTAATGTTGATAGTCCACTGAATAGACTTGGAGCAAGTCTAGAATACGTGTACATTGTTTTCATTGAAAGCAGTTTGGTTTCAAAGAAAGACTTTTTGCTTCATCCGTACACACTGATTATCTTATCATTATTCTTACTTTGGTAATTGCATTATAGGGAACAGAAGTGGCAAGAAAAATAAGAGACGAAGAAAGAGGTGGAAAAGCCAAGATCGTTATTATAGGTATACTTTAATTAGCTATTATAGTTTAATTAGTTTTCTTGTATGTAATAACTAATTTTGTATGTAAACACGCTTCGATACAAATGTCATTTTTCATAAACTTGGAATAGACGATAACGGTAAAGATGGCATCAAGGGACGTTTTACAAAGATTCATTGCGTTCTTTAATCGAATTCATATCGTTAAGGATTCGTAATTACAACGCAATGCATCTTGGTAAAATGTTCCTTGCCGCCATCTTTAGTATCATTGTCTATTTAAAGTCCTTTCTCAAGTCAATCATATTTTGTTGGGGAGATGAGATCGGTTTGTCCGAGGAAAAGTACGTATGCCCCCGTTCAGTGGGTTAAAGCGCATGCGCCCGTCAGAGCTTCAACCCCAAAACGCTACTGCGCATGAGCTTTAACCTACTGCACGCGGGGAAGCATGGGTTTCCTCGGGCGAAGCGTATCTCGTCTCTCCAACAATATTCTCCAGTTTTCATCCTATTTGAACTATCACATCAGCCAGACACCTTAGCACAGCCTTGCCTTGTGTCTAGTTCCCATTTAAATCAGTATTAACCCTTTTATAAATGACATGGCCAATTTAACTACGAACTGTTCATTCTAAATTATAACATTTCTTTGATTTAAGCAAGGGTGCCTACCTTGTAGGAGCTGTGTTTCTTCCCAGTACTGTTGTCGTGACATAGTAGCTACAGAGAGTATAATTGCTGTCCTGTCAAGATGATGTAAGAATACTTTTCTGGTTTCAAAGTCTGGTGTTGATGTAATACGAGATCAACTGTTATACAAGATGACCACAGGGAACCAGACAGCGTGATTTTTGATTGTTGGCCAACACTAACAGAAGTTAGAATTTGAAAATCACTGTAACTAAAGAAACTCTTGTTCTTTTCTTATGTTATACACAGATTAACAGGACGGCAATTACTCTGTGTACTATGTCACAAAAACAGTACTGGGAATAAACACAGCTCCTACAAGGTAGGCGCCCTGGATTTAAGAATTTGCAATGCAGTTTTTGCATCAATCAAATCTGCAATTATCATACCGGTCGAGTAAAAAAAACACTCGGCATTTTGAAAAAATACTGCTCCCTGAATACAAAACAGTAATATTGAAAACTGTCTTGTTTCATTGCCAACATGTTCAGTTAGGTTCAGTAATTTACCCAGCTTTAATCAGCTATTCTTTCCCGTGGATATGGGAGATTTTCTGTGAAAAGCCCCTTTCGAAAACATGCAAAGGCGAGTGAAAGTGACGAGCAAAATTACTTTTGTCTACCTTCCTAATATTAATGACACTTATATGGATTCGCGTATTTTGGCCTCTTGGGAGAACGGAATCCCTCTCAATAAGTTATTCGTACTTGGGGGAAGACTTGTTCATCCTCCCAAGAGGATAGCACACGTGTTAAAACGTGTTCAAGTCATTGCGGTAAAGTAAAAATTTTTGGGGAATTTGCTCGAGATTTTAGCAAGGTTTCTAAGGGACTTTCTCTAGAAAACCCCTTGCAGTGGCGGACTGGCTCTGATTTTTGCACCGGCCATGAACGAGTTAAGGGGGCCCTAAGTGGGTGTGGCCTCGATGATGAGTGTGTGGTCACTGGTCAGGGACAAAATTCGTCGCAATTCCTCGATTCCTTCCCAATAGCCAAGCTAAACTCACTTTCTTTGAAAATGAGGCATATATTTCACGATATATCTACTTATTGCATGATTAAAATCTTTACATTGTCTCTACTTTATAAAAGTAATTTTGCCTTTTTTTGCATTGTGGGCCAGACAATCGATGATGGTTTCATTACTCAAACTGTCGAGGAACCCTTTCCTCA
>REGL01000223.1:188915-228876 GCA_004194395.1 Aurelia aurita complex sp. Pacific | reverse complement strand
CTGGCATTACATCAGAACACGAGTAAGTACTGATAAGATCCAATAAGAAGACAGATTTTGAAGCAAATCTATCTATTACTAATCAGTCCTTGTTTTATGTTGGTCGTTAAAATATCTTGAAATTTTACTGCAGGGTGTCCCAAAAAAATTGTGCCCCGTTTGCCTAAAGATTGCAACAAAAGGGTGAAAGATTCTCGCCAAACTTTTGTATGATGTTGCTCTTCAGATGGTCAAATAAAGTTTGCTGCCATCCCCGTAAAAATCTGTTGAAAAATGATGGAGCTATGACCTTCAGAGGACCAAGTTTGCCTGATGACTGAAACCAGCGGTCGGCCATTATGTCTTACTATTTTGCAGCGATAAGTATCTTCACGTGAGGTAAGAAATAATTTCTGTGAGGTCAGAAATAGTGGAACTCTCTGTGGATTATCGTAATTTTCACGAGAGCTATGATATTGGAGGCTGCTTTTTGATTTTCCATCCATGAAGCTATTTATCGCTGCAAAATAGTTAAGACAAAATGGCCGACCGCTGGTTTCAGTCATCGGGCAACTTTGGTCTCCTGAAGGTCATAGCTCCATCATTTTTCAACGGATTTTTACGAGGATAGTTGCAAACTTCAATTGAATATCTGAAGAGTAACATCATGCAAACGTTTTGCTAGAATCTTTTGCCCTTTTGCTGTAATCTTCAGGCAAACGGGGCACAATTTTTTTCGAACACCCTGTGTTGTGTACAGAAGGAAGCTTTAGCTGAATTTCTTTTTTTCATTGTTTGGTATTCATTTCGTTTTGAACATTTTTAAGTTATTGATTCAGCAATAACTTCATATTTCAAATTAGTGGTAAATGCCACCTTCGGTATCTTAGTTGAATGCCAAGTTATCAATGTTCTCTTACATTTTGTTATTAGTTGAAGCAAATGTTGTCTCATTTTGGACTTGATTCATAGTCTCGCCGACATTTCCTCTACTACTGAGCATATTTCTGTAGAGTTGTTTTATTGGGGTATTTTGAAGTTGAAAAATAATAGCATTACATGTAGAATTCACATATAATAGCAAAAAGGAGAGCCACATCAGAGCATTGAGATATCCTAGTTCATTTCCATAGTAATGCTGGTGGAAAATCCAGACACATCCGATCGTCATTTGTGGTGTCCATAGAATTGAAAGGCAAATCAAGATTCTCTTCGTAGCTTTTGCAAATTTCTTGTTCTGCATGAAAGCATTTACCACTGAGCGCCTAGATACAGCATTTTGCATGGGAACAATGGCTTCTACACGGGTTTGAATAGCTTGGTATGCTTTGAGATAAAGAATGAATACGACTGCTGGAGCTGGTACCAGCAGAACTGTTAATGCAAGGTAATATTCAAAAATAAGTTCTTTTAAGCAAGCGACTATTGCAACCATTGATAGACTATAGGTTACAATTACAGACAGGGCAACGAGGCATCTCATTCGCTTTGTTGACATTATTGAAGAATATTGCATCAGATACTTCATGTGTATGTATCGGTCGTACGCTACAAGTATAATCATTGCTGCTGACAACTGCAGACAAGACACGGAGATAAACTGAGCGATTAGCTTGAAAGTGCAATTCTCTTGATCGTCCTGCGTTAGAACTATAGCACCCAATGTCTGACCGATTAGACCGGCGAAAAAGTCGAACAGACTCATCAAGAAAATCAGTTGGCATGATTTTTGTCGTAACTGACCAGTTTTCTTGAGCCCATACATTAGAGAACTATTTGTTAATATGTTCAGGACTGCAATTGTTGAATTGAGGACACGTATGAATAAAAGAGCAGGANGCTTTGTATGCTTTGAGATAAAGAATGAATACGACTGCTGGAGCTGGTACCAGCAGAACTGTTAATGCAAGGTAATATTCAAAAATAAGTTCTTTTAAGCAAGCGACTATTGCAACCATTGATAGACTATAGGTTACAATTACAGACAGGGCAACGAGGCATCTCATTCGCTTTGTTGACATTATTGAAGAATATTGCATCAGATACTTCATGTGTATGTATCGGTCTTACGCTACAAGTATAATCATTGCTGCTGACAACTGCAGACAAGACACGGAGATAAACTGAGCGATTAGCTTGAAAGTGCAATTCTCTTGATCGTCCTGCGTTAGAACTATAGCACCCAATGTCTGACCGATTAGACCGGCGAAAAAGTCGAACAGACTCATCAAGAAAATCAGTTGGCATGATTTTTGTCGTAACTGACCAGTTTTCTTGAGCCCATACATTAGAGAACCATTTGTCAATATGTTCAGGACTGCAATTGTTGAATTGAGGACACGTATGAATAAAAGAGCAGGAACAGGAATCTTTTCTGTATGTGGAATCATCGAATTGCATTTAGGCTTCATGATGAGTGCCGCTAAATATCCCTGTGATTTTGCTTAATAGGCTGTTTTGCAAGAATAGAAGACGTGAGTCAAAATGACGCCCACAAAATTCTTTTCTTCGAGGGAATAAATTTCAAGTGAAATCAATTTAGAAGCTTTTGTTTCCAGAGATTTTTCACGGGTTCTGTTTTAAAGTTAACAACCTGATAATGTGTCTTGTAGTCCGCTCTGCAAGAATAGCACATTGTGCAAGGAAACAAAAGTCTATGCAAGAAGATCCATAGGCGATGGAAACACGAGAACACAAACTGTTTTCAAGGACTTCACCTTTCTATGAGCAGCTTTCTTGGAGGAAACAGCCGAACAATTGGGAGCATCCAAAACATTTTTTCTCCAGAATATTTCAAGACAGCATCCTCCTTTTGAAAGACGTCACTTGTCTTCTTGCTAAGGCGGTCTAATTATGGCTCAAAGATGACTTTGCCAGAGAATATTCTGTCAGTTGTTAGATTGACTGAGTTGATAAGTTTTGACCATCCAATGATCTGTAGCTGCGTTCTAATCCAAGAACAAGTTACCTCAAAAGATGCTTTTTATCAAATCAGATTTTGTTTTGCTCAAATAGGACTTCCAGAGCTACTTTGACGATTGAGATGATTCGAAAAATCTCTTGAACCATAGAGCATGCCAATAATCATTTTCAAAACAATCATTAAGTGCTACAGTGTGCTTGAAGATGCCGTTGACAGTGTTCTTCTTATTGTAAGTCCTGTGCATGTCATTTTGAAATATTACGATATCGAATCTGTGTGGATTCTTTGTTTATCGATTACAAAGTCGAAAACATTGTGGCACTTCTGTGTTGGTTTGCAGTGAAAACCGAACCAGAATGCATACTTCTTCAGTTGTCTGTAGAATTGCTTGAGCCAGACTATATACTTCTTCAGTTGTCTGTAGAATTGCTTGAACCAGAATATATGCTTCTTCAGTTGTCTGTAGAATTGCTTGAACCAGAATGTATACTTCTTCAGTTGTCTGTAGAATTGCTTGAACCAGAATATATGCTTCTTCAGTTGTCTGTAGAATTGCTTGAACCAAAATATATACTTCTTCAGTTGTCTGTAGAATTGTGCGAACCAGAATATATACTTCTTCAGTTGTCTGTAGAATTGCTTGAACCAGAATATATGCTTCTTCAGTTGTCTGTAGAGTTGCTCGAATAAGTCATTGCTGTAAGGCCAATATAGGGCAGAAATGTTAGGGAAATTCGTTCATGATTTTGGGCACGTTTTGAAGGTTTTTTGAAGAGGCTTTCTCGAGGAAAATCCCTTATAATTTCAGAATGGATTGGCCGATTTCAGTCAGGTAAATTTTATAGTAGATTTGAACATTTCCACCATTAAACTATGTATTTGCCGATATCATTGTCTTGATATCCAAGGGGCCGTGACCTTTCAAACGGGGATTCTTTTTTCTGACTCACCCGGTATAAAAATAAATACAATACAATGTATAAGATTAAAGATATTAAAAGCGAAAACATGATCAAAAGACATTATTGTTAGGGATAGCGCTATCTAAAGACAAAAAAGTTTATGTTTATATGAGAAAAACTGTCACGCTTGAGAAAAGGTCCCGGCAAGTGAATAGTAAGAACCGGTAAAAGATAGCTAGCCAGGTATCCATACAAACTCAAGCTGAATTAAACAGAGCTTTGATCCAGCTGTCAGGTTCTCGAAAGAAGCGAGCTGGTCCGGTACCGGTACCGGGCCAATCAACCTTATAAAAAAGCAGTAATATTCAAATGAAAGGTGAGCCAAATGCTAAGCTAACCATCCTTTCAATAATTTATTTACCCATGTATGCAATCAAAGATCATAAAATGCTGTTTTACTTCAATTTGTTAACTTTGCAAGTAAACAGATAGTCGATTTTCACTTTCCAGGTCCGTTAATCAACTTTGCAAGAATCTTGGATCAAACACTGCATGCCATGAATACAGTTTTCGTATTTACTCACTTTTTATCTTATCATTGAAAATGAATGCCGCATAATATTAACATGACTGTTGAAATAATGATTTAGGGTGTCTGGTTTTAGGCATCAGAAGCCTAAAAATTCTTCTAATAGCGGCACGCTTTGGTGAGAAAAATGTCGGTTACTAAAGTAACACACATTCATTCTTAAAGGCCTATACTTCCACATTTTTGCATCTCTGTTACATTTTAACACAACGATAAATGCATAAACTATCGATCGATCAAAATGCCATCAAGTAAGTGTCNCATGAATACAGTTTTCGTATTTACTCACTTTTTATCTTATCATTGAAAATGAATGCCGCATAATATTAACATGACTGTTGAAATAATGATTTAGGGTGTCTGGTTTTAGGCATCAGAAGCCTAAAAATTCTTCTAATAGCGGCACGCTTTGGTGAGAAAAATGTCGGTTACTAAAGTAACACACATTCATTCTTAAAGGCCTATACTTCCACATTTTTGCATCTCTGTTACATTTTAACACAACGATAAATGCATAAACTATCGATCGATCAAAATGCCATCAAGTAAGTGTCAGTCAATATTCCCAGAGTCAAGCAGAATACCTCATGAAGTTGTTCTTGTCATTCAGATTCTCAACTTCATGATAGCCATTTTAAACATATTGGTTAACAGTGGCTTACTCTATGGTCTAAAGAAAACAGGACAACTTAAAAGAACCTCTTGTAAATTTATTGCACTTGTTACGTCATCAGACTTCTTAATTGGTATTGTGGTTCAACCATTGGTTGCTGTAGTATTGAAACAAAGTGGCACTGAAAATTGCTGGCTAGAATTGAGCACACAATTCATCGCATGGATTTTCATAGAATTTTCAGCTTTAATGGCATGTTTAGTAGCACTAGACCGATTTCTTCACATGAAGTACTTAATGAAATATCCACTGCTGATGACAAGAAAAAATGCCTTGGTTTTTGTAATACTGTGTGCTATGGTTGCTGTAGCTTTAGCAGTTGGATCAGTGGTAGCAAGCAACAACAACACAGCGTTTACATTCTATGTAATATCAATGATGGTGTGTCTACCTGTGCCATCCGTTATCGTTGTACTATATTTCAAAGCATATCGTCAAGTTTGCAAGCAGGTTGGCGGTGTATCATCAATGGGACAGGTTTCCTTGAATGAACATGCTGCAGCAAATACCCAAGGACAATCAAATGGAAAAAATTCATCAATTGGACAAGCTGCCTTAAATGAACAAGCCACGCAAAATGCAAATGGAAATAGACAACTAATATCAAGTGGGCGAGACATGCCAGTGAGACAAATTTCATCAACTGGACAAGCTACGTTAAATGGACAAGCTACGTTAAATGGACAAGCTACGTCAAATGGACAAGCCGTGAAAAAGATACCACCACAAGCAAATGGACAGCTGATCTCAAATTTTCAAGATGTCCCAAATGGACCAATTTCATTTAGAAAGGAAGCCCCAGCAACATTTCAACATCACAGAAAATTTGCAAAGGCAACAAAGAGAATTTTGATTCTACTGATATTTGCTTGGTCTCCGTACACCATAGTGAGCTGTGCTTGGTACTATGATAAGTATTTCTACGATGGGGATCATGTCTCTCTTGACATACTTCTGTGGCTCAGTTATCTGATCATCTACTCAAACTCTTTCTTTAATGGAGTGATTTTCACATTACAAAACAATCCAATTAAACGCTGTTTTAGGAGAATCTTCTGCAGAGAAAGTACGAAAATTACTACTGCTGCAGAACACGGCAAAACAAGTGTGATTACCTCATATGTATAATGAACATCGTTATAACATAAAAAATACAGTTCTTTCGTAACTTAAAATCATTGACTTCGTTAGAATTCGTTTCTGAGTTCATAAGATTTCATGAAAGTTCGTAGGGGTTTTATGAAGTCGTAAACTGTCGTACAGACTCATAAGTGCACGTAGGAATTTCCAATGGTTCTTATGTCGTCATGAGAACTTAGACTTGCTACCTGGAGTCTCTCGTTTCCCTGTGCTCTTTGACTTCATGATGGCGCCTCAATGGAGCGACAACAACAACAACAATTCAACTCAATTAGATGAGCGTAACTAGAGGGTCCTTATGTAGTGAGGTTAATGACAACTCGTGGATCCTAAGGTTCATCTTCCATGCATATCATGGCGCTTGGTGGACAGAAAAGATGTCTATACAACTTTCTTTTCCTTCTAAATGCTACTGAATAGTCCTACCTGCCCAAGGAACCGANATACTTCTGTGGCTCAGTTATCTGATCATCTACTCAAACTCTTTCTTTAATGGAGTGATTTTCACATCACAAAACAATCCAATTAAACTCTGTTTTAGGAGAATCTTCTGCAGAGAAAGTACGAAAATTACTACTGCTGCAGACACGGCAAAACAAGTGTGATTACCTCATATGTATAATGAACATCGCTAAAACATAAAAAACACAGTTCTTTCGTAACTTAAATTCCTTGAATTCGTAAGAATTCGTTTCTGAATTCAGAAGATGTCATGAAAGTTCGTAGGGGTTCTTATAAAGTTGTAAACTGTCGTACAGACTCATAAGTGCACGTAGGAATTCCCAATGGTTCTTATGGCGTCATGAGAACTTAGACTTGTTACCTGGAGTCTCTCGTTTCCCTGTGCTCTTTGACTTGATGGTGGCGCCTCAGTGGAGCGACAACAACAACAACAATAATTCAACTCAATTAGATGAGCGTAACTAGAGGGTCCTCATGTAGTGAGGTTAATGAGAACTCATGGATCCTAAGGTTCCATGCATATCATGGCGCTTGGTAGACAGAAAAGATGTCTATACAACTTTCTTTTCCTTCTAAATGCTACTGAATAGTCCTACCTGCCCAAGGAACCGAACCTTGGATGGGCCTACGCTACATTTCCCATGTTCGTAATCGCAAGAGTGCCAACGAGTTTGCTTGAATTCATAGGCGCTCTTTACGAACGTTCTTATAACTTCCTACGAATTTGTTTGAATTCATCTCCGAATTCGGGAAAGATCTTGGAATCCCTACGAATTCGAGGGAGTTCTTACGAACGGAAATTGTTTTGAGTTATGAAACAATTTTACTGTACACTTGGAGTAACTGAATGCAAACCAGTGGCATCATGTTCTCATCTGGCACTTATTCTTAACTTTTTTGAACAAATTTCAGTTTCCATCATCCAAAGCTCATGGGCAGCCCAACCAAAGGATAGAATCTAAATGTTTGGAATGGTATCTACATTTAACTAAGTTTGTGACAATTATTCTCCAATCTGTTAGTTATCCAGACATGGATCCATTTATTTTCATGAAACTCTTCGTTCTTGACAGCTCTGTCACCCTTGCAGTTCCAAAGGTGGCTATTTGCCGAGTTCAATGCATGTAGGGCGTAGATATTATGAATCCCGAGCACAACGAGCGCTTTTAGTTCCTTTTTGTAAGTTCCTGTTGAGTCATACGAATCTCTAGTTGTTTTCTCTTACGAAAACAAGTCCCTGTCACTTGTTATCAATATTAACAATGAGCGAGTAACAATGTCTACTTTTCCAAATACTATCAACACAAGCTTCAATTATAACAAAGAGTGAACGAATCAGTAGGTTAGTTCATAATGTTCTACTGCGTCAGTATCATGACAGTTAATTGTGATGGATTTCAGAACAGTAGCGCAACTGCACTTGTATTAAATACTGTAGTTGTATTATATATCCCACTTGTATGCTTGTACGCTTGTACGGTAAATATTTTGACATAGTTTGATTGATTGATTGATTGATTGATTGATTAATTGATTAATTTATTTACTTACTGATTAGTTGATTTACTACTTTCTCTCGCAGCGTTGTTCTCACACCTAAACTTGTTAGATTATATGGAGGTTTAGGCGTCGGATTCTATGTCCTACCTATTTTGTTCTCTTCAAGCACTTAGATATTAGATATTAGTGTTCCTCCTATGGAGAATGCAAGAGGTTTTTCTGGCAGCCATGTGACTCGAGCCCACGATCGTCTGTACAATATAAGGCAGAATGCTAATTACCAGGCCAACTACCAACTAAATGACAGTATTACCTACCATCTACACCTAAATGAAAGATGTTACATCGTTCTTATCTTTGAACAGAGTTTCTGATGCCAGTGGCAAACTTGAAATAAATGAGACTGGAAGTTTTCCTTTCAAGAAAGAAGACCTTGATCCAAGTGTAAGTGGACAAGTTTCTTCCTTAACTGACTGTGACGAGATATTTTTGATATATATCACAGTTAAAACTAAAATTCAACAAAATACACTATTCTGTGCCGTCCATAGCAGAAATAGACACGACGTCATCTGGTACGAGATATTTGTTACGGATATGATATACCGGGTGAGTCGGAAAAAATTGGGACGATTGCAAATGTTTACTGGTACACTTTACTTCGCATTTTCTATTTTCTTAAACTTTATTTCGCAGGAAAAGGGTTAACTTGGATATCAAATTAATTTAACAGTAATATAATATATAAATGATTTAAGTACCAAAAATAGCTTGCCTTAGATGTTTAAAACATGACGTTTCGAGCATATACTCGTTGACTTGATAACGAGTATATGCTCGAAACGTCGTGTTTTAAACATCTAAGCTATTTTTGGTAGTACTTAAATCATTTATATATTATATTACTGTTCAATTACATAGTACCACACGCAACGAACATATTTTTATTGAATTGCGAATTCCAAATTCCATATTTCATAATTATGAGCATTTTTATTTAAATCGTGTTTCCCCAGATTCCTAAAATAGGCTTTCAAATCATATTCATTTTGATGCAGGTGTGAACGCGCGTAGTTAGACGCCGCAGTTGTGCTTCCCACAGCTTTGTTCTTTTGCGGAGGAAAACATTATTTACTACTATGGAGAAGCATACGTTCGCAACCTCCTTCGCAGAACTATGGAAATCATTCCTCCGCAGGTGCATAATAGTAACAGCGCTCCTCCATAGAAGCACACCTGCAGTGTCAAGCTGCACATGGTGTGAACTGCGAAACCATGGCAAACATCCAATTTTGCTACCAAAAGATGGAACAAGGCATGCATTGTGTCGGAGAACGAATAAAAAGCTATTTATAGTTATTTCGTATCCATAGGGGACTAGGAATTGAAACTGCATTGCTAGGAAGCAACTTCTTACAAATCCTATTACAAGGACAATACCTTTTCATCAAAATAGTGATATCATAGAATTGCAGATAGATACTGTATGGAAAGAAATAACCGATTTTGACAAACAAAATTTCTAAGACTGATTCAAACTTTCTTCATAAAACTTCAACAAACACGTTCTGACTTATTTTCACATAAAACTCTTTTTAGCACACCTTCATGTGCTACATCTAAACAGGTTTATGTCCTGTAACAGCATTCAACAGCACATGGCTTGTTAAACATCCCACTTTTTTCAGACTCACCCAGTATATACAGCAAACATTTTTATTAGTAAGTTGATATTTTGTTATCAAATTCGTCGTTATCGTCACAAAGCTGTGTACGTGTAAAACTATTGAAGACAGAATAGTCCCTCTTGCAATTCATAGAGTAAACTTTACTTCTACGAAATAGAGATCCACAGCATGTTCTTTTTTATGAATTTATCTTTGATCTATTGCTGCAGGATTGCTTCATTGTTGATGCTTGTTCGAGTGGAGTGTTTGCTTGGATCGGTAAAGGTTGCACAGTGCAAGAAAAGAAAGAGGCCATGAACAATGCTGTGGTGAGTAATGGTGGTTTCCCATCCGCTCAAATATCGCTCGACAAATATCGCACGACAAATATCGCGCGAAATATCAGAAAGAGTTAGTTGCAAGAAAGTAGGATTGATTCCAATTATGTTTTGGACGGAGAAAGTTCAAGTTCGTTCAGGGGACAAAAAAATTTACCCCGGAGCTTTATTCTCGATATTTGTCGCGTTTCCATACATTTATCGCCCAGTGGAAAACAGGCTCAAAAAATTTGGCTCCGATTAGGAGGCAAGGCTGCGCCATACTGAGCCAATTCATTCAGGGAGCGCCTAGGGCAATAGCATGACAATTTCTCGACGGACTCTTTATTGCTCTACCATTTCAGCTTATGCTAGCCTGTCATATGAAGGATAAGGTTCTCAGATATGGAATATAACATGATTTTATTTCGGTCGCCAAATCTCATTTTTGCGGTTTTTGATTTTTTGCAATCATGGAAAGCTAATGTCAGCTAAAGCTAATCGTTACCAAAAAATGTTCTCCAATTCTTGAATAATTAGGTCTCAAGTTTCTCCACATCATCAAATTTGAAGGTTTTCTTCCTTGTGCTAACTCTTTCTCGCCACAGGCGAGCCAAGCAGGAAATGTACAAGAGTGCAGGTGATTTGAAAATCAGAATTTTGTGCTGCAGACGTTCCAAATCAATAACAATAAACAGGGTTTGCATTTAGTTTGCAGCAAATTTGCAACGGAATTAGCAGTTAAAGTTTAAGTCGATAGGAGTCTGTAAATTGTTTGTAAATAGTTTGAGCTTTGCACCAATTTGCAAATTACGCATATTGCATACTCGAAACAAAGTTCGTTTTCAGTTTGCAACAGTTCGTTTCACTAACTACCTACAAACTTGCAAACTCCGAAAAACAATGAAACACACTCCATGTAAGCTTATTGCAAAGTTTCCATAAATTGTGTTCTTTAGTAAGGGGACTAAGGGCACTCATATAGCATTGGTTCCCCGCTAAGATTTGTCCAAGTAAGAAAGCAGAATATTGAACGGGTTGCTATTTCCTGTTTCTGAAATGCACCATAAATAATTCCTTATTCGTTATTGCTGTAGGCATTCATCAAGAAAAAGGGGTATCCTGATTGGACACAAGTGACCAGGGTAGTTGAAGGAGCTGAGACGCCACTATTCAAGCAGTTTTTCAAAGATTGGACGGATGTTGATCAACAGCAAGGAATGGGTCAAATCAAGCGCGGAAACATTGGTAATTACTCTATATTTACTTCTGTTTATTTATTTATTTATCTATTGATCATCTATATTACTAATCTTATCTACCGGGCTGAAATCTGCTACTTTATTTCGGAAATAGGAGGGCTCATCACGAGAAGGCCCCTTCAGAAACTTAAAAAATTGCCTAAAATAGCGACCAAGTTCCCCCACGATTTCTGCCTTAAAGCAATGACTTGCCTATGCTTTGCTTATGCTCTGCTTATGTTAGTCTTCCCAATCAGAAGAAGATAAGACCGCTATCAATCAGGGTGATTCCATCCTCTCAGGAGGATAACAATCGCAAAATATTTGTAAATGTAATTATTGTTAGAATGGAGAACCGACGAAATTTTCATCATTGTTTTCACCTCGGTTTTCACTCGTTTTGGAGGGTTTTTGAAGGAGACTATCTCCGATATCCATGGGAAGGAATAACTGATTAAAACTGGATGAATTTCTAAATCAAACTGAACATATTGGTTATGAAGCAAGACAGTTTTCAATATTATTGTTATGATATTCAGAGAGCATCATTTTCTTAAAGCCATGCACTCTCTTGACTCACCTCATATTTCTTAATCAATTTGCTTATTTATTGATTGATTGATTGATTCGTTCTAGATCGATAGACAAAATTTTATTCAACAGTATCTGTATCGTCATAGCTATGTTTTGACTCGATGAAAATTTGTTTATCAATCCTGCAAGTAGTCATTCTTTTCTGCTGTTTTCGAAACATTGGAGGAACTCTAAAAAGAGATTGTTGCCAGAATTTTAGTACTTTTTCACGATGTAACATTGAAAGTGAAAATGAGGTATTTTAAGGCCTGGGTTGCACGATACCGGATTGCTTTTCACATCGGATTGGTTTCAACCCATCTTGGTCAAAATCGCACACAGTTACATGGCACCGGATTGCCATGAACCCATTTTTGATTGCAGTTACACGACACCGAGTCACCCCCCACTGCGAAGTCTCAATCTATTGTCTTTGACAACTGCGAAGCCCAAATGAAGTGGGACCACATTGGATTGGTACAGCTACGCGAGATGGAATGCGGAGCGAAATGAATTGGATTGATTTTCATCTCACCTCCAGAGCGCAGTGATTTTAACTCCGCGAAAATGGGATGGAGTGACACCGGATTGCCTCGGCGTCGTGTAACTGCACCCCCTATCCGATTCGAAAGGCAATCCAGTGTGTGATGAATTTAGTATCGTGTAACTGGGACCTAATGATCAATAGAGATCCTGAAATCTTTTTCGCTTGATATTACAGCACACATCGAGGCAAAAGATTTCGATGCATCTTCATTGCACGAAAGAGCAAAACAAGCGAAGATGCAGCTGCCAGATAATGGCAGTGGTGAGGTGAAGGTATGTTTCGTCCCATCTGTAGTGGCAACTAGGTGACTGCGTACCTTTTCCCGCTGCGGATGGGACCAGTAATATATTGTACAGAAAAAGCGACCCAATGCAATCTGTAAAAGAGTAAATGGCCGATTGAAATGCTTCAAATATTGTTCTGTCGCTAAAAGACTAGCCTACGTTATGAGTATTTTTCGCAATTTCTTTCGACACGGAAAATTTCGCGAATTAAGGATTTCAAGGAAAAGGGCATGCTTGAAATCCCCAAAAAGTCGTCAAAAACAGGGGATCGATTTAAAACCATTTCAGATCTTCAAACCAATGAGGGGCATGTTTCATTTCAACCTCGGAATATTTGTAGGTACCTAGGGGCCATAAAAATACTATGAAAAGTTTCTACTGAGTTGCCTATTCCCAGGCTGAAATAAACACGGTTCTCATCATTTTGATGATCTGAAATGGCTGTAAATCGATCCCCTGTTTTGACGAATTTTTTGAGGATTTCAAGCATGCCCTTTTCCTCGAAATCCTTGATTCGGGAAATTTACCGTGCCGATAAAAATTGCAAAAAATACTCATAACGTAGGCTAGTCTTTTAGTGACAGAACAATGCTTGAAGCATTTCAATCGGCCACTTAATTTTGTTTGTGTAGCAGATTGTGCTGGGTCACTTTTTCTGGGTCACCTGGTACAGTAAAAACCCGCGTATGTATAAGGACCTACAATTTTGCAAGTCATCCTTACTAGCTTCTTATGTTTTGGGTATTTAGTGGGAAATGAGGCTGTTCAGGTTCTTAAATTGGTTCTTGTTTTAGTCAGGGCTTTCAGGAATTTCTTTCCCTCAGATTCAAACTTCAGGCCTATTATTTACTGTCAGTTCACATCACTTGAGTTTATGAGGTATTATTCACAACAACGATTTGTGAATTTTTCTTGAAGATTGCTTCGAGAAGCTAGTTTTGTCTGACTCACATCAGACAACCGGAAGATCTTGTAGCGTTTGATTTATTCTTTCATTAGGTATGGCGAATAGAGAAATTCAAGAAAGTTGAAGTACCAATGAAAAAGCATGGAGTGTTTCATGAAGGAGATTGCTACGTTGTCCTTTACACCTACAGACCAAAAAGCAGAGAAATGCATATCATCTACTTTTGGCAGGTACGTAGCTTAGTNCTGACTCACATCAGACAACCGGAAGATCTTGTAGCGTTTGATTTATTCTTTCATTAGGTATGGCGAATAGAGAAATTCAAGAAAGTTGAAGTACCAATGAAAAAGCATGGAGTGTTTCATGAAGGAGATTGCTACGTTGTCCTTTACACCTACAGACCAAAAAGCAGAGAAATGCATATCATCTACTTTTGGCAGGTACGTAGCTTAGTTTATTAAAGCAATGCAAATTTGTATTTACCGTTTATTTCCCTAACATTGGTTCGTTACGAAGAGAATGGTAGTAGTTTCCAGGACGTGGCCAACCCTCGAACTTTTGCATCAGAGGGGAGGGGGCTAACTACTGGGTCTTTTACAGCACAAAAGTGATAGGTCCTTTCGCATGAAAAAATTTATTATTCTTCTTCTTCAAATGCTCCGTCAAACAACTGCACACAATTTGGCCGCCTTTGTTTGTGGAATGCAAAAAGCCGACTTCAGACCCCGCATCAAAGTCCTGCTTGCGTCTTGTTCAATTACTACCCTGGCCACCCCCCTGGTAACCCAGGGTTCAACAAAAATTTGTGCACAAGTACTCGGGGGCATATCATACTCCCAGTGACTGTATAAGCCAATATTTCTGGTATTATCAAATACCATTCATATGCCGGGAGCCGGGAATATTTTTGATCGGATACCCGGGGGCGTCCCGGGGAGATAGCCAGGGGAAGCAAGGTATTAATTGATCTGCCTTATCATTTATACAGGGAGCTAAAAGCAGCGTCGACGAGAAAGGAGCTTCAGCAATGTTTGCGCAACAACTTGACGAAAAGCTAGGAGGTGGACCAGTGCAGGTAAGTACATAGCGGATTAAAGCTGAATTCTCACTTAAAAGAGACATGAGGCGACAAGACCCAGCCATTGAGAACCATGTGCCACCTTTCTGAAACGACACCATAGACTAAGTGGATGAAACTACTAAAAATAGAAAAAGAAGACTTGAAATGATCAAAGCAAAGTAGAAATGAACCGATAGAACTTTTATATTATATTGGCGATGAAGAGATTTTATGAATGTCGAGTACAGGCAGAACTTTAACTGGTACCACTATAAAAGGGGCAATTAGAAGTCTTTGGGCACATGATGAAAAAACAGAGCTATGAGAACATCACAGTTACAGGTAAAATAGGAGGAACCAAGAGATAGAGGAAGACCATGTCTAACTTACATGAGAAGCATTGCTAGTTGGTCACGAGTACCATTCATAAGGTTCTTGCCCAAAAATCTTGGTAATGAGTCATGCTCCCAGGTAATGAGTCATGCTCACTGGTAATAAGTCATGCTCCACTTTGACAATTGGAAATATTGGAAACATCGTACATTGCATTTTTTCACAAGCGCAAAATGCTCATTTTCATTATAAACTCTTATTACTTGCAATTTGAGTTTGTACCTCTTGCTTATTTGTNGAAAAAACAGAGCTATGAGAACATCACAGTTACAGGTAAAATAGGAGGAACCAAGAGATAGAGGAAGACCATGTCTAACTTACATGAGAAGCATTGCTAGTTGGTCACGAGTACCATTCATAAGGTTCTTGCCCAAAAATCTTGGTAATGAGTCATGCTCCCAGGTAATGAGTCATGCTCACTGGTAATAAGTCATGCTCCACTTTGACAATTGGAAATATTGGAAACATCGTACATTGCATTTTTTCACAAGCGCAAAATGCTCATTTTCATTATAAACTCTTATTACTTGCAATTTGAGTTTGTACCTCTTGCTTATTTGTCTTATTCATGTCACATTTTAGGTTCGAGTCGTCCAGAACAAAGAACCAGAGCACTTCCTGCGTGTTTTCAATGGTAAATTGATCATTCTCAAGGTAAATCAATTCCTCCTTTCTATTGGCTCTGATGAGGTCCTAGCTAGCATCAAAGCATTAAAGGGGCTCAGTCGTCAAACAGTAAATAAATCCGTAAACTCGCACGTATCGGGGATTATCCATTGTTCATCCATTGTTCTCTGCAGTTTGTTTGATGGCTTCACCCAAGCCACAAAAAAGTGGCCGTTAAAAATCCACTTATATCCGAGCAATCGTAGAAGATATGAATGTTTGGTTTGTTCCTTAGTGAAGTACAAGGATTAATGCCCAAACTGCAACTTTCATTTTGAAAAAAGTACGAAAATCCTGTGTGATATAACCTTTCAAAAAACTGCAAAAATCATCGTTTTGTTTACATTTTGACGACGGAGCCCCTTTAAAGACGCACTGTCGTGGTGTTGACTGGACAAATCCAAGAGACAAGCTTCAGTTACTTCAGTGGCCAGAGAAATAAACTCAATGACAACGATCTGACTCCTTTTAGTTGCAAAAGAAAACATAACTCCAACGCATAACGGCTTGATAAATACAAACTTATTAGATTCTTTGTTTGTTATTGATTGTATCTAAAGATCCCGCCAATAACGTTCATGACAATGTACCTTTAAACCAGACCTTGATATACCGGCTCCTCAAAAAGAATTTACAGTAGTTCATTGCATTATATGTAAATGTAAGAAGATGTGAGTCAATGCTTAAATCATTTCACACTGAGCTGCCTTTTGAAGAAGTCTGATACCGGGTGAGGCAGAAAAGTGTATTCATTGTTTGAAACATCGTATGGGATTACCTACCCAACCTATTTGTAAAATCTTCATTTCATCTTCCTGCTGAGGCTTCAATCTAATTTTCAAGGTTTTTTCTCTTAATAGACCTTTTAGCTATTCTACAAAAAAGATCCTGGATCAAGCGTTATTTTTATACATTTTTAAACGTGAGATTTGATCGAGTGGCGTTAGAGCTTCTATCAATATAGTGCACATTCGTCAATTCTACAAAATGCAGCAAAATATCGTTCGACTCAGATTCTTTTCAGAACAGCAAAAAGGTCTTTTCTAGGTCCACTATTTCCTTTTGACATAAGGAATTAGCCAAAAGGCCTGTATCTTGATATACCCAAGAACAACTAAAAATGGATTGTTCACAGTCATATAGATAAGAATTGTTGATGTTCAGTATTAATGGGGAAGCATAATAGCACTTAAACAGTTTCATTAAAAAGCAACGCCTGAGCTAAGAAAAACATTATTTTTACATTTTTATTCTCGAAACATTGATCAAATCGATCAAATCATTCATAGTTTAAGAAACGCCAGTGAAAACTAATTTTCGGGATTTCTTCATTGAGATTAAGATTATACTTTCTGGGTTATGAATAAATTCTCGAAATCAAGTTAAACTCTTAGTCTCATTAAATTAACTGGTGCTACAGGAATATGGAGACGGAGACATGATTGATCGATTGATAACAGGTGATTTGGCGCAGTGATGTAATCCTCTGACTTTGCAGTCAGAACAGTCAGGTAGACAGGATTGGATCCCAGGTACAACCCCACCACTTTTAGCGTCGAGACAAGGGGTCGTGGACTTGATTTGGTCTTCTTTACTTCTGCCCCAGCGCTTGGTTATAAAAGCCGCAACATCACCGTCACCTTTACCATTGATCTGTTTCAACTACAATAGAGACCTGAACGAGGCTGGAAATCCATGATTGGAGATTTTTAAGCAAGAACCCACAAAGGGCTGAAATTTCTAAAGGCTCATAGTTTAAAAGATGATACCTCACTTGAAAACTGCAAAATTTTTCATAATAAAAACTTTCTCAAAAAGAAATACTGTATATGGAAGAACTATTCAAGTGATGGAAGGAATGCACTGTTATCTATAAAAAACATATTGGTACTGTGCCAACTATAAGCACCTTTTTAAGAACCTTATAGGCTAGACTTGATTATGGCATCAGTTAATCAAGAACCTCATTCAGGCTGCCTGAAGAGAGCCTAGGTTATTTCATGCGTGCTTTCACTGTATTTCAACTTTTTTTTAGAACTGGGCACTACAATAATTCCTAATTCCTATTTGAACCCTTTTAGGGTGGCATGGACAGTGGATTTCGATCAAGACGACAAAGTGATGCAGCTAGAGCCAAAGCTGATGTGCAACTGTTTCAAATAAAAGGGACAACAGAACTTAACACAAGAGCTGTTGAGGTATATTGTTTGATTCAAGCTTTAAAGGTGATCTGGCGAAAGTTTTTATCAACGCAAATGAATAGCGTTATTGGATGATAGATAATTCTGTTTAAAATTTGTTCATATCATGTTTCATATTCGAGTTATCCCCTATTTTGTATGATTGGTTAATTACATAATTTTTTTTGCAAAAAGTAAAGAAATTATTCAAGGTTGACTATGTTCCCAAAGGAAAATCTAACCAAAAATTTTTTTTCAATTAACATGCCTTTCTGAACATGACATTATGTCATGAGGCAAATCATATTACATTTATTTAGTTCAGCTGAAATCTTTCTTATAATTTTCTATTTTTCAAAGATAAGATACAACTATGGTTCCATATGTTAGCTAAGTAATTCGCAAACAAAACGACGTCATCACCTGATGCGATACTTAAGATCAGTGGATAATTTGAAAACGAAATGAGATATCAAAAAGATTTAAACAGGATTTCTTATCATTCGACAGTGATGTTTATTTGCATCAATAAAATGTCCGCTGCAGGTCACCTTTAAAGTAGACGTTTTTGGCCTGAAATATTTTTATCCTGTGACAGTCAATTCAAGCCTAAGATGCTAACGCCCGTCATTCTACCTAGCCTAGCTAGCATAGCTTTATTTTTCACTCGTTAACAATGTCTTATTCTCACATCTGATATAGTTTATAGAACTTACTTGCAACAACATGTTTATCAAAATTTTGAAGTGAATGCCTCAAGGACTCACCAGAAAGAACACTAAATGAAATGCAGAATCGTCCATGCTTTGTTTTGAATGATCTTTTAAAAAGAAAACGAGCCTCCCTTGCAGGTAGAATGCAGACTGCTTTGTAGATTGTGCATATTTTTGCCCCTGTTGTGCATAATACGCAGATTTCTCAGCACAGGTCAAAGCGTGGCAGGAAATATTCAACCTTCCCTCGTAGACTGTTCAGCAATCTAACTAGAGGGTCCGGAAGTTGGTACATTTTGCTGTGAATGATGGGTTTCAAATCAGACACAAGCAGCAGAAGAATAGACTCATTCCAAAAGCATCTCGTTTTGCTCCCTGAACTGATTTGTCGCTACCACAAAAATCGCCTCAACTGAAGCGATGATAACAACGACAACGGCAACGATCGGAAGTTAGAGGGACATATGTAAGGAGTCTATAAGAAGATAGTTGTTTCTATTTGTTGATCATTCCGATCAGATTCGAATGCCTGTTTCTAAATAACTAAGTGCCTTCTCGCCTTTGCTTGATGATATAAACAATCGAGAATCTTCTTTTGCCAGGTGACAGCAAGAGCAGCATCCTTGAACTCTAATGATGTGTTCATTGTCAAATGCCCAAACAAAGCTTTCATATGGGAAGGGTTGGTAAGTCTGCCGGTCGGTCTTGAATAGATTATTTACTTAAACACAGGGGCGAAGCTAAAGAAAATCGTTGGAGGGGTGCAGATCCCCCAATTTGCCGACAAAAAATGAAAATACCATCATATATCATCGAGGTTTGAATCAAACTGAAAATCTAGACACATTGTATACACGTATTTTAAGGGCATATGCAGCACTTGAGGAGTGGGGAAGTCTGGGACATGGCCCAGAAAATTTTTTATGACCACGCCCTTCAGACACTCGGAAAATGACGGAAACACCCTTTTTAGTTATATTTTGCATCGTAAGCATGGCTCAAATGAACAGTAGGAAATAGGGATCCCTATAGCCAATGGCACACACAGGTTAAGACAAATGGGATTTTGAAATAGATGGGTCTGGTGGCAAAGCCACAAGGACAATTTTGAGAATATGCATTCTACTTTGGCTTACAATGCCTCTCCCAACATCATTCAGTCATTCATGTCAAAGAAATCGGTCATTGAATTTTACACCAATCTTTTTAAAGATTTGGCAACTATATTCGCTCACAGACACTCAGTAGTACCAGTACAAAGAAAACTTTTTTGATTTGCCGACATGTATTATCAATTTGCCGACAAACTGAATGTTGGTACCCCCCTGCACCTCCCCCCTTTGGCTACGCCCCTGCTTAAACATAGCTGTAATTTTTATGATATGATCGTAACCTAGCTTGCGTGGTTCTGCTAAGTCTGCAAAATAGCGAATCAGGCGTCATTACGTGGACTTAAGAAAATTATTTCCGTAAAGTCTGTACGCAGGTTATCATAACCAAGAACAATAATATTGAAAGTTTGCATTGATAAATTTCGTTGATGCCTAACTTCTGAGCATCAAATTTCGGTAATTCGCCTCCAGGTCATGGTAAACAAGGTATTGTTTTATTTTCACAATTCATTTATAAAAAGTTACGCAATCGGCATACATCGCAGCTCCATTTGTAAAGGTGGCAGTATCATGCTGCATGACAATGATTTTGTGATGTCATTCAAGTCAGCAGCATGCCACTGCATCTCTAAAAGCCGCCATATTTCTCCTTGCATGTGTAATTGAACTTACATTGATCGAACGAATCCATGAAATACGCGAAAAAACCAAAAGAAACGACTACAATGCATGCCGGTTGTCCCAGAGCCTTAAAGAACAACGCTAAACCTGAATGCCAATTTTCATCATCTTTAGTCTCATAACCGATTTAATGAAATCAAAGATCATGATCTTTGATGAAATTCAACGAACAGTTTTAATTTACATCGTTTTACGAAGATTTCAGTTATGACGTCATAGTACTGATGATGTCATGAAGTTTTTTCTATTTTTATCAAAATGTAAAAATTTATATATCATTCGAAAGCTCTACGCAAGCTGGATTCAGCAGTGTCATTTAGAAGCTGATTAGACATACACGTGAAAAGCTATAATCATATTAATTTTCAAAAATGTCAGTGACTGACGTTATCAAAAATGGCACTTCCGGTCAAAATTAAAAAAGGTACTGGGTGAATTCTTGATCTCCATGGTCGATTTGGTAGAACTAAAGCACAGAATCAAAGGTTAGCATGATTGTTAGATTGTTAGACGATATTCCCTGTATACGACTTCCTGTGGAATATTCGATCAAGGCGACAGCCTGTCTCAAATGTATGTATGTATATTAAAAACACTGATCCTAATACAAGGTTTTTACAGTGCATGAATTAAATATAACTTACATTTGTTGATTAAGTAAGAGTCTAACGTTTCTACTCTTTATACAAAATTAAGTAGCTAAAAAATGAGTTTAAAGTGAAGACTTACATTTTTCAAAACTTGGAGATTGTTTCAAAGTTGTTGGTAGTGCATTGAAATCTTGAATGTTCCTGTAGTAGAAACAAATAATTGGATGTCAGATGAAAAAATGCCAGCTAATGAAAATAATTAAATCTCATTGGACATCTTAGTTGGTACAGGCTTTAGTCCAAATGCAACAAAACGTAACCAATTGAACATTGTCGCTCATATGTTCATTTCATTGCTGCATTGCATAATGTCTGAAAATATCGTTTTGATCTCAAGGGAGCAAGTGAAGATGAAAAGAAATTTACGGAGACAGTTGCTGATTATGTTGCACCTGATGGGTAAAATCTTTTTGAAATATTCACTCAGTTCAATTTTTCTATTACCTGAAGAGATCCTTAAAGTTGAACATGATAAGGGAACAGATGCAAATTGAAATATTTGTTCAGGAAAGAAGGGGAAATAATGAATTACAATTTACCTGCAGTCTACCTACATTGATTAACTTTCCAATTTTGTTGCAACAACACTTAAAATTGTAATAAGATTAGCTAAGCTTCTTTCACACAACGATACAGATTTAGTAGAGATTTTTGTGCCTTCTCAAATTACAAGTAATTTTGTAGAAATGCTTCATCTCAAAAACTTTGTTTGTCTATATTATTGGGCTCCCAGAAATGGATTGAGGGCTGCAGGTTATTTGTTTTGACCATTATATGTGCTCATTTCTAGCGACCTTATAGTTTTGCGTGAAGGCAAAGAGACAAAAGAATTTTGGGATGTCATTGGAGGAAAAGAAACTTATGCGACAACAGAGAGATTGAAGGTAGGCATCTTGTATCACTGTTTTCGGCAGTGATCCGGGATCCTGAACTCAAAATCTTCCTATTAATATTTTAGTCTTTCTCTACTTTTCGAGGGTGAAATACCCTTAACTTTATTTTTGGCAATATTCTAAGTTTTGCCAAGGAGCAATGATTTCCATGATGGGAACCTTGTGTAGACATTGGCATTTGAGATTATTTTTATTGCATATTTCATTAACTCTTTGTTTCGAAAACAGGCAGCTGTCAAACCAAGTGGAGTAGCCTATAAATAGGATAAAAAATAGACACGTGCATGCCTTTGTCTTTTAGTTTGAGAACTAGTAAACATTTTCGATTTCAATAACGTTAATAATACCCCTAGCGCTCTCCACTTTTACATTTGTTGATTCTCTTTAAAGCTATTGGAAAGGCAATCTCTACAGGGAAATAAAGAAACTTTTAAAAATGGCATTCTGATGTAAATTTAGTAATTTTTCAAACATGCATATCACAACTATTAGCATTAAAAATGATTTGATATGTTGCAGGAGGAAGGGACAAGTTATCTACCAAGACTCTTTCAATGCTCAAATGCATCTGGCCGATTTACTGTTGAGGAGATTCCAGACTTCGACCAAGAGGTAAATGAGGCCACAGACATCAACTAATTTTCTTTTTGGTACGGTATATTTGGCGGCTTTAAGAAGAATTTGGGTGTAAGTAACATCTTACGTTCTGTTCTGAGAAGAGAAAGCTCTTTTCAAGCACCAATTCCTCGCAAGAGATAAGCAATTTTGTCATTGCAGCAGTTATGCAGGTGCCACAACTGTTTCCATCTACCTCCTCTAAGGATTGTAAAATATCTTTCAAATTCATACTTTGAAGCTCTCTTCTTTAGGAATAATCCTTTATTGTCCTGAATTGTCCTGATGCAGTCTCACTTAGTGTCTTTTACTGAACGAAGTTGGAGCTCTGCTAGACAGAAACATAAAAAGACCAATGAATGTCCAATGAATGTACAAGGACCTTGTACCAATGAATGTACAATGAATGTCCTCGCTTAGATAGTATGGGCTGATTAAAGGTGTTGATTAATTGTTGCAGGATCTCTGCGAAGATGATGTAATGCTTTTGGATACTTATGATGACGTAAGTTGACATAGAATTCATTTGAATTTTTAGGAAATAATTATGTCTCATGTTTGACGGGGCTTTTACAGGCAATTTGAATCTGATTTAAATGTTATAAGAATCGTATTCAAAAAATCAATATTAAGCTTCTCAAGAAGAATTTGATTGAAATACTGCAGGGCGAGTAAAAAAGAATCCCCATTTGAAAGGCCACTGCACCCTGAATATCAAAGCAATAATATTGAAATCTGTTTTGTTCTATTGCCAATATGTTCTTTTAGGTTCAGTAATTTACCCGGCTTTAATCGGCCATTCCTTCCCGTAGATATGGGAGATTTTCTTCAGAAAGCCCCTCCCAATAGCCTGCAAAAACAAGTGAAAACAATGAGCAAGATTTCCTTGGTTCTCCTTCCTAAAAATGATGACACTCACATGTATTCATGTATTTTGTCCTCTTGAGAGAATGGAATCTCTCTGAATAGCTTATTCATACCAAGGGGAAGACTTGCTCATCCTTCCAAGAGGATAGCACGTGCTAAAACATGCAGAAGTCATTGTTGTAAGGCCCTTGTAAGGCAGACATCTTAGGAAAATTTGTTCGTGATTTTGGGCACATTTTGCAGGTTTCTTGAAGAGGTCTTCTCCAGAAAATCTGTTATAATTTTAGAACGAAACGGCCGATTTATGTATTTGCCGATATCATCGTCTTGATATACAGGGAGTTGTGGCCTTTCAAAAGGGGATACTTTTTAGTGACTCACCCTGTAGAATCATAGATAATGTAATATAGCAATTTGTTTCACTGTGTCATACTTTGAATTATGTACATATAGAGAATCTTAATACAAAGTAGGGTCCTCCCACCAGAGATTGTTCTTGATATCTGAATGATTTTAGAAATGTAACGAAAGGAGAGATGTTATTTAGAAAGTGATTTGGATAGCTGTACTGTTGCTGTGTTTAGATATAATAGATTTCAGTTCTAAAAGTCGCATGACTCCTGATCCAAAATTCATCGTTGTATCACACCATAATTATCTAGCAAGCTTACAAATTATGCACGGTTTTTGTTTCAGGTTTTCGTATGGGTTGGCAAAGGAGCAAATGCAGTCGAGAAGAAAGAATCACTCAATGCAGCAATGGTATGACATATAGTAAATAAAAGTATTGCGTAGAATACATGAGCAAACAAGGGCTCAAGCAAAGCACATGCCAGGTAGTTCCTATTGCCTCGAAGAAGCATTATCTGATCCTCTAAGTTCGGTTAGTTCATGAATTAAAGTCAATGACCTGAGATATATAGCGCTTGTCTATAAATAGGACAAAGAAACACCTAATACCTCCATTGTTTTCTTTGGCTTTGCTTTCTTCCGCCACTCGCTGGATTATTAAATACAATAGGCTATTTATAAACCTGTGAGATCTCATCTTTTAGTTCAGGTTATTCGCTTTAACTTCCTAAAAGATTAAAATAGTCTAACCAATCAAAAATAAAATACTGTGTTCTTACTGTGAAACAGATTTAGCTTTTAAATGTCAAAGCATGCTTGAAAGAATGATATCAGAGGAATTTTTAATCGTGTTTCTTTGCACTTTATTGCTGGGATATGAGATTGTTTTAAAGGGAATCGACATTGTTATATGGTGGCCCGATCCATGTTGAAAATATATCTTATTGTATTTGATAACTTTTGACACGTGCCTTTTCATTGTGTAGCAAAAGAAACGATGGATGCGTAGGCGCTTTCTTTAGCCTATCTACAGCGACCACTCGATAAAAATGTGTCTATTAAAGGCAATGTCTCATTCATAATTGGCTGAAGATTGTTCAAGGGGATTAAAGATTTGTATGGGAGGATTAACAGAAAAGAATTGGAGCAGAGATCATTTCGAATTGAACCGAACTTTTATCATGCGAAAAATCCAAAGAGTTTGGGTTCTAGCTCCTTTCCTTTGTCTAAGCTTTGTTCTTTGAACCAATCACCTGTGTGACAGAGCCCCTTTAACTTTAAAGGCACACTGTCGTGGCTGTAATTGGCTGGTTGTGATGTTGAAATCCCTTACAAAAGACCTGGCCTCTGGATCATTATAAAGCCTTTATGCTTTTAGATCATACTTTGTTTCGCAAATAGAGGGAGTCTTATCGTTGTCATCTTCGTGAATTTCAGTGTACAGCGAAATTACTGAAGCCTGCCTAATTCTATTCTTTCATATTATCTAATCATCCAATCAGCACCACAACAGTGTGCCTTTAAGAGGAGACCAAGGCAGACTACTGGCGGACGGCCAAAGATGGCACTGAAGAAAATGAAACCAAGTATGGCTGGACTCTTGTTACGAGATTTAGTCCTTGCTTACTTTCGTGGCATTTTTAGGAAATATGTCTCACTGGCTTTCTTACTTTTCGTAATTCTGATGTCTCCTTGTTTGAATGTATGACCTGAGCAACAGTCAAGGACATTGAAAAGAGTGAGCATCTGTTGGATAAACCATTGAGTTCTCAGTGAAATAATTCTTTTTCAGACCTATATTAAATCTGATAAAACTGGAAGAACTGTCGAGAATACAAACATATTGCAAGTCAAACAAGGATACGAGCCACTCACTTTCACTGGCAATTTCTTAGCATGGGATCCGGAAAAATGGAGCGTAAGTTTAGTTTTCTCATTCTTTATCGGTAATGCTCAATACTTTGTCCAGTCGATATTCCATGTTGACACTGCAGAGCTAGAATCAATACATAAGCCCAGTTCTTGCAACAACGACAAAAGTTTTAATTTAGTTTAATTTAATTTAATTAGTTGAACGATCTGATCTTTTATGCTGCTGCACAGCAACATATTTCCTTCCAGTCAGTGGAATTTTCCGAGCGGGCGAAATTTCTATTGTATGCGAGAGAAAAAGTCGCTCTGGAATTGAATAGAAGTTGTGGCTGAGCGACCTTTTATTGTCTAAAATTCCGCCCGCTCGGAAAATTCTACTGACTGGAAATTAGCCTTAATGTTGGAATGGGGTGAAAAAATTTTGGCAGGAGTGGAGTAACTCTACTATACAGTCACTTTTAACAGCCTGTGCCAAAAGTACAATATATATTCACTTAACTTGTGGACAGTTCTTCATTCAGTCATTTTTATTTTTTTCATTTTTATTTATGTCAACAGTGTTAAATGTATTCAGTGAATTTATAGTCTACGATTGAAACAGAGTCAATTAAGACTCTGATCCAAGAAGATGCAACAACATAAGAAAGCAGGCATCAAATTGATCTTTTGAGCATTTATTTTTCTTCCAGTGCTAACTAGTTTCGCCCACTAGGGCATCTTCAGAGCAACTCATTTAAGAAATTTAAAGAATTTGAATACATTGATTTTCAATGTCTTAGTTCAGTTTATTATTCATGGCCTGATTAATTGCAAGTACTGTATGAAAAAATGCTTGCAGCATGCTCTTTTTAAGCAGAAAAACACAAACAAAGCTTATGGAAAGCTATTTGTAGCTCTTTTGTGATCTGCTCCAAAATCATCCAACAAGAGCAGTATTACTGGGACCTCTGCGATACGAGACATGCAGAAATAATGAAGGTNTTTTATGCTGCTGCGTAGCAACGTATTTCCGCCGCAGTGATCGTGCTGTAATGTTGGAATGGAGTGAAAACTTTTTGGCAGGAGTGAAGTAACTTTTAACAGCCAGTGCCAAAAGTACAATATATTCACTTAACTTGTGGACAGTTCTTCATTCAGACATTTTTATTTGTTTCATTTTTATTTATGTCAACAGTGTTAAATATATTAGTGAATTTATAGTCTACGATTGAAACAGAGTCAATTAAGACTCTGATCCAAGAAGATGCAACAACATAAGAAAGCAGGTGTCAAATTGATCTTTTGCGCATTTATTTTTCTTCCAGTGCTAACTAGTTTCGCCCACTAGGGCATCTTCAGAGCAACTCATTTAAGAAATTTAAAGAATTTGAATACATTGATTTTCAATGTCTTAGTTCAGTTTATTATTCATGGCCTGATTAATTGCAAGTACTGTATGAAAAAATGCTTGCAGCATGCTCTTTTTAAGCAGACACAAACAAAGCTTATGGAAAGCTATTTGTAGCTCTTTTGTGATCTGCTCCAAAATCATCCAACAAGAGCAGTATTACTGGGACCTCTGCGATACGAGACATGCAGAAATAATGAAGGTTTTGATATTGCGATAGTAGCTACAAATGTTGTTGCCATTGTAAGAGAGGATGCAGAGTGAAACAGCAGTTGTATGTCCAATTCATTCATTCATTCATTCATTCATTCATTCATTCATTCATTCATTCAGTGTTTTGTTGTTCATACTCTATTTGCTTCATCATTTTGTGACTTGATATATGACTTAACAAATTTTGTATTTTCGTTAAAGGAGAAGATACATTTATCTATTAACAATTAGAAGTATACCAAACAATTCAATATTCCGCTGCCAATTGCATTTCATTATGCTTTCAATCCTTTCCTTCAGTCCGGAAAAACGTACGAAGAAATCAAGGCAGAACTTGGTGGTGAAGAAGTTGGTATAACCTCAGTGCAAGAGGTAGGTTTTTATCGTTGTCCTATGAACATTGCTCCTCATTCAAGGAATATTTGGTCAAACTCTGTATTTGCCATCACCATATGAATCTACAGACGCTTTGAATCAAATTTAGTTATCATATGCAGAACCAGCTTTTGAAGTGATGTGAGATTTTGTGGCATTCATTGATGTTGAGAAGTGGGCAGTGTCATTTTCAAGCTCCCGTCATTGAGTCAGGTTAGGTTTCTTTATTTAGAATTGCAAAGATATATATTGTGTTTTAATCATGTATTTGCGAAGGTAAAAAAGATTGCTGGATTGCATAGAGAGTGCAAGGATTTATTTGTCCCTGTGTTTATCAAAGTCAGGAACTGAATAGAGCTAAAGTATGTCTCAAATTGATGTCTCATGAAAGTATCCGCGAATAAAAATAACTGGATTGTTTTGCATGATTAATTTTGCGTTTTCACAAATTTGACGAAAACTTATTTGAGATAAGCTTTGAAAACCTCGTCTCCAACAAATAACAAATGCCTTATGCTACAGCATCATATCGATGTCTTCATCAGAAACACTGCACCTTTCTAAAAGGCACTGTTTGTTTTGACTTCTGTAATTCCTTAAGAACTAAACGCACCCTGAATGCCTAACAGTTCACTGATCTTGATTTTAGGAGCTGAAAAAATACAACAAGAAATACAGCTACAAAGAACTAACCTCAAGATTTCTACCTGATGGTGTAGATCCTTGCAGGAAAGAGGTAAGTATAAAGAGATTCCGGTGTCCCAAGAAAGTACTCCTGTTTGAAAAATCGTCAATATTGTATTATCAGGCCGATCTTGAAACTTGTTTTTGCAAGTAGATCAAAGATCAAATTATTTTTCCAGACATAGCTAATTTTTTGATTGTTTTCAATTGGTGAATTTTGCTCTTTTTAGGGCTGCCTGGTTTTGAAGCATACTGCGAAAAGCACTGATGATTACCAGAGCATTTTCTTTTGCATTCTAGCTTCTAGTTTGGTCATATAAATGTCCGAATGAAACGCAAATTATAATTGTTGACTTAAAGGATAATGAAAAATCTCAATGAAATGGCTCCTTGGCAAGATTACTCAGAAATAGGTTGTTCAATGCGTTGTTTCATATCCTTCAAATACTGAAAGCAAACCTTTTATCATCTTTAAATATATTTGGGTTATTGACAAAATAGGTCAAAAAGAAAATTTTGTGACAGGTTTGATAATCAAATTTTGGCGACTTTTCAAACAGAAGTACTTTTTGGGACACCCTGAAGATATGTTTGAAAAGTCATCAAACTTAAATCATGACACCAATCGTTAAAATGCCTCTTGCTCCNTTGGCAAGATTACTCAGAAATAGGTTGTTCAATGCGTTGTTTCATATCCTTCAAATACTGAAAGCAAACCTTTTATCATCTTTAAATATATTTGGGTTATTGACAAAATAGGTCAAAAAGAAAATTTTGTGACAGGTTTGATAATCAAATTTTGGCGACTTTTCAAACAGAAGTACTTTTTGGGACACCCTGAAGATATGTTTGAAAAGTCATCAAACTTAAATCATGACACCAATCGTTAAAATGCCTCTTGCTCCGTTTTGTCAAAGATCAAACTTACTTTCAAAAGCAGCGACATGGTGGTTGTCATTACTCAACGGGTATATATGGCATCTTGAAAAACCTCATTTCGAAGCATCATGAAAGACCTTTCTAGGAAGCAGTCTAATTCTTTGTTGGCAGCCGAAATTTAGCCATTTTTCATCAGCATTCCAGTGTTAAGAAGGCGGCGTGAATTCCTTTCTCACTTTTAAAACCGAAAAGATGCTTACTGCAGAAAAGAGACGTTAATTCGATAACCTTATATGCATATCTGCGCAAGGGGGGGGGGGTTCTTGGCTAAATCTTGGGTAGAGGTCTGCCGCGAGCATATTCAATATGGTACCGTTTTACGAAAATGGTACCATTCCCTGGACCAATTTTTACAAACTGGCACCCTTGACTAGACCAATTTTGACCATTCTCTGGACCAATATTGTCAAATTTGTACCAAATATGATATCATGACCCTTCGCTTGACCAATATTTTTATCAAAAATGATGCCCTTGGCTAGACCGTTCGTTGCTAGGCTAAAATTGCAAAAAAGTATACCCTTTGGTAGACTAGAAGTCCAAAAAAGTATACCCTTCATCGCCGCACATCCCCAGGTACCTTTACTATGGAAGAACCCCCTCCCCCCCCCCGTGCATCTGCAGCATGCTTTCAAACCAGTCATCTCTCAAAAGAGCCACATTTGCCACTTAATACCTATCAAAAACTCGGGCAGCGGAGACATGCATTGTTATGTGTTTTACCATGCTTGTTACCATGCTAGTTACCATGCTTGTTACCATGCTTGTTACCATTGTTGTACCATGCTAGTTACCATGCTTGTTACCATGCTTGTTACCATTGTTGTACCATGCTTGTTACCATGCTCGTTACCGTGCACGTTGCACGAAATGTACCTTCAATCAGTCAGTGGTTTTAATATTTGTTTTTATCTTTTTAGAAATATTTGGAAGATTCTGAATTCACAAATGTCTTCAAAATGAGTAAATCGCAGTTCGAGGGGCTTCCAGGATGGAAACAACAACTTCACAAGAGAAAGGCAAATTTGTTTTAAGAAAGTTTCGGAGAAAAACAAATTTTGGGATTTGCTTTCTAAAGTTTGACATTTTGTAGATATATTCTTACTAAAGCATCAGCTACAGCAATGTGAACTCTAATTTCAATAACTTGCATTTTTCCAATAAAATTTGTTCGCTAACACTAAAGCATCAATCACTAAAGCTTCAACTTCGGCAATGTGAGCTTTGCTTTCAGTAACTTCAATTTCGTTACTAATAAATTTTGTTTGAGTAGTTTTGATCTAATTGTATATAACTAGGAATTAAGTACTGCTTTTAGGACACAAATTTCGCAAATCTGCTGAGCATTGTGTTTACTTTTGTTTTCTTGTGAGATGTCGAGCATCACTCTATCGCTTGTAGCTGTTTTCCATGTTTCCACTAGATTTATTACATGAGTATCAGTTCTCCGCATTGAATTGGATGATGTTATGGCTTCACACTGTATGAGTGAAAATAGAAACATCAGATAAAGAACGTTGAACGAATACAAGGAACCACGTCGTCAGTCTATGTTTCCACCATTCCATGCTGCATACATTATGATTTCTATAATTTATAACACGGTTGTGGAACATCTGGAGCTCAGGCGACTTAAATTTGTGAGAAACAAAAATGTACCAGGTACAAAAACAAACTTCCGCTCATCAAGGGCAGATTTTGTAAGACAATAGCATGAATTGCTTTTGATTGACACCGCAATTCAAAGCGATTAACGATCGCAGACAAAGGAAATTCTCTCAACCAGTAATTCAAAAACAAACAAAGCCGCAAAAGTTTCTCTGAATCCCAGGTAGCTAGCGCGCTCGTCCTGCATTCCAGAAATTGTTTTTAAGAGCAAACATGAGCATATATCGAAAGGAGAAAGATATATCTACACATCTACCTCAGGCATTTTCTTTCTTTGGTTCAGAAGCTGAGCAGTAAGTGTTTCAATTTTACCCAAAATTATAAGAGAATTGAATCGGCCCCCCGACCGGCTTTTAAATCAAACAAATCAAATTCCGGTGGCAGATGTGTAGATATAGACTATCCTTCTTCTTTGACATATGCTCAACAAGGACAGATTTTGTAAGACAATAGCATGAATTGCTTTTGATTGACACCGCAATTCAAAGCAAATTAACATCGCAGACAAAGGAAATTCTTTCAACCAGTAATTCAATACGAACAAAGCCACAAAAGTTTCTCTGAAACCTAGGAAGCTAGCTCGCTCGTTGTGCATTCCAGCAATTGTTTTTAATAGCAAATACGAGCATAGATCGAAAGAAGAGGGATATATCTACAAATCTGCCTCAGACATTTAATCTGTTTGATTCAGAAGCCAATTGGGAGGCGCTTCAATCCTCTTATTTCTTGGGTGCAATTAAAACACTTTCTGCTCAGCTTCTGAACCAAAGAAATAAAATGCCCGCGGCAGATATGTACATATATCCCTCTTCTTGCGATCTATGCTCATGTTTGCTAAAACAGTTTCTGGAATGCAGGGTGAGTGCGCTAGCTACCTAGGTTTTAGAGAAACTTTTGTGGCTTTGTTTGTTTTGAATTACTGGTTGAGGGAATTTCCTTTGTCTGCGATCGCTAATTGCTTTGAATTCAGGTGTGAATAAAGGCAACTTATGCTATTGTCTTACAAAATCTGTCCTTGTTCTTCCACTCCAGAATTTCACTGAGAATATCACACAAACCTCATCATTTTCAAAATTTGCAGTCATGGTTTGGTTTCCTTTTTTTATGTTGAGCCACCGATGCGATGTATCATACGTCGGTGGCTCATCATAAAAAAAGGAAACCCAACTAGTCTATAACTGCAAATTTTGAAAACGATGAGATATGCAGATATGACTTGATATAATTTATACCGTCTGACAGTACAATCTTTCTTCTTTCTGGTGAAATGCAATTTCGATTGTTCATCGTATAAGTACGGCCGATTTCAAATGCAGCATGATGTAAGATACCTTGGCCGACCCTGGGTACCAAGATATCATATCATATCAACACCTTTTCTGCCGTAAACATTACAAAATAGATTTTTCAAAACATTTCTTGTCTAGAAGCACTATAGAGGTGGTGCCCTAAGATGCATCTATTAGTAATGATAAAATAAGCTCTTCCAAAGTTGTGCTTTCTTCGTCGGTATAGATGTCAATGTCCTATCACTTTCCTCTATTTAAAGTAAGTCGTAAGCCATAACTCACTTAAAACATCAATTAAATGACACATAATTCGGATAACACGCCCAACGTGGATATCATTGGAGAGAAGAAAAGATCGTTCTTTCAGATGACAACAGTCAGTGGCGTGTGGCCACAGGGGAGGGGGAGGGGTTATGGGGGGGCAATTGCCCCCCCCCCCACTTTTGTCGAAAGATGGTCCTCGAGATTCCTCTAAAACCGAAGAGAAAATAGCTGGGTATAGATTGGGACTGGCAAGCATGATATTGGGATATTGGGAAAGTAGCTACCTCCACTTTTCAAAATTGGGCTAAAACTGTAATTGAAAAATGTGATAAAGAAGGTCTGGGAATCCATTTTCATTCCCCCCTCCGTTCTGAAAATTGTAAACCGTCCTAAAATCAGCTTTTCTTTGCAGCCTTTTGATGAGACTTAGCATATAACTTTCAACTAAAATGAGCCTCGCTCCTCTTGGTTTGTCATGCTTTAGCTGCAGCAACAGAAATGACAGTAGAAGCATCAGCCTCATGAGTATTTATTCATATAAGGATTGGTGAAAACTTGTTGAAGAATGCTGCAAATAAGTTTGCAAAGCAAAGCCCCAAGAGACCCGAAATAATAACCAACCTTTTCATCTTTTGCAAAGAGCTTAAAGATGGTGGTGTACAGAGACAATATTGTAAATAACCAAGGGGTCTCAAATGGATTCAGATATCCTTGTAAATGTTTCTTGTCATTTTTCGCTGTGAGTTCTTAATTGTAATGAATATTCCACCTGGGGATTACATTTCCTTCTCTGTGTCTAGATGGCTCAAACGCACTATGACAGCAAGCTTTTTCAGTAAGAAATAAGAAGAACTGCTGCTATTTACGAGTGACTTTAGCTTCACACGTACGGATTTTGAGATCCTTTTAGCCATCATTATGTTGGCCTGCCTTCAGCATGCAAATCTTTCAGATATTTTAGTGTTGGTGTTGGACTATGCTGTTAGGTTGGACTTGCAGAGGTTTTTGTAAAGAAGCAGAAGAAGACACCCTTTGATTCCATCGTCTCTGAATAATTAGAAATGTTGGTAAGTACAAGCTAGCTACTGTGTTGTTTTAATCATAGGCTTTGTTTTAATAAGTGAGGTATTTTATTCTATGAAACCATTAGACTTACCACAGATAGATAGTATTCTCATGAGAACACTTGAGGGGGGCCTCGATGACACTGAGATGAATGAAGTAGAAACTTCAAAAGATCTATAATATAACCTAGGTATATACTATCAACTAGTATATACACTATACTAGAAAAATATTTATTTTTTTGAGAAACTTTGACCAGGGATCAAAGGAGCAAGAGTAAGCTTTGTCAATAAAAGAATTCATGTTTGTGAAAAAATAAAAGCGATTTTTCCTTTCTGAAGAATTCATTTCACATATCTGCTCTGCCTTCAGTCAGAGTCAAATCAAAATAAATAGAGGAAGCAAAATATCATGGATGGGTGCGTTCAAGGTGTTGAAATTCGGTTTTGAAAAGAAAGATTTGGTTTGAAAAGAAATATTTTGTTTGCACTGCCACTAGGCCTGTCCACCGAAGGTCGAATAATCGCTATTCGGTTATCTGATCACTATTCGAATAGCAGTGAAGCGAAACGATTATTCGCTGCCAACCGAATAGTACGAATAGAGCGATTATTCGGATTGAATGACCAGTCGAATAGATCGATTATTCGGATAGTATGACTAGTCGACTGGTTGGAATGCAAAATGATCAGTCAAAGAAACCGAATAGGTTGACATAGCGAATAATCCGAATAGAATGACAAGCGAATATTGCGAATATTATGACTGATTGAATTGATCAAACTGTCTTGTCAAGACAGTAGGCGGATAGCGAGACAAGGGGCAATGGCAAAGACATTGTTGTGTAAGACAACGAGGTATTGTTAGCTTGTTGTGTTCTTCTGCTTTACTCCATTGTATTGCTATTTTATTGGTGAATAAATGAAGCAAAATGATGTGATGTAGCAAGCTCTGTTTAGCCTGCGTGCATGCAGACAAGCTTCATTTGGTTATCCCCCAGCAGGCTGTAGCACTGTAGTAGCTGGACCAACGGTGATAAGACGATTTTGCCATGTCATACTACCAAAATTTTAAACTTCTTTGAACCACGCCCTAGCCACACCCCTATTCGCCGAATAACCGAATATTCGGTAAAATTAGCACCGAATATTCGAATACTGATAATCTTTCATTTGGACAGCCCTAACTGCCACCGTGTAGATCAAAGGTCGACCTTGAGCAACATTCTTGTCTGTCTGTGCAAGCTGCGAAGCACCAAGGTAGTCTGGATCTAGCAAACTTTGCTGTGAACCAATCAGATTGCGCGAAATGAGGATGGCGGGAAATTTTTCTTGATAGTTGGTTGAGGTCTCTTGGTTGGGTGTTTGTGATGTTTCAATAACATTTGATGAAATTAAATGATAAATCGTTAACTGGTGAGTTATTTGATTTTGAGATCATATCTAGATTTGGTAAACTTATCTAATAATTGTCAAACCCTGTCAAATGCCTGTCAAGATTTATGTAGGGTGGTATGGTATAGGCCTAGGCCTTGCCTTGGCCTGCTGACTTGATACTTGGAACTTGGGGAAGGAGGAGGCTCGCTGACAGCTTTAGCTGACAGTTTTAGCTGACAGTTTTAGCCTGTGAATCGTATAGCTGCCAGTGGGCTGGTAGTTAATAAATCGCCATTGACGTTTGTCGGGAGGAGTTGACTTGTTGCCAGTCACCAATGGCAATAGACCATATAGATTAGAAAATCGTCCAAGGTTGGTCAGGGTTTGTCTCATGGTCTTTACAGTCGAGCCCCACTCCACTTGATGCACTCGCGATGTAATTACAAGTATTGAGAAAGGATTTTCAAAGGAAAATATTTTCTGTAAAATCAAAGGATCCTTGTCAAAGATGTTTAGCCAAAAGTTATTTTCGAGTATATATAGTTTGATGTGCCTCTCAGTTATAAAGAAGTAAAGAAGTGGATTTCATAATTGGTATTATTTTCGTTAATACCCAGCAGGCAGTACACAGTGTAGATTTTTGTTGAAGCTTAATTCATTTAGCCATAGATGCAGACATTTTTTAAAATTAAGCAATCAATTAAGCAATCAATAAAGTTTAAATTAAACCTTCTTTTCGCAAAAGTAACACTGGCCAAAACTGCCTGTTGTACTCAGGGCCAAAAATATGGAATAGCCTATCTTCGGATTTAAAATCTACAATATCAATTCGTTTAAGCACAAAATCAAAGAAAATTTTTTCCAAAATATCCAGAGAGAGGAAAACAACATATATGTGTTCTACTAAAACCGCGCATCCTCTCTCACATTTCGTGATTCGGCCTTACTAAAATATGCTTCATCCAAAGCACATAAGGTATATTTTTTATGATTTTTTTTTGCAATCAACTCTAAGGGGACCATTATGGAAATAAGGTCAACTCGATCTTTTAATGCTATCCCTGCCACTATGATTAGGGGTGTTTTTTTAACTTATGTTCATTAAAGTTGTTATGTAAATTGTATTTAACTATTTTATATTTATTTGAACCATTGTAAACATTTAATTTTGTGACAAATTTTAACATACATACATAAAACAATGATTGACTTCAAGTAATGATTGATTTTAAACAACAATTTGCAACAAACAGCAAAAAGAACAATAAACAACAAACTGCAACAAACAACAAACAAACAGCAGCAAACAACAAACAACAAACAAACAGCAATCAAAACAATAAAATTGACAACAAGCAATGATGGCTTCAAAAAGAATGACCTAAAACCCTGATATAAAAGATGAGATCTCATAATAGGTCAATGCATTTGAGTATCTTGATGTGAGCGTGTGCAAGCAAAGCCAAAACAAACAACGACATGTGTAGGTTTATGCTTTGATAACAATAATAATGATAGATAATAATAAAAGCACTTATATTGCATCATATATCCTCAGGGCTGATAGTGCCTCCATCACAAATTTATGGTGCAAATTTTAAAAATTCACATTTTCAGTCAAAAGTTTTTGGAATTCATGTTTACATCTGATTCTGATTTGTGTTCTGAATTCAAGAATTGAAGAAAAACTAGGCAAATTTCCTAATCTGATGGTTTTATGGCAATGAAGTGATTCCATCTATCTATCTTGATCAGTGGCCATGCCAGGATTTTTTATTGAAGGGGTGAAATGTAGAAGAGGTCTAGGGCAAGGTGCAGAAAGTTTTCCTTGGACCACACCCTCTACTTGCAACCAAAGCTCTTCTTGTAGACTGAAATGATATACATGATTCTGTTGAACTGAGCCTGAGAGTAACTTAAGTTCTCCATATGGGATGGGGTTGTGCGGTTTTTAAAGGTAGGGAAGACCGGGGACAATTGTAACATGGGGCAATTGTAGCNTGAAGTGATTCCATCTATCTATCTTGATCAGTGGCCATGCCAGGATTTTTTATTGAAGGGGTGAAATGTAGAAGAGGTCTAGGGCAAGGTGCAGAAAGTTTTCCTTGGACCACACCCTCTACTTGCAACCAAAGCTCTTCTTGTAGACTGAAATGATATACATGATTCTGTTGAACTGAGCCTGAGAGTAACTTAAGTTCTCCATATGGGATGGGGTTGTGCGGTTTTTAAAGGTAGGGAAGACCGGGGACAATTGTAACATGGGGCAATTGTAGCACTGGCTCTCGCGCCTTGCAGAAAAATGCAAAAAATCTGATTTTTGCACAGAATATGCTCATTCTAACCCCTCTACATACGACTTGAGTTTCAGGAATGTTCAGCCAAGTTTGCAAAATTTGCAGAATACATCATTGAAATTTTGATGGTCAGTTCCAGAAAGTTTGTTTCCACATAAATTGCAAAATAGCTATGGCTGCTATTGCTATTGCATCATCCAAAGCCTGCCAACATGCAAAACATTATTACCAATGCTTTGTTTACAGGATTCAAGCAAACTTTTCCACTCATAGAGCTTGAGGTTCTAGTTTTCATGATTGTTTCTGTAAAATTTATACCAAGATTTTGAAGTGCCAAGAGGTTTGATTCATCATAAGAACTGCAAGAATGACCATAAATTCTTTAGGACCAGAATTTCAATATCTTACTAAATTTTTGAGAGTTGAGAACAAATTTACTTAATCTCAGAGCTCCAGATGTCAAATTTAGTAACAAGATGCCCAGTTAACTATTACAGGGATATTTTTAATTACATTATTAAAATTTGTTACTGAAACATATCATGGATGTTCAATGTGCCCCCTCCTTTCTAAACTCACTGTACAAAGAATTCCTAAGTGAACAAGCCTCTTTATGGCTTGAATAAGTTTAATACGAGTACTTGCTCTGCACTGAATTGTTCTCATAAATACAGTATTAACCTGCCACTAAGGAACTGACTTATAAGAAATTGCAGCCTGTCATATGGCACCATAGTCATTGTCCAACATTTGGCTTAGTATAACATTTATATAATATTTATAAGAAACCACGGAGCCTAGTTTTACAAAATGAATTTCTTAGTGGCAGGGTAATACTGTACACAGAGTCTTTCAAATCATCATCAAACACTGCAATTTTTCTAACAGTCTGACTGTCCTTCCTATCATTCCTGTCCTTAAAGTTCCAGAATGTTCTTCCCCTTCCCTTTTTCCTACTCGGGTATCTGTCAATCATCAAGAATGTTATGATGTCACCCTTTATGCTCTCTCTTACGTCGCTCCAATTACCTGTTGCTTTGTTTACTTTTTGGCTTACCTTCAATTTTTCATCTTATAGGATAGATGACTAAGTTATGAGGGAATTATTAATTATTTTGAAATCAGATTCCCACTTGATCTCCTCTTAATTGGATATCTTTACAATCAAAGGACCTGGATTTTTAATCTCTTCAAGTTTTACTTCCTCTTCAATCCTAAAACCAAGACATAGCGTATTTGAGCTGCATTCAGTACATGTGTTTAGTTGGGGATACGAACAGGCTAAGTTGAGAATCTCAAGGAATTCCCCTAAAAGGGCTCCAGATCGCATGCGTAGTAGCCATTTACTTCACTTATGTAACCTGCAAATTAGCTTGACCGTTGAGAACAAGGGAAGAAAAAAAAGCAGGGATGCGCATGACAACGTGAGCCCCAACGTCGATTCGCTCTCAACAAAGCTGAAACACAATGTATCAAAACAATAGGGTCAGCACTTCATCTCCCCAACAATGTGTAACTGTATTTTTCCTTAAAATTACGCCAGGAAAACAAGAGCTAGCAGTTGCAGGTCCTTAATAACACCGTCCCTACTTTTTCATTCAGTAAAGCTATGAAATAGTCTGTCCCAGACCCAAGTTCCGGAAAAAAGGAGAGGTTCTGTGTAAAAACCGTGGCAGATTCCTTGTCCGATAGCTTTCCCCAGATTATGGTGAGCATTGGTGTGCAAGTCTTAATTATGCATAATCACGTGACAACTCAACAACAACAACAGTCTCTTTCAAACTTATGACTGAAAAGACCTTGCAACACATAACCTTTTCTGCAATTTTCCTATCATTTTCGGAGGGTCGAGAACACAGGCTCCCGAGGAGGGGGAGTACTTCATTGTTAAGTGATACTGGACGTGCCGCTCATATGGGTGGGTTATTCATCTGAAATTCCCTACATATGGGCCTGTTTTTAACCTTAAAGGGGCTCCGTCGTCAAACAGTAAAAAAATCCGTAAACTCGTAAGTGTCGCCGATTATCCATTGTTCATCCATTGTTCTCTGCAGTTTGTTTGGTGGCTTCACCCAAGCCACCAAAAAGCGACCGTTAAAAATCCACTTATATCCGAGCAATCGTAGACGATATGAATGTTTGGTTTTTTCCTTAGTGAAGTACAATGATTAATGCCCAAACAGCAACTTTCATTTTGAAAAAAATACGAAAATCCTGTGTGATATCACCTTTAAAAAAACTGCAAAAATCATCGTTTTGTTTGCATTTTGACGACGGATTCCCTTTAATTCTGGTAGATGGATGGTTTTTTTCTAGAATTTTCTTATCATTGGGTCCTATAATGATTATCCGCACCAAACAACTGAAAATGTCCTGTATTTTGCTTGAGAAACGATGAATTCAAAGAAAAGACAACATTTTTTTTGTAGCAACAACGACAGAACCAGCGTGTAGCCAGTCAAAGCTGAAGAAATTTAAATAGACTTGCGTCTTCAAATCGACAAAATTCATACATGTGGGTTAGAAATTTCCTGATAGTCATGCAATCATGCAAATGGGTTCGCGATTCTTCTCTGTCATACAAGTGGGTCCTTTCAACAAAGTCCAGATGCAGGTCTTATCACTTACCACGGTTACAATGAATTAC
>REGL01000223.1:151551-165489 GCA_004194395.1 Aurelia aurita complex sp. Pacific | reverse complement strand
AGCGTATTTTACATTTCACCTCATTTGAGGATGTAAAATCATCAAATTTCTAAATCATAAACCAGAAGAGTGACAGACTTTTGCTTGATACCATATTATAGACATCCATAAACTATAGTTTTCTTCGAAATTATTTCATGTTGCATCAAACCGATGGCTGTAAGTTTTTTTGAAATTTTTCTTGACTTCTTGAAAAAGACGAAAAGCACTCTAATTCTCAAAACACTGAAAATTTCAGAAAAGTCCAACGGTAGAATTATAGAGAAATAGCTAAAGTTTCTTTCACGTCAGTCAGCTCAAAGAAATAGCTCAATGAATTTTACACCAGCCTTTTTAAAGATTTGGAACCTATGAGAGTGCAGGAGGCGTTGAACTGCATGTTTTGTTATGATTTCTGGCTTTCTCTGGTTTGTTGTGTTGTTCAGTATTACCGACTTTTGCAACTCTGCAGGTAGAAACCCACAGGACGTTTCGGTGCATTAATACTAAGCGCTAAAGTACCTTCCGTTCTAATGAGAACATAAAGCTGAGTTACCTTTAGTGTAGAGCGGTGACTTGTGGGCAATACAATGAATTTCTAGATCAAGATGGGAACACGAAGAACTCGCTTGTAGCTCTTATCATCCCTCAGAATCTTGAAATGGTAGACGAGGATAACTATCGGTTACATAAAAATACTTTGATTTAGTTAAAGGTAATGTGTCCATGTAAGTACAGCAGCTTTGCCAACTTCATGTAATATTTCATGTGATTACTTTGGCAAAGGAGCTCACTACGTGGCGTAGCGATGAGTGATCTGAATTCTGAACAGACTGACTCGCGGTTGCGCTTTCGGTGCGGAAGTTTCAGTTTGCATTTGATCAGTTAAATTCTGCCAATCACTGCGCGCTCTTCGAGGCTCTTCGTCAGCATCGTGTCAGCATATTTTGACAAGAAGAGTGTAGACGCGGCTGTACTTACATGGACACATTGCCTTTAAAGAGTCATTGTCACCCAGGGTTCTTTGCGGGCACACTGCAATTTCAAACTGTTGAAATCAAAATTTTTTCGTGGCAGCAAATATGGATCCACACTGCAGCAGATGAACTGAAAGAGTTGTTGACCTTTCTGTTAGTCCAACTTGTGCATGGTCCATCTATATTTTCTTCTCAGGCCAAATGTGATTTTCAGACAATCTGAAATAGCAATGTGCCTACAAAAGACCCTGGGTGACAATAGCTCATTGAAGGTAGAGATTGTGCAAAGCTTATAAGGAAGGAATTCAGGTCGTTTGCAGGGAAACGTCGCCTATCACTTGCATATGTTGTAATCTTTCGACAGCAAAGCAAAAATGCAAGTGGTATCAATTAAGGTGCTTTATGCAAAGGATTCTAGGATTCTGTGAAATTAAATCCAGTAGGCCAACAATTCATTTGGGGAAATGTCTTGTCCAAGCTTATAAAAAAGACTTTCAGGTCATTGGAAGGGCAAGGTCATCTGCCGCGTACATATGTTGTAATCTTTCGACATCAAAGACAAAAAACGAATGACGTTGTAGACAGAAGCAGTTCGTTATCTCTCCATCTCAAATATCTCTCATTTAACGCCAGGTTTACTGAGTTTTGATCGGTATTCAAAACACAGTACCAAATTTCGAGGATTTTCAGTGTTTAATAATTTTTGAAGCCATGATGAGCTTCGACACATCAGGGTTCCTTGTACCATAGCAAGCTGCGCAAATAAAAGCATTACTATCCAAACAAACTAAAGTAAAATACCTATCTGTTCGTTTGAGCAAGAGCAAATTTGTAAAAACAAAGGATTAAGGTCTGATCAGGGCAAAGCGATTTTGCAGCTTGAGAAGAATAGATTTCCCATTTTCTATGCAGCAAACAAGGTTAGCNGAAACGTCGCCTATCACTTGCATATGTTGTAATCTTTCGACAGCAAAGCAAAAATGCAAGTGGTATCAATTAAGGTGCTTTATGCAAAGGATTCTAGGATTCTGTGAAATTAAATCCAGTAGGCCAACAATTCATTTGGGGAAATGTCTTGTCCAAGCTTATAAAAAAGACTTTCAGGTCATTGGAAGGGCAAGGTCATCTGCCGCGTACATATGTTGTAATCTTTCGACATCAAAGACAAAAAACGAATGACGTTGTAGACAGAAGCAGTTCGTTATCTCTCCATCTCAAATATCTCTCATTTAACGCCAGGTTTACTGAGTTTTGATCGGTATTCAAAACACAGTACCAAATTTCGAGGATTTTCAGTGTTTAATAATTTTTGAAGCCATGATGAGCTTCGACACATCAGGGTTCCTTGTACCATAGCAAGCTGCGCAAATAAAAGCATTACTATCCAAACAAACTAAAGTAAAATACCTATCTGTTCGTTTGAGCAAGAGCAAATTTGTAAAAACAAAGGATTAAGGTCTGATCAGGGCAAAGCGATTTTGCAGCTTGAGAAGAATAGATTTCCCATTTTCTATGCAGCAAACAAGGTTAGCTCGCTCTGCTCGTTTTGATTCAGTTCATGCAGAAATGTGAAATCTATTCTTCAGAATGACAAATCGCTTTCTCTTATCGGAAACTTGGGTCTCTTGTTTCACAAAATTTGCTCTAGCTCTTTCTATGGCTTTTAGCTACCAAGGAGAAGCATTTGTAAATCTAGATGCGGAGATGCAATGATTATATTGATTATATAATATAGGTGTCGTTATACAAAGTGGTTATAACGGTCCATTCGAGGTTTGCAAACTAGACTTCAAGATACCGATTGTTACCTAATCGAAAAAAAGGATTATATTCACTCATTTGTCTGTTTAAAATATGACTGTTTTTAAAATTGATTGTCTGTTTTTTAGATCAGAAAACAAGAAGAGGTAGACAAGGCAGATCTTCCTACTCTCCCGTCTATCACAATCCAGGTATTGTCACATGTCATCTTCAGAGTTTCACTTTTTAAGTTGGATTCGCAACATCATATTTTATTCAAACCTTGTTGATTATTGTTAACGCACATTTTTATGAGTTAAATGTCGAATACTATCCACACCAAGATAGAAGCATGGTACATATACTTTGCAGAGCCTACAGTTGCATTTATCGCCATTCCAGAGTCGTCTAATGTGCAGAGTTTGGACAATCTGTTAGCCTGTCCAAAGGCAACTCTTATAGCTAAGGCCTGTTCACAAGCTTAAAATCTGTCCACTTGTTCCAAACCAAATTAGAAAGTGTCAGGGGAGAAGTGTTGCATGATACAGACATCGCTTTTGTATAAGCCGCGAACCAAATTTGCTCTTTATAATGTCTCGTTCAGTTCCTACCCTGACCATCCCCCCGGGACACGCCCGGGCATTTGCTCAAAAGTATTCCCGGCCCCCGGGCATTTGACCGTAAATTTTTCCCCAGCTCCCGAGCATTTGAGTAGCATTGCACAAGAACATGAGCTTTTGCTTATACAGTAACTGGGAATATGACATATTCTCAGTGCCCGGCCCCCTGGCATTCGCCATATAAAATATGCCCGGCCCCCGGGCATTTGTGAAAGATATTTTTTGTTGACCACTGGGGCTGCCCGCGGGAGGGGGATGGTCAGGGTAGGAATTGAACGAGAAATAACAGTCATCGGAAAATTCCTACTTCAAAGCTAAAGCAACTGATAAATACACGATATTGAGCAACTTTCGAAATATAGTAGTGGATGAGTAAACAAAGGTGAAGGTGAAGGTGAAGTTGCGGTTTTTAGCGCCAAGCGCTGGGATCGCAGAAGTAGAATAGGCCTAATCGAGTTCGCGACCCCTTGGAAATGATGGGGCTCTACCTGGGATCGAACCCGGTCCACCGACTGTTCTGGCTGCAATGTCAGAGGATTACACCACTGCGCACAGCACCTTCATTACAACACCTTCATTACAACCAACACCTTTATCAGATCAAATTCTTGAGTAAAATTTAGAGGTTATTTGGAAGAGAGTTTGTTTTAGGACAAAACAAAAGTTAAAATGTGGCAGGCTGTGGAATAAACAGTACGTGACGGATATTGAAAATTAAAATGATAGTTTATCAGTGAAAGGCTAAGTTAGTTGTGAAAATTATGTTTGGTACAATCACTCATCACTAAGACCCAAAAATGAGGAGAACGCTGGTAAGGGTTTGGATGGGAACGAAAATTCCACGTTTGATTCTGCATTCTGGTCCACGATTTTGGTCTCCGAAGCAGCCAATTAACTACCATAATTTCAGTATTTCCTTATTGAAACAATGCCCTTTAGTTAGCAACCCCTACATTTTCATTGTGTAAATCTGACGAAAGAGGCACATTATCGTGTGTCCTTAGTCTAATAAGTAACAGCAACTTGTGTCTTACGTGAGGCCTACATCTCGTTGTCATGCTCATGGACAAAGCCAGTTAGATAATGCAAGATGAGCTGAGCTTTTCCTGCGCCAGTAAGGAGGGATTAGCTTTCTGACAACTGGCCGCAAAGTTTCACAATATTAGATTCAAGCTCACATTCATGGAATGCCAATTGAGCTATTTGCACATCCAAATTCTAAAATAACCTGGCCTTTGAAAACGTTATTTATCTTTACTCCCACAATCCGTACTTTTGTGACAAACTAGAATTAAAGTTTTAAAAAGCTCAATGATAAATCGCAATGTTTGGTAACTTTAGTAGGCAACTGAATTCTTTTATGATTTAATTTCTTTGTATTATCAATGTTTTACTTTGACTTTCTTTTGTCCATTTTGATCCTAATTCTCTCTTTCTAAGGGGGTGCAAAATGTCTTCAAATTGGTCACATGGTAGAATGACTCAGGGCTTTTCTCTTCGAGCTTTTCTCTTCCACTTTCATTACTGTATGTGCGTGACATTTAAGATCAGTGGCGGACTGGCTTTGATTTTTGCACCGGCCATGGATGAGTTAAGGGGGCCCTAAAATGGGTGTGGCCTCGATGATGAGTGTGTGGTTAGGGGCAAAATTCGTCGCAATTCCTCGATTTCTTACCAATAGCCAAGCTAATCTCACTTTCTTTGAAAGTGAGGCATATGTCTCACGATATATCTTCTCATGGCACAATTAAATCTTTACGTCGTCTCTAAAAGTGATTTTGACATTTTTTTATATTGGTGGGCCAGACGATCGATAATTTTTTCGTTTCTCGAACTGTTGAGCAACCCTTCCCTGATCTTCGCCCAACAGTGTGGTCAGGGCAAATTAACTTACAGAGTATCAAAATAAGGGGTCTGGGGGCAAAGTCCCCAGAAAAATTTTTGAGGACACTCCCTCTACTTTGGCTTAGAACGCTTCTCTTAATCCCATGTTTGCGGATGCTAAAATTGAATTTTTGATCATTTGTAAACAGTAGTTTTATGAATTAGCATCCATAGTACAGGGAAATTTTTCGAGTAAACATCTGTTCTTTGGCTTAGAATGCCTTTTGCCATCCCATCTTATCAGAGCAGAATTGGAAACTTAGAAATTTTTCAAAACTATGTTTGCAGTTTCCTATCAATAAACACTCTTATGAAAATGTTCAGGTAAAAGCTCTTAGTTTTTCATAATCAAATTTTTGCGTGCCCCCAAAGTGGAGGAGTTGAAAAAGTTTGTCCCAGAAAATTTTTCAAATTTGCAGCCTTTACTTTGGCTTAGAGTGACTCTCCCAGTCATTTATCTTACCCTATGCTATTTATACTCAACTATTTTATTTGAAGGAATCTCGAGAACCATCTTTTGGCAGAAGTGGAGGGGCCTTTAATCTTTTCTGCAACGTTGCTACTCTTCACCATCCGTATCTTTGCTCTCGACTGTATTCATTTCCTTGAACAAGTTCATTGACATTGAAGGATTCAAATGTGAAGTTAAATGTCAATTATTCAAAAATGCAACTCTACTGAAGAATTCCCTAATTTTGCAAAAAGGGGCCCTATTCCAGCAAAAATGGGGCCCTTTTTGCAAGATTTTGAGGGGGGCCCACCGGCCACGGGCCGGTGGGCCGGTGGGCCAGTCCGCCACTGTTTAAGATGATTTGCCTCGTACATTTCTGTACCAAACAAGAGGGCCCTACGATTAGCACTCTCAGATTATGCTTCATCATATAGTAATCTCCTAATCAAGGCCGAATCTACTACAATTCATATTGATTCTATTAGGCTATTGGCACTTGAAATTTACAAAACTTTGCACAACTTAAATCCTGCATTTATGAAAGATTATTTTCTCCCAAAATCAACCAGCTATAATCTTCGAAGAAATGACATTCTAGTTGTTCCTAAAGTCAAAATACAATTTATGGTATAAAATCGATTAGCTTTTTGGGTCCAAAGGTTTGGAATTCTCTTTCAAATGAAATAAAGTCATCCAAAAATGCATATCAATTCAAAATTCTCATAAAAGATTAGTTTTTCAACAATCAATGCGCCTGCAACGCTTGCAGTCAATAAGTTCCATAATGCAATCTCTAAAATTGCTTCATGTTTGTGTATATTAGTGCTCACACTATCGCAAAACTAACATTAAATAAGGTATTATTATTATAAGACTTGAAATACAATAAAAATCGCATGAAAATACCTGTGATTTTCTGTAATAAGCTGAAATGGCTCTTATCTATAAGATGCATTTTCTTAAATCGGTTGTTGCATTATCCTGATCGTATGTGCTGGGTGGACCCAAAGGTGGAACCGCATTAGTGAAAAAATTTAAATACTGGTCTTCTCTCCGTAAATTTGCTGGACAAAGGTAGTACCAGCTTTAAGGCAAGCGTTAGGATTTTGATTAGAGAGGAGATTATAAAGCGGTTTTTTTGTGACAAACTGATGGAAAAGGAAGACCGATTTTAAAATTTCACCTTTGTCCCAAAAACTGGTTGCTTTGGGCAGAAAGTCGAACTGTGTCATAAAAAAAACCGGTTATTTTCTCCAATTCCTTCGGACAAACATGGGGTCACATATTTTACAGTACTTGCCCGCCCCTGGTGGACCAAAAGAGTACATTTTTATATTTTAGAAATGTATTGAAAAAGGTTGATTTTTTTGCTCTACCACTGTGTATGTGTTTTAATTATCTAGCACATAAACAAAGGTTTGCACTAGTCCTTCAAGAATGATCTTTTCTCTAAGAACTTGCTCAATTGGCCAAGCTGGGGGGTTCTTACATACTCTTACGAGGTTCTTAATTGACCAAAAATCAGCCTGGAGGTTTTTAATCCGCAGTTGTTTTTATACAGGTTTTTTGCAGTAGCCAAATATATCGAAGCTGTCCAAAAATTTAGAGTGGAAGAGAGAACGTAGATATCACTGAATATTTGCAGTGTTATCTTTGCTACTCACACACAAGTAACTAATTCTTTAATGTCAAAGTCGGCTTTGTTTAATACTTTGGTAGAAAAGTTGTCAGCCAAGCCAATAAAACAGCACCAATGTAGATTCGATTCATCATAGGCTACCCCCCAGAAACCTTTCTGAGCTAAGTGCCGCACTACATTCTTCATTGACGGGGGCAATAGGATCACTGTTAAATATTTCCTCAATTCTGATATTGAAAAACAAAATGAAGGCGTTGTGACCTTCGCACGGCCCATTTATCAACATCTTCCACGTCCTAAAACCTAGCATAGAAACTTCAACTTTTGCTTTCAAATCTTAGAATGAAGAGAGTGGATCAGGGGAAGAGATGAGCGAAGACAAACTCTCTGTAAGTACTGTTCTATCTTACGATTTTGGATCTATCTAGCAGCGAGTAGGGTGCAATGTTTCTCCAATGTCTGTCTATAGGCCTCTGTCCGTTGGCAGCATTATAGGGACAAAATCAATGGATGAGCTAAACAGACTGAATTTTTCAGGAATCACCAAAATTCTGAACTTTAAAATTGCTTTTTTATGCATTTTTATTCAAATCAATGTGAAATGTATACATGATTCGGTTTGCAGATATGTTTACTTTTGTGGGCTATCTGGTTTTGAAGATTGCACTGAAATGGCAACAGACTGTTATGAAATATATTTTCATTATTATATCGGGTGAATCAGAAAAAATATGGGGTGTTTCGTTGACTATAACGTCGCTTGTAGCCACCCGATCGTCATGAACGAACTTTTTCCGTGCAGCCAAAAGTCTAACTTAGATCATAAACTTTTCCCCATCGAAATCGGTCACTTGGTGCATCAGTTAAAAAGATTTTCTTGGTAAGACCTTGTACAGGAGTCTTGCAAACTGATGAAATCTTTAAGCCCTTTATTCAGGATCGTAGCCTTGCCAAAGTTCCTGGTACACGTGGTATTATCAGGGAAGAATGCAATAGTAAGGAAATAGTGTTTTTTCCCCTGAGATGCATTGTCATAACTTGCTGCATTCGCAAAGAATACGTTTGATAAAGGCATTAAGACAACGGGGCTCCCTGCTGCTCACTGACAACACTATTTCCTAACTATTTCATTCTCCCCTGATCATACCACATGTACCTGTAACTTTGGAAAGGCTAAAAAGCTGAAGGGGCTTGGTTAAAGACTTCATAGATTGGTAATGCCCCCATCCCCCCACCCATACAAGGTTTTACGAAGAAAATTGTTTTTAACTGAAGAATCAAATGTCCGATTCCAAAAGCAAAAGGTTTATGGTCTACTTTGGACTTTTGGCTGGAAAAATTGAGTTCACGACCACCGGATGGCTATACAAGTGATGTTGCAGTTCGCCAAACATCCCACAATATGTCTGACTCGCCTGGTATTTCTACGGGGTTACATTTTTAATCATAATATGGAATAGAACTTTTATCACACCCCATAGCGTTTTGCTAAGAAGATGATTTTTGGCAAAAGACTATGCCCTGAAAGCCTATGGGATAAATACCAACCGAGATCTTTTCACTCGACGACCTGCAATGCGAGGCACTGTAAAGATATCTAGGTCCCTAGATATGGGACTGAATTTGCCAAAAGGCTTTCATTACGCAGCTCTCAATTCGTGCACTGATACACCTGCTGAAATTCGTGAGCTACCTATAATACAAGGGTCCAAAACAGCAAATATGTCGTTGAACCTTTGGTCTTGAGTTGTATCAACTAACTGTTTATGTTTTGAACATAATGGAACACTGTTTGTTCCTATATGATATTTTAAATGCCAAGAAACATATCTGCAGCAGTGTATAGAGACCACTTTGATAATTCATGCAGTTAAAGAAATATGAACAAAATCAAGAAACCTTCCGCACTAAAATGCGAACATTTTCATATTGAACCAAGAAACTTTTAGTACTATGGCCTGATCCAAGTTTCTTATAAAAATTGTGCAGAAACAAATCCCCAACTCCAAAATAAAGAAGAGTGGTTTGTTGGTAATCTTACAAAATCCTTAATATCACACTACTTATCTAAAAGGATAAGCCAAGTAAATCCATTGTTAAGTTAAGAAAGATACCAACTAAGAGATCATTTTGATACTCCAAAGAACCCGAAAATTCCGGCAGATCCTGGCGTTCGTCACAGGGAAATAAAATGGTTTGAATCATATTTTTCTTTCAAGCAAAGACAGTTCTGTCGGGTTTGTGGAGTTGACTCAGAAATTGAACATATCGAAGTTGGTTTACCACAAGGTTCATGCCTTGGTCCCCTTCCCTTCTTTGTTTATATCAATGATCTACCATGTGGTGTTCAGAGCTCAAATGTGTCCATGTATGCTGACGATACCAACCTTTCTTATACAAGGATTTGGCTTAGGATTTGACAACCTAAGGATTTGGCTCAGCTGAACGAGGCTATGAATAATTATCTCAAGAGTCTTGAATCTTGGTTAAAGGGGAACAAAATATCGCTAAATGTCGCAAAAAGTCACTCTATGCTCATTTGCTCCAAATCTAAACAGAATTCCAAAAAAAAAATCCAGTGGAAAATTGGATCTTAAAATTCAAGGAGATAGTTTAGAGGTAGTTGAAAAGACAAAAGACCTTGTCGTACACATTGATCAAAGCCTGGATTGGAAGGAAGACATCAAATATGTCGCGTCGAGAGTTTCGGAGGCTATTGGTTTTCTGAAACATGCGAAGAGCCTCGTCCCGTCGACTACCTCGATTAATTTGTACAGAAGTATTGTGGAATCGCATTTTCAATATTGTTGCTCTGTTTGGGGCAACAAACAGAGCACTTTAAGTCTGTTACTAATGCCAACAAGAAACGACCCTAACCCTAACCCTAACCCTAACCCTAACCCTAACCCTAACCCTTGTCAGATCATGCCTAGATGATGAAGTCATCGATCCTTTCAGGAATTACTTCCAGCTGATAGAACATTCGATACGGACAAGAAACAGTTAAAAAATGATACGTCTGCCAATGATTAAAACAGAGTACGCCAGAAAAAATTTCTCATTCACCGGTGCAAAAGAGTACAATATGCTCCCATTGGAAGCTCGTGAAATGCCAACAACTGATTTTCTTACTTTTTTAAAGAAACATTTTAGCTGAAATGCGCGGACACTTTTATTGTAAAAATTGATAAGTACTTTTTAATATTGCTTTTCTTTAGGTTAGGTTTATGTTTAGGTTGCACTCTTTAATTTATACTGGACACACGTTGAAAACAGCTTTTCGTAAGTTGAAGTGTCTATCCAGTTTAAATATTCGAAATGATGATTATTATTATTTGGGTGGCTGTAGTTCCACAGAAAGGAGTCGCTTGCAGAAGCTCCAAAACAGGGCTGCTAGAATAATCACTGGTAGTCGTTTTGATGTCTCAGCCGTGCCCCTTATTAAAAGTCTTGTTTGGCAAACGATTGAGGAATTGATTGGTTCCGAGACCAAAATCATGGTATTTAAGGCATTAAATGGTCTTGCTCCTCAATACTTGACCGAACTTTTCTCGAGAAACTCGCAGGGCTCCCTTCACACCCTCTGAAATAATTCTACTGAACTTGAGTTGCCATTAATGAAAAGTGGAAATGGTCAGAGATGTTTTCCATTCAAAGGAGTAAAATACTGGAACAATCTCTCTGCTGATTCCATGCAAGCCGTAAAACTCAATAGTTTTAAAACAACTGTTTAGGAAATGATATCATTTCTTTTTTGCATTTTTTTCTGTAAATTCGAACAATTTAGTATCTTAGATTTCATCTCAAAATCAAGATCATTTTTTGAATGGTATATTCCTTAAGTTGTAAGATTTTTGACGGAGGGCCCCTTGTAAATTAGCCTTTGCTGAAGGTTTACCCTCCTATTAGTGAATGAAATACTGAACTACTGAAAAAATTTACTGACGTGCAATTTTTTCTTTCAGGGTGAAAGTGAGGAAGACGCTGCAATGAGGTGATTTGAAATTGTTTGTTGTATATGGTATTATAAAAAGAAAAGAATATTTGTTCTTAAATGGCAGATCTTTGCGATGTCAACACCCTGGGTGCCAGAGCCTCAAACAGTATTTTCTTCTTTCATTTATACCTATTGAGGCTCTGGGACCCAGGATACGAAGTCAACAAACATTGATCCTATGCAGGAATGCAAGATTTTAGATTTTCTTTAAATCAGTAAAAAATTTCAGAGCCTTTCAACTAAACGGTAGTACGCCCAGGGGGGGGGGGGGTACTCAAGTATATTTAGGACAGTGGTGCTCAGGCTGGGGTACAACGGATCAACCCAAAAAATAATTTGTAGCATGAAAATAGACCCAAAAAAGTAATTTCTAGCATAAAAATAAACCCAAAAAAATATTTTTTCTGACGCTATATACCCAAAAGCTACGAAGTCAGTATCTTAAATCTGTAAAAAATTCCCTAACTGATTAGATTTCTCCGTATTGTATTGGATATTCAAGGTTTTGGTTTTAGTAACGTTAGTTGATTTTGATTTTGTTAGCAAATTATATTTTCCCCAATTTTTGAATTTGTCCCATATTCTAGACCCAAAAAAGTAAACCAGAATCTCAGGAATCCAAAAAAATAAGTGTACAAATCATTGACCCAAAAAATAACCCTTGCCCAAATTTAAGACCCAAAAAAGTAACACGAGCACCCCTATTCTAAGTATACCAGAGTACCCCCTGGGGTAGTACGTAGCGTGTGAATAAAACTTTTGATCCAAGGAGCTAAGTGTTGTAATATTTTATTTGGATCACCTGGTATTTATGCGAATGACTGTGAATGTCAAAGTACCCCTAAACCCCTCTTCAGTTCAGGATGCGGACACTGACTTNAGGACAGTGGTGCTCAGGCTGGGGTACAACGGATCAACCCAAAAAATAATTTGTAGCATGAAAATAGACCCAAAAAAGTAATTTCTAGCATAAAAATAAACCCAAAAAAATATTTTTTCTGACGCTATATACCCAAAAGCTACGAAGTCAGTATCTTAAATCTGTAAAAAATTCCCTAACTGATTAGATTTCTCCGTATTGTATTGGATATTCAAGGTTTTGGTTTTAGTAACGTTAGTTGATTTTGATTTTGTTAGCAAATTATATTTTCCCCAATTTTTGAATTTGTCCCATATTCTAGACCCAAAAAAGTAAACCAGAATCTCAGGAATCCAAAAAAATAAGTGTACAAATCATTGACCCAAAAAATAACCCTTGCCCAAATTTAAGACCCAAAAAAGTAACACGAGCACCCCTATTCTAAGTATACCAGAGTACCCCCTGGGGTAGTACGTAGCGTGTGAATAAAACTTTTGATCCAAGGAGCTAAGTGTTGTAATATTTTATTTGGATCACCTGGTATTTATGCGAATGACTGTGAATGTCAAAGTACCCCTAAACCCCTCTTCAGTTCAGGATGCGGACACTGACTTGGGATATGTTTTCTTATAGGAGAGAAGCACTACAATGTGGCAGAACATCTCGAAGACGTGTGCCAGAAAGTGTGGATGCAATACCCGATTCAAATATTAGAATGGATTTACACACGCTATATTTGGAGGCAACCGGACATAAAATCAACGGTAAATAAAGCAATTTTATTCCATTTCGTAAACACGGTTCTTGATGAAATGAATACACAAAGGCTAGGGTATTGCTGGTGACTTTAAACTGAGATTAACTGTGATATACGTATTTTTCATATCTAATTAGAACTCAACTCTCAGATTGCCAAAAACTTTAGAGATCCCAGTACTGGTGAACAACAAGCGCAGATTTTGTACGTAATACAATAGCAACAGCTGCGTTTGATTGACACCTCAATTCAAAGCGATTAGCGCCAGCAGACAAAGGAAATTCTCTGAACCATAAATTCAAAACAAACAAAGCCGCAAAATTTTTTCTGATATCCAAGTAGCTAGCGCGCTCGTTTTGCATTCCAGAAATTGTTTCTAAGAGCAAACATACCCCTACTCTTCATTTTCAGTTTGATATTCAGTTTACGTACATAGTTTTTCTGGTGAAGAGTTGTGAGCTATTATTGTATAGGTCGAGGATTGGATAGAAATTCAGGTTTACTTATATTAACCATCTATAAATTGGACATCAGCTAGAATAAACTGAAACCTCACGAAGAGCCTGTAGTTAGCATTGCTTTCAGGAATTTTGCAGCAAAACTAACGTTTGCAACTCTGTTGAGACTTTAAGCATTCTTAATGCACTCGTCATTGACGTTTTCCTCGTGCTACCGTTATTCTTTACATAAAGTATGAGACTGATTTTTCTTTCTCAGATGCAAGCTCAAGGAATTTAGAGGGGAAAACACCTTGGGCCATAATAAGGAGCAAATTTGTAAGTATGTTTAATCCTGTTCTCGCTGATGTTCGGTGGGTAAAGATGTAACATACATGTTTCTAAAATGTGCGATATCTGACTCAAAGTGTGATACTTTACATATCTTTATTGCTCACTTTCTTATTTCCCATCTTCTTAGAATACAAAGCTTGTCAAGTTTTTGAACACCTTGAACGAAGAGCTTAAAGTCGACCGCGTGTTCTTACAATGCATTTGGGTACTCTCAAGTACCGAATAGACGGGTGAGGGGGGGGGG
>REGL01000223.1:133780-149403 GCA_004194395.1 Aurelia aurita complex sp. Pacific | reverse complement strand
GCACTTTGAGGTTCATGTGAGAGAAAACTACTTCTTCGAGATCATAACAGAACCAGCATCGCACTGATCGAATGAATGATATGTGCAAACAATGAGCTTTATATTTAGCGTCTTCTTTCCACAGGGAGACCAAAGTCTGAAACTATTTCTAAGAATATGACCAAGTTCAAAGATGAAATGTTGCAATAATCGCTCAAAAAGTTGAACTACGACTAGAGCACCGCAGAGAATCCACGCCCAAAGAGCTCAGCTGCTACGAGAATGTGGAAATTGTCCATGGACACGAGTTGATTGTTTTATTTGCTCGCATTTTTCTCTTTAACAATCGAATTGGTAGTTCATTGAATTGCCGCAAAATTCATATTGGGACTTGTTGGAAAACTCTGATACATTATCTCGAAGCGCTTACTAAGCCAGTCGGCCTCTTTAGGAATCTGAATGATAAAAGAAATTAGGTTTTCCTTTTGCCTGGCCCGTTTTATAATCATGTCTACCAATCGGGTCCATCGCACATATTTTGACATGGCCAATGAGTTTGTTAGAGCGATACGTTAAATTGGCTCAAGCTGCTTGCAATCATATTCTAGCCTCTCAAATGTAGTATTTCCTTTTGCATGGACCAGTTACCCAAGTATGGTTCGGTTCATGTCAAGGTTTGTCTGTCTGTCTGCCTGCCTGTCTGTCTGTCTGTATTTCTGTCTGTAATTCTGTCTGTATTGTCTTTACACCGCTACTTCTATCATGGCTTTGCGTGGCTTATATATGCTTAGTCTCCCTTTAAGTTTCAGCTATAAACAATATTGCCTTCCTTCTTTTCGTTTCAGGGTGGTAAAAAGGTCAATCTTCTAGAGAGTTTAAGGGAACTTTTAGAGGAAATGGGTGAATGTGGAAAAGATCTTGTAAAACATGATCTTGTAAGATATAAGGTACGGTATTCTTTCAAATTGCCCTTTATAATTGTTTGTTAACTTTTTAATCTGAGAAGAAAATTCTAGCCAGTCGTTCTTACTTGAATTTCTAGCAGGACATACGAAAAATTTGCTCGATGCTCAGTACTATATTGCGTTTACCTGGTTGATTGGGAACTCTATTTAGCGATACAAATTATATTTTCTTCTTGATAAGGCGGTCAATGCTATGAACTAGCTTACAATTAAATTTTCTCGCAAGAATCTTTTGTAATCAGCCAATGTATTATGTGTATTTTGCCTATCGAATCGAATCATGAACATATTCGACTCATAAAACCTCAACAAAGATCCCAATACTCCAGCTATAATATGCGATTCCGAAGAGATCTTCAGATTTCAAGTTAAAATCTGGAGTATGCTAAAGTAGGATTTTCCTTTTTAGCTCTTTAGGCCCTATTATTTATGTCGAGGTCAATATTGACATAATGCATTGCTGCATTATCTGGGGGCAACGTACCTCCTTACCAGTGGTGACAATTAAATTTCTGGTAATTCGAGTAACTCAGATTCAAAGAAAGAAACCTAAAGCCTTCTTTTCCACAAAGAATAGGGCTAGTTTGGTTTTCCAACAGTAAGTATGACTGTAAACAATAGTAGACAATAGTAGATCATAGGTCAAGAAAACATGTAAAAATTGGTCATAACTTTGAGAACCCCCCGGTTTCTTTATATTTGTCAAATTTGAAGTGCAATAGGCTCAAAAGAAAGTTACGTGTCTCATCTCTCAAATAATACCTGAACGGTTCATTTGTATCAAATATTTCCTAATTTATTCAAATTTAAAAGTCGGACACTTTTTTGGAACACCCTGTATATTTTTTGTGGCATTAAATCGTAGCTGAAGGGATGTTCAGTATAAATAGATTAAAATGAAAAATGTGTTTTTCGTTTGCTGAGCATTTGCAAGACCAAGGCCCTATACTGTGTATTGGTTAAATCAGTATTAAGTAAGACTTTAAGCAGAGGCAAGTTTGCTTTTTTTCGTTCAAGGATAAACATTGGACTGATCTATCAACGGAGAAATTTGGTAAAAATTCACTGGGATCTTTAGCTTCGAAAGAACGAAAGCGATTCGAAGCAGTGTGGGAACTGTTTCATGCTGAAGTGACTTATATCACCGACCATTTGTTAGTCTTAAAAGAGGTAAATGACTTGCTGTTTTTCATCGCAACTTTGCTTCGTTGTTAAGTTTTTTTTCTATATTTCTACTTGGCATCCGAAGGTAGTTTTAGGACGAGCTTATCAAAGCAGCGTCCTGGTCCTTCCTTTCGATGTGACTGCACCTCGTTGCAACGCTTCTCACTCTACCGGGTGTCCCAAAAAGATATACGGATTTGGTGGACTCCAGCGATGTGAATTTAGCTTCAATCAATGTCTAATCACTCTAAAAATGTACCTCGATAGTTAACTTGAACATAAGTACCTCGTTTGTTGGTATTGGTGCTTTGAGAGCAGAGATATTAATATTGACAGCCCAAATTTGCCTCTTCCTGCAAACCAGAGCTTTAGCCTTTTGGCCTAAGCAAATTCTTAAGGCACTGAATATAAATCAACGATAGCCTTGATGAATTTTGAACAATATTAGATCTTTGTTATTCTGCCCCCCCCCCTCCAGTCACCCATTCGGCAGTTTCTTAATTTTTCATTGATTATAGCTATCAATTGCGATGTGCTTCAGGAACTTGCTTAGGCCAAAAGATCAAAGCTCTGGTTTGCAGGTGGACGAAAATTTGAGCTATGAAGATATATTTCTGCTCTCACAGCACCAATACCAACAAACGAGGTATCGATGTTCAAGTTAACTATCGAGGGGACATTTTGAGAGTGATTAGCCCTTGATTAAAGCTAAATTCACATCGCTGGAGTCAACCAAATCTGCATACTTTTTTTTGGGACACCCGGTACGTAGCATGTTCGGTAGGGTGGAAACTCGAACCACAAACCTTAAGGTTGGTAGTCAAGCGTGCTACCCAGGGGTGGAAAATATTTTTCTCTTTCTGGGACCACAGTTAGAAAGTGAAAAATTTTCTGTACACCAAACAAAAGTAAATAAAACTGCTAGTGAAAAATTAACCACTTGAATTCTAAGCAGGAATGGTATGGTTTATCTATGAATTTTTCAACATCATGGAACGAATAGAGCATAATATGGCTCAAGAGGAATCAATTTAGAGTATGCAAGTTTCTCATACAATCGTAATATAACTGAACAGGTATATTCCTCCTAACTCAAAATAGCCAAAAGCTGTATGTACAAAATTTCTTATATGTCTAATAATACAAAAGCTATACAATTTAAGAGAAGATTAAAAACTAAAATCAAGATATACTTTTCTGAAGTTTTGCTTTCTAACTTTTTAGTTTTCTTTTGAAATTGTTAATTCCTGAAAAATTTTGTGTCCCAACCAAGGCTTTCAAACCTTTCAAAAGGTTTTCAGAGCAATGTCCTGAATTTAACAGATATACTGAAGTTTGAACATTAATTATGCAGTTTTAAATCCAACTGTAGTGAGAAAATTTAGTTGATAACATTCCAAAATGTGTGAAGGTCCTTTTCAGAATGTTATGCATAAAGCTATGCCTTTATTTAGGAATAAGATCTAAAACAAATTAGACAAGCTTCCTTGTCTTGATCTTCCAGACTGGTTTACCAAGTAAAAAGCCCTTACTTTGTCATTGTCGACCCCTGTTTCAACTAATTCAGTACATATGGAACAAATTTGCTGCAACAATTTGTAAGATTCTCTGTGCAAAAGGCATACTACAGTACAGTACAAGCCATACACATTATCATGACAAAAATTCCCAAGAATTCTTGAGAATTTTCCAGAATTCTTCACATTTTGATAAGAAATCTGGAGAGGTATGAAAGTCTGGCTAATAATATTCTTGAAGAAGAATTCTTAAGAAACTAATAGTTTTCTCAAGAATTCTCAGGTAAGAAAGCAGACTATGATTCATTTATCATCCACTGATTCATTTACTGATTTGCTTGTCTAATACTTTCTTGTTGTTAATTCTTTCTTTCTAGAATTTTAGTATATTACAATGCACATTCTTACATCCTATCTTTTCTTTCTGGGAGCCAAAATATTTTCTGGGACCAATGGTCCCGTGGTCCGATACTTTTTCCACCCCTGGTGCTACCACTGAACCATCCCTGCTTGTCATGCTTTGTGTTACTACTTGAAATCTCATGCTTTTTTACTTGTAACCTGTAAACTCAAGATATCCCTTTGTGATAAAAATGGGGCGGACGTTGTAACAAAACCATACATTACCTTTGATTCAATAGTTTGAAAAGTATTTAGCAACACGAAAACAAGGGATTTCTAAGGTCTAGTAATGCAGCCATGGATTAAACAAGCGCAAGTAATGCCCTGAAACCTGGATGGCTAATTCACTCGCGGTGGGATTTAGGTACCAGGATATGCATGCAAAGTAGGGCCGTTGCACCGAAAAAGGAATTGTATAGTGTATGGTTGAAGAGTGTCTTACACTCGTGGAAAGCAGGCATCAGCTTGGTCTTTGTCTCTTGTATTGTCTTTCTTGCAGTGCGGACTAGTTTCGCCCATTATGGAATCTTCAGAGCAATAGAGCAACTCTGAAGATTCTCTAGTGAGTGAAACTAGTCAGCCCAGAAAGAAGGACAGAAAAGTACAAAAAGCCAAATTGATGCTTGTGCCCTTTGAGTAGTTAGGCCCTCTTCAGCCGTGCACTATATAGAAAAAGATTTTAGATTTAATCATCTGTCTTTTAGTTGTGAATTTTTTGTGATAGGAGACACCAGAATGAAATTATTTTCTTCGATTTCTTTTTTGACTGATTATAAAAATGAAGTCACACAAAATGAATTCGGGCTTTCTGGCTGATTTGCGTTACGAAGTTACACCATAATACTATTGAAGGTGAAGGTGAACGTGAAGTGACGGTTTTTTGTGCCAAGCGCTGGAATCGCAGATGTAAAGAAGGTATAATCGAATCTGCAGGCCCTTGCCATGATGCTAAAGTGACGGGGCTCTCTCTAGTGGGCAGTGAAATACGAATATTGATTTTATGTTGATCTTTTCTCTGATTCTTATTTTGTGTTTTCACAGGTTTTCTCAGTACCAATGACCATGGCAAAAAAATTTGGATTCCTCGATAGAGTAGACCCAAATGTTGTATTTGGGAATATTGAAAGTTTAATTCAGGTTAGTTATGAACTTTTAATCATTATGGGCATGCCTCCATAAATGTTGTCCAACCTCTTACAACGTAAATTTTTCTCTGAAAAATTCTTTTCTCCAGCTGTGGACACTTTGCAAAGCGTTGGGAGGCAGAAGTCATTGTTTCAGTCAAAAGCATTTTGATATCCATTGTTTTCAGACAAAAGGTTTTGGCCTACCCATTGTTGAGGTAGTGGTGAGTGCCCCCGTCGCCCTCTATTGTCTGTGTTGTGTTGCCTGGGTCGAGCCGATGAGACGAATGAGAATACCACGAATTTGATATTTTCTCTTCATATATCAAGCAGCAACTAAAGAGTAACGATTGTAACTATAAACCAATTGGTGGTAAATAAAAGGAGGCAATGAATTTGAGTTGAAAGTCTAAATGCGAACTTATGACTGTTGCCAAAAACTCTTCGACCTAAGTACGTCGAATGATCACTTTCATGTCTGCACTCGACTCGATGTGCTCTAAAATCCGACTGCCAGTTACAGAGGTACTGCCAGAGGTTTGGGTACAAGAAGGAAGTCACAACATCACGCGAAGGCACAAGGCTAAACAAAATGATTGGGTTGTCATTTCCTTCACAATAGTCTGCTTTCCTTGTGGAATGATTTGCAATACTTTCTGTTGCAATGCGAATAGCCCTGGGTGAGTCATAAAAGGTATCCACTGTTTAGAAAATCGTACAGGAAAAGCAATGCAAACAATTATTTTACCATTTTAATCGCTGATCGACGAATAAAATTGAGACACTCACTGACAGATCAAGAACAAGATCAAGGCCCACGGAAGCCAATTTCAGGATTCTTCATTTGAGATTAGGTGATGCATTGCAAATTATGAATAGTTTCTCATAAATAACTCAAATCCTCAGTCAGGCAACGGAGTTATAATTTTTCAAATCGGTATCATAGTTGTTATTTCAATGTTTCAAACATTGGATAAAGTTTGCTGACTTTCCCGGTGGAAACTATATAAACACTCAGAATGCACATTTTGAATTCAACAAGTGTAGATTCGCTTTTAGATTTCTTGATTGAATCTGGCATGAAAGAAATTTCAAGAGATCATTTGATATTAGTCTCCTCCACTTCCTAGGCGTCTACTACTTTTGCAGAAAATTTACTGGAAATGTTTGAAGTGGAATCTGAATCGCAGTTTGGTAATTCAGAAGCAATAGTTAATGCATTCAAGGAGGTTCGTTTTCGTTAATATTCTTTCTCTTATTCATGTCAGAAAAGTACCGGGTGAGTTAAAAAACGTTCAACATTGTATGCAGTATTCTGATGGACCGATCTCCATAATGCTTTCTTTCCTCTATTGATTAAAGGCGGTCTGCCACAAATTTGATTGGGTTATATTACGATACAAAGGATAGGACATTTGAATGCCTACTGGTCCAAATGACTTTCTACGACCGTAGAAAGAGAGAACGATAATCCCTACGTTGTTTCAAATACACAGGTTCACAAAGAAATCCGTTGTGTTGAGCTCTGACTTTGGTGCGACAAATCAGATACATGGCAGACTGCCTTTAACATCTAATTTAGATTTAGGGAAATAAGAGTCCCGGGGGCTTGATAGAGCTTTTACAGTAGTCCTAACGCTTAATTAGATTATTCCATGAAGCCATAAATCCGACTTAGATCATAACCTTTTCCCCATCGAAATCGGTCATGTGATGCATTATTTGAAAAAGATATTCTTCGTAAGCAAACTGAGGAAACCTTTAAACCAAGCCCCTTCAACATTCTAGCCCTTCCAAAGTTACAGGTACATGTGGCATTATCAGGGGAGAGTGAAAAAGTTCGGAAATAGTGTTGTCTCCCCTGGGATGCCTTGTCATAGCTTGTCCTGCGCAGAGAATATGTTTAGGAGACAAAAAAAGCGCATGCTCCTTTGCGTTTCAAAGATATTTCTTTCAACAAGATCAACGCGAGACTCCAATACAACGTCTTACGAAGAAAATATTTTTTGATTAAGACATCAAGTGACCGATTTTGATGGGAAAAGTCTTATGATCGAAGTTAGACATCTGGCTGCAAGAACAAAATTAGTTCACTACAATCGGGTGGCTGAACATGACATCACAGTCCACCAACAAGGACAGATTTGGTAAGACAATAGCACGAGTTGGTTTTGATTGACACCGCAATTCAAAGCGATTAGCGATCGCAGACAAAGGAAATTCTCTCAACCAGAAATTCAAAACAAACAAAGCTGCAAAAGTTTGTCTGAAACACAGGTGCTAGCACGCTCGTTGTGCATTCCAGAAATTGTTTTTAAGAGCAAACATGAGCAAATATCGAAAGAAGAAGGATACATCTACACATCTACCACGGGCATTTTATTTCTTTGGTTCAGAGGCTGAGCAGTAAGTGTTTCAATTACACCCAAAAATATAAAAGAATTGAATCGCCTCCCAATCGGCTTTTCAACCAAATTGATTTAATGCCCGTGGCAGATGTGTAGATATATTCTTCTTCTTTCGATCTATGCTCATGTTTTCTCTCAAAAACAATTTCTGGAATGCACAACGAGCGAGCAAGCTACCTGGGTTTCAGGGCAATTTTTGCGGCTTTGTTTGTTTTGAATAATTGGTTGAGAGAATTTCCTTTGTCTGCGATCGTTAATCGCTTTGAATTGCGGTGTCAAAACAAAGCAACTCATGCCATTGTCTAACAAAATCTGCCCTTGTTCAGTCCACCAAACCCCCACGTGTTTTCTGACTCACCCGGTATGTAAGGTGTACTTTGAGTGTTGCGTAACTTCGTAAAGGAACGGTGTTTACGATGTCCTTTGAGTCGTCATTAGAATCCATTGTGAGATCTTCAGCTGACATTCTTCAATAGCTCTAAATCAATTCTATTTTAGTTCAACATGTCATTGAATCCTGAGTATCATCAATACTGTGTGAATTATTCTAAAGCAAGAGGACATCTTAATTCATTGAGCCATGATATAGAATTCAAAGAGTTCATGAAGGTAAGTTTCTACATCTAATTGATTTTATTTAGTTCTGGGAAAGTTAACATCATACCTTAGAAAACGCACAGTTACCAAGTTGGAAGATCCTTCTGCTGAAGCTGGTGGTAATTTGTCCAGGTAAGCCCATCATTATTATTTTAGCATTAAGTTATCAGATCTTAGATTGCTTATGAAAAGAACAGTAGTTTATCCAAGGGCGCCTACCTTGTAGGAACTGTGTTTATTCCCAGTGCCAGTACTGTTTTCGTGACATAGTACACAGAGTAACTGCTGTCCTGTTTATCCGTGTATAACATAAGAAAAGTGATTTTCAAATCTTAACGTCTGTTAGTGTTAACCAATCAAACATCACGCCGTCTGGTTCCCTGTGGCTGTGGTCATCTCGTATAATAGTTGATCTCGTATTACATCAACACCAGAATTTGAAACCACCAAATTAATCTTACGTCATCTTGACAGGACAGCAATTACTCTCTGTAGCTACCGGGTGTCCCAAAAAAACGCAACAGATTCAAAAAATTCTGACGGAAGCAGTTTCAAATTAATATTCAAATGATTATTTTATCTACATCTGCAATGATTAGATTAAATTTTGATATATTTTTCAGAATTTTCGGTGACTTGATTGAAGAGCTCAAAATCAACAAACTTCAAATTTGCTGTCAGGGCAAAACCAGAGCTACCAGCATTAGTGCAAAGTATACTGTAAAGTTAAAAGAATGGCAATATCTGAAATTTTACACGAATGTATTAACAAGCACACAGCTTCATTAAGAAACTGTAACAAAGGATTTCTGCCCGATTATGGCTGATTTTTGGAAACTTTTCCGACGTTGGGGGGGGGGGCGGTGCAGCCCCCCGGCCCCCCTGTTTCCTACGTCTATGAATATATGTTATGTTCTTTCATTTCTCGTTGTGCATGTCATTCTTTGTCATGTCGTGTCATTTTGTCATGGCCTGTATATTTAAGCACTGGGGCTTATTTAGTTTAACTTGATATAACAACTTTATAGACATTCCAATATCCATACTTATCCCAGTTATGTATTATGGACGCCTTTCGCAAGCTTTTTGTCTTTATTCATTTAAAAACAACTATTTACAAAAACAACAAGGCTAATAAACTACGTGCCATCCATAATGGGAAAGGACTTATAGTCATAATCATCATTTAGCTAATACAACTGTGAAAGTTGTTTTACAACAATTTTCGCAAGCTTGCTTTCCAGGTAATTTAAAGGATTCGTTTATATCAACAGGAACTAAAATTTAGAATGGATTATCTATAGAGGACACATCTATTGGATTTGTAGAAGCTTTCAAAAGCAAACTAAGCAGTGAAAATTCAATCCATTTAATACTTTTACTATTAATTTGTTTACTTGTGTGACAGCAGATTAATTCTATCACATCATTTGGCTTCATTCTCTCAACAAAATCTTATGGTTAATCTCATGTAGAACTAAGTGGTGGGACTTAACTACTGAGGCTATGTTCACACTGCTCTGTATTCGTTTTTATCCGTTTGCATATTGATTTGTTTTGCCTTTTCACATTGCTCTGGGTTAATACGAAAACACAACGAAAACGATGAAGCGTTCACATTGCTCTGCTCTGGATGAAAAGAAAACGCCATGAAAACGAGACCACCGCCTCTCTTTGAAATTGGGAGTTTGGGCGCCAATTAAATTTGCTTTAGTAGCTAAAAATACTTCCTGCCCACTCAAAATAAATTACTGAAAAAAAAGTATTACACTCTAAGCATTGCACTAACTTTGAGTGAGTCAGCCATGTTGAGTATAGCCTGCGTGCAGAATCTACTGATTCCCTAAAGAAAAGGGAATCAGGGAATCAGTAGAGTCTGCACGCAGGCTATGTTGAGTAAAGTTGTTCACATTGGCACGCGCTAAGCATATTGCCGAATTGTTGTTGTTGTTAGCGTTTTCAAAAGTATCCGTTTTTGTGTTTTTGGTGTCCGCACTGCGTTTTAGCGTTTTCAAAAGTCTCCATTTTAAAAGTGCGTTTTCACATGACTACGGGGCCTGAATCATCTTATTTTCGTTGTGTACGTAATACCAATTCCTTGGTCATGTACAGTAACATATAGATAGAGATAGATACTGTAGAGACTCAATTTGGGGCTTAAGTGAGAGGCAGCTTATTAGGGAGGGATTATTCACAAACATCGATGATCAGTCTATCCATGATGGCTCTTTAGGTCTTTTATCTCATATTTCGCAGAATTAACATGAAATTTTTCGAGTCAAATTGACGAATTCAAAGTGAATCTAATTCACTTTTAGCTAAACGAATAGAGCATATTTGGTAACGGGGAGAGAGGCTAACTGGGAGAGAGGCTAATTCAAAGTTTCGTTGAAGGTGAAGTTGCGTTTTTTAGCGCCAAGCGCTGGGATCACAAAAGTAGAGTAGACCTAATCGAGTCCACGACCTCTTGTCATGACGCTCAAGTGGTGGGGCTCTACTGGGTATCGAAACCTGTCCACTTGACTGTTCTGGCTGCAAAGTCAGAGGATTAAACCACTATTATTAAATGCATTTGATGCTTTTATCTGCGAGTTTTGACTTACAAGCGAGATGCTTACAGAGAGGGGGACTGGATAGAGAGGGGGCTAAATAGAGCTTCTACGGCATGCAGTTTCAAAAATGTCTCCATGTCTTCAATAATAACTGATCTTCATTTCCGAGAAAATAACGTTACCATAACTACCGAGTCCTCCCCATGAAATATATATCTTATTGTTTGTATTAGATATGGAATACACAGCATTGAGGCAAGATTCGAGGCAATCAGCATACCACCATGCGCCGCTCCATTTCCCCGCACAGCTTGTGGAGATGTGTCATGGTCCTCATCGTAGGTTGAGAATTTTTGCAAATTATGGTATGAGAGAGAATCACCAGCTGTTCCCGTATAGTTTCCAACTGTCAACTGAAAGGAACTAGCTGCATCACCAATTGAGAAAGTGCGGTAAAGGGCATAGTAGATCTTATTTGGCTCTCCAGCTTTTTTCAGGTCGACTCTAAGAATAGCATTTCTCCCGGGAGCGGCCAGCATGTGTAGCTTGTCTAGACCGAGCCAAAAGTTTTCGTTCTGATTTCCAAAACCGGCTTTGTAAGTCGCCCAATTTTGGTAGAAGTTGGTTTTGTAAATCCGGCGCTGAAAGACAATCCAACCGCCCCCATCTGTCGTCATATCACAAGGGGCGTGCAAAACGTTTCCTCCTTGTAACAAGATTGGATAGATTCTATTGACTCTGTGGCCTCTGTTGTATGCATCTTTGCAGTCTGAAAAATGAATGGAAAAATGTATGACAGACCTGTATTCAGAAGAAGAAGAAGGTAGAATATTTAGTCTACTATAGTATGTTTCAGAAATGATTAATAATTTTCAAAGAACAGTAAGATTTGAATACACGTATTGTATACCGTCTGAAAGCATATGCTATCTTCTTTCCAATGATATACAGTGCGCATACCCCGCGCATACATTCGTGGAATTATTTATCATTTAATTGATATTAAAGAAGCAAGTATAGTCAGTCTCAAATGCAGCTTCCTGTAAGAGCAAATTCAAAACCTTTCTTGTCGTGAGAAGTTACAAAACAGATTTTGTGGGAAGTTTATTCGAGAAAATTTGGTTCCTTGACAGCGAGATCTTGGCAAAGTGGGCCACTCCATATGGACACAAACAGAATTGAACAGAGCTTTAATCTAGCAGGCCAGGCACTCCTTAAGAACTTCCTCTCCATACAAATTGCTAGTTTATGGTAATTATTTATATCAACTATTTTGTCGTATTTGTAACTTGTTATATTTTTACTTTCATGTTAGTTTGTTTAATGGATTTTTGTATGTTGTGGAATTTTAAAATGAAAACTGAACTGAGGCACTATGTTACCCTGGGTACCAGAGGCAAAATAGAATAAAATAAAAAGAATAAAAAATTAAAGAAGGAAGGAAATTTTTGCTTTCTTCCTTCTCTCTTCCTTTTCAAAATTTTCAATTTCTTTCTAATTTTGAGGCTCTTTTACCCAGGGTAGCACTATGTCGGATGAAGGCATACTGAAAGTAGGCTAACCTGCTACGAGGCCTTCGCGCCGCATACAACAAGTCCTCAATGCCATGAATCTTAAATGGAATCATCCATGGTGGGATTGAATGTGAATTAAATCAAACTGTACATACGTTTATAGTTGCCAAGGGTAGTCTCGATGCAGCTTTATCCAGGACACTGGCACGTGTCTACGCATGTTGTGCCTATTGGGCATGGCTTTTTAGATTGGCAGAGTTTTCCAACCTTAAAACAAAATGCCGTGTTTTATTGTATTCATTCACAAATTGGCTTCTGAAATACATAGTGGTTGCTTTTTATAGTCTGGGGTGCTCATAAGAACATGCTACATTTAACATCATCATCATCATCATCATCATCATCATCATCATCATCATCATCATCATCATCATCATCATCATCATCATCATTTATTTATCTATTTAGTTATTTAGTTATTTAGTTATTTAGATATTTAGTTATTTAGTCATTTAGTTATCTGGTTATTTAGTTATTTAGTTATTTAGTTATTTAGTTATTTACATTGGGCAAATGAGAAGATAACATTTGTGATTACAGCCAATTTGAGCCTACTTTATTTATCATTGACATTTTATACAATTTGCTAGATGAATAAAAATGCTAATGATGGTAATTCTAGCCCTTTTTAACGATATGTTGATATCTTAAGATATATTAGCATGGTCTGGCGCTAAAACTATGCAGGTAACAACTGCAGCGAAACACTTCATAGTGCCTTTTTGACCCGGTTTCCATTTCGTTTGGACACAATGCTAACGGAAATTCACAACTTTCATTGAAATCTTTAGTTCGAATGAAACTCTGTTTTACTCAAACATCTTACAGTTGAAGTTTGTCATACTAACTTCAAGTCTTTCTCAAGTAAAACAAGTTCACATGAGCTTTGCAACAAAGCAGAATTACTCATGCAGCACTCTTCGATTGTTCAAATGATGTCATGGGCAGTTCGGACACTACTGTTGTGATTTTCGAAAAAAACCATGAAATATAATGAAATATGGTCATTTACTGGCCAACCAAAATATTGTTTGTGTTCCGCTAAAACACCGTGACTTGCTTAGGCCTTATGAATCCCAACTGCAACAACATTGCGCCTCCCAAAATACTCAAACGAAAATGTCTCGTCGCTACCGGGAGGATTTTCGTTTGGGTTAGTTTGAAGGGCGGAATGCTGTTGTCTGCTGCTCAAAGAACCTGGCCTAAGCAAGGCACGATCTCGATAACGGAATACAGACAATATTTTGCGGTGCTTGGTAAGTAAATCATCTTATTTCTTTATTATTCTTTTTTTCATCATCAAACCGAAATGAGTTTCAAACCGATTTGAAACTCAGACCTGTCTGAGTTTGCTCATGTGAGGGTACCGGGTGTCCCAAAATGATGTATTATCGTTTGATTGCTTATATGTCCATAACCAATGAAGCGATTTTCAAAAACTTTATTTTATCCGATTGCCGAAAGGCTAAATTGTATTTGAGGACTTTCAGTTGTTGTTTAGGCCGATTTCTTCATGTCGAAAAGAAGATTGATAAACCTGCTCAAATTCAAGCCTTAGGTGGCATGAAAAAGAAACGGCCTTCTTTCCCATGCAACATTTTAGATGTGATGCAAAAAGCAAAACTTATATGTCATTCAGAGGATATATGTCGTTCAGATAACACGAATTCAGTTAAATACCGAGTTCAGAAAATACGAATACCAGTTCAGCCTTTTGTATTACATCTATAATGTTGACTAGAAAAATAAGCCGTTTCTTTCTCATGCCATCCAAGGCTTGAATTCGAGCACGTTTATCGATCTTTTTTCGACATGAAAACGCCGTGTTAAAACCGCATACATCATTTTGGGACACCCGGTAGTCTAATTTGAGACATAATTTAAATGTCAGATCCTTTGAATAACAACCAATTGACAAATCGCATCGGCAAAGTTTATAACCTGGATTCAATCGTACTTACGTTCGGTTCATTATAATCTGTGGCTCTGTATGTCCATCCAGCTTTTGCAGTTAGCTTGACATTGTCAAATGGATGCTCAGTAGATTTACTGACCAGGTCGCATGTTAAAGGTTTGGTATTAATTGATTTGCATACTTGTCTCTGAACGCATTCCTTTTCACATTCTTTAACTGTCAATCCTTCCAGCAGCATCAAGGTGTGTCCAGCCAAAACATGACCAGGTTTGATAATACTGAAATTTCCGTAGTCTTGGCATGGTGTTCTTAATATATGACCGGTTGATTGCAAGATTATCCACGATTCGACGAATCTTGGAAAAATGAATTAAGCGCAAAATTAGCCTTTTAAAGTTTGGCTATTCAATGCGCATACTAACCGGTCGGTCTGTACTTTTAAGACCTCGGGCTTTACATTTTCCTGTACAACTACAAAACCGGTTAGTATGAGTTTTATTACCTGATAGCTTCTAATTTTGACTTATATCATTTAGTCAAACGCATTTTGTTACTGTTATGTCACCTTAGTTTATTGTAAATCTCATAGGCCTAAATCAGTTGCTGTGTGGTGACAAAAATGCGTCCTTGTATCGTAGTATACAAGGCTTCGGGAAAACTGCGGGAAATGTGCGATAAACTGATGGAATTGGCGGGATCCTTGTATTGCCTCGTCTTTGAAACGTCAGTCAGGTAATAAACATTAGTATAGAATGCATCGGAAATACACCAGGAATGCACAAGAAAAAGTAAAAATTGTCCTTCATAGTTTTTTCTCCCTTGCAGTTTACTTTCCCTTCCAGCAGCAACTTTTGTAATGAATCTTTCCTGATGCGTACACAATAATGTAATCTTCACTTGATTATGTTGCTTGTCAAAGATAATTTCTCTCCAACTCTGTTCAGTACCTCCTCATTGGGAGTATGATTAATGTACCGGGTGATAATTTAAAATGAACGAATAAATGAATCACAACGAATCGCAGCGAGTCGTAGTGAGTTGCAGAGATGGAAAAATGTTCCATCTCTGCGACTGCTTGCGACAGCCACTCCAAGGAGTTGCAAGGAGTCGCAAGCAAATTTTGGCCTGTTTCCATGTGATCGTAGAGAGTCGCAGACAAACTTGATCACTTTTATTACGAAAACGATTCACTGCGACTCCTTGCGACACCTTTCGACTCCTTGCGATTATATTGAAACCAGGCTTTTGAAATAGCGTAAATTCTAAGACATTACTTACAGAATGAGTCCTACCATAATCTCGTTCATCTTCGTGGTCTTTATTGCTCGAAACTCGCGCTGTTCTTGTATAGGTGTCGTTTGATTTGGTTTCGCTTCTGTTTCCTCCGTCAAGTTCCTTTTTGTATGGCTTTCGGTGTGTGTGTGTC
>REGL01000223.1:120311-132537 GCA_004194395.1 Aurelia aurita complex sp. Pacific | reverse complement strand
CAAAATACAAAGATTTATCTTCAAAATGATGCTTTCATTTTCGTCGTCTGTGTGACATTGCCTGTCAATAAACTTTGAATTCACCGTTTCGACTTAAATTTGGAGACGGAGGGGCCCCTTTAAGTGGACATTGTGGCATAGCTTCAATGCGAGTCTAAATAAGGGGTCAGGGATTCATGCTTGACTTAGGTTGGCACTCGTACCTTTGGTATCTCTGCTTTACTGGGGAGGAGCAAAATGCTTGCAGTGGGGTGTTCATTCAGGCATTTCTAGTCACGTGATTAGCGTCAGTTGATGCCACGTAGGTTTTCACACGGTATCATGTCATACCACCGGGTATTGCCCTATCAAGTTTTAGGTTCCTAATTGGCTGTCCTATTTGGATAGTCCTCCATGTGGTTTTGGTAGTATGCTCGACCTCTTCATTCACTTATTCTTGGGTCAATGTGCGATTGCTGCTGCTAATCTTGTGCTTTTCATGTTTCTCTCGACGTCTGGATGCCTGCATTATAATTATGTCTTCGCCTGATCAAAGATCGTCTCCTACTTCTCCAGACCTCTCAGTATCTGAAGCTGAACTTTCGATAGCTGCTGGAGCAATTTCGTCCAGCGTCACAACTCACACAGTTGCTACCGGAGATAAACCGAAGCGACAGTCAAAATGTTCTGGTTGCCATCAATTACATGACAACCATTCGTGGGGCATACCATTCCTGCTTGTCAAGGACCTCCTCATGTTGGCTCGGATTTTCAGGTCGAGACGAGCCTCCTTGGCGAACTTTTTACGTCGACAACTGCATCTGGCATTTCACCTGTTTTGTCGTCAAATGTTCAGGCAGATTCTTCAGCTTCAGCTTAGCAGGATACACAAGCTTTGTCTGTTGAAAAGGCCACCATTGTCCGTTGCCTGGAAGAGCTGCGCCTCGAGGAGGAAAAACTTGTAAAGAAAGGTACATACGATGTACTGCAGTAACCTTGCAATGAACCAATCAAGAACCAACAGACTGTTCTCCGTGAAAACTTTGAGCACAAAGTGGAGACTGATTTTGGTCTTTAAGTATGATACATTGACTTATTCCTATCCTAATATGTCGTTCGTGATATATCGACTTGTTTTCCTTCTGTATCTACCTGTCCTGCGAAGGTGCCATTTCAATCCGCAAAACGAAGAAAGGGCGAAGAAACAAGTCAATATATCACGAACTAAATGATACATTAGGATAGGAATAGCTCGATGCATAATACTTTACATAAAACATTTTCTAAATTCAGCTTTTCCTGCGGCTCATGGGTGGTCATTGTAAAATTTTTGCCTGAATCAACCGTAGGTTTATCTTAAAAGCGTTATTTGAGGTTTATTCTGATTATGATATCTGTTTTCATGTTCAAACAAGAACACATCTAAGAATCTTTAACCCTGAAAATACCTTTAAGTATCACGCTTTTCTTCAACCTCGTGATTAGGGTCTTTTGTCATATCAAAACGGAGAAAAAAGCCTTTTCGTCTCCGTCCCAATACACGTATTTTTTCTTATAAGAAACTGCTTATAAGAAACTCAACTCTCAGATCGCCAAAAAATTAAGAAACTCCAGTACTGGAAAAATATAAGCTAAGAAACTATTTATTTTGATAAACGAAATCCTTGACATAGTTCTACTTTACTTTCACTTGTTTCCTGTATCATATTACTCGTAAGGTACTTGAGTAATGTCTAAACATTGGAAAGGCTTAAAAAACCTTGTTTTAAAATGTTCACGAGGACACAGGTAGTGAACATGAAGATTGTTATGGAACCTCTAAGAAACTCGTAAGAAACTCTTAGTACTCAAAATCTGATAATTTTAAGAAACTTCCAGTACTGGCCCAAATTCTTAGTTTCTTATAAAAAAAATACGTGTATGACAAAGGGCCCGGGCACGTGGTTGGCTTTTCTTTGCAGAATTCTACCTCATAGTTAGACATGGTTACATATAGTCAATAGATCTGCGACCAATCATAAATCAACGTTTTTCGACTATTTCGATTATTCTTACAGCCAAATTTAAAGAATTCAAGTATTCAATGTATAGTCTCTTCAAATTCAAAACTATTACATTTCAACTAGTGTAGTGTATAATAGGAAGCTAAATTGACAAAACAAATAGTGACATATGTATGTATACATTTAACAATAGAATATTACTGAAGGACATATGAAAATAACTCAAATCAGCTTTCGAGCCCTGTTGTGACTGCGATGTTTGAAAGAGGAAGTCTCTGTATCACATGATTCAAATTTGAAACAAAAGCTTTTCCGTTACTGCTGTCCTGTTTTGGGAGGCTGCAGTGAAACCAGATTGGAAACTATACAAAAGTTGCAAAATCGAGCTGCAAGAATTTTCACAAACAGCAGCTATGATGTATCCGCCTCAAATTTGATCAAGGAACTGAATTGGCCAACAGTTTAGGAAATGATAAAATGCGAGACAGCTATTGTTACATACAAAGCATTGTCAGGTCTTGCACCCGGCTATCTTTCAAACCTTTTTAAGAAAATTCTGCGCGTGATATCAATATGAATTTGTACAATGCCACTGCCGATGTCCTTGTTCCAAGGATGAAAACTTGCAATGGGCAGAAAGCTGTATCCTTCCAGGGTGCAAATACTTTGAATGAATTGCATTTGGATGAAAACGAGCACCCTCTCTTGGCAATTTCAAAAGTAGGCTTAAGAGTAATTTGCTTCTCTCAGGGTAACTATTATTTTTCATTTAATTTTTTAGATTGTAAATATAGGTGATTTTTAGAAATTCTTAGTAATATTGTAAAGTTTGGCACGGCCCCCCGTAAAGCAATCCTCTCGATTGACGGGGCTACCGTGTAAAAATAATGAAAATGAAATGAAAATGAAATGAAAATGTCCCTCTCGTGAATTACAATTTTAAGAACAGCAGTTATTGAATGTACTATGAAAGTAATGCATTGAATGCTACAGGTTATAAAACAACTAGGGCAATAATTATCTTTTAATCTACTTTAATTTTAATGAGCGGAGTAAGAAAAAACGAATGAAATAACAATTCAAATACTGAGTTTTAATCGTAGATATTGCTAATATATTTTTTAGTTTTTGTAGAACATTTTTATTTAATTTTACATTTCCGATGTCAGATGGGATTTCATTCCAGATTTTGACACTACTACAGTAAAGTTTTCTTCTTTGCTTATAATAGTAATAATAATCCGATGTGTGCTTTGATTTAAGAATAGATTGGCTAAAAGTCACTTATATTGCCTTGATAAATTCGAGGAGAAATTCACTTGTATTTTTATACTTCGGTCCGAAGTTCGGTTACAGCAGACAAAATCGGCTAAGGTTCTTTTACCTAATCTCGTCCCCAGAGTGAGTTTGTTGCTCTCCCTCTACTCCTCGGATATACGAAACCGTTCTGCAGTTTGATTGGCTATTCGAAAACAATAGCAACATGAATTATTTCTCGAAAACATCCTAGTCCTTATTCGAATGACAACAATGTATTCTTGTCACAAAGGAACAACCATACGAGTTTGCTTTATTGTTTGGAATGGATGTCGCATAATTAGCGTTACCTAGCAAACTGCAAATCCATAATGGCTTCTAATCTGTCCTTAGTTTGTACAGATTTGATTCGAAGTGTACCAGGGTTTTCATTCGGCTTCGTGATCAGTGGATGATGTCAGAACATTGTGGAAACGAGGTTATGTTTTACCTATCTCAAGTCATGCGTTCATTATCTTGGGATAGATGCTACTGTACGAAAAGCTGAGTGCCCCAGGCAATGGCGGATGGGCCTATCTTGTCGGCTCAATCCTCAGATAATAAAGTGCTTCAAACTTGAAGTTTTGAGTGACATTAGCAATGAACAAAAGCCAAAAAGATCAAGATAAATGTTTCCTCATTCCAAGAATCAACAAACCTTTCAGTTTCAATCATAATTTCCTCATTTTGAAGGCCAATTAGCTTCCTTCAGCTAACAATAGTGCACGCCACAGCTCATAAAAGTTTGCAACCACCGAAAAGAGGCCATGACTACGAATTAACCTCGTTTCAACGTGAATAGAAAAATCGCTATCCCCATTGTTTATTTTCGTCCCTCTTTTTGATGTCAAAGTCCACAAGTCCCAGTTTGAGCAAAATGATGTTGTTGTTGTTGTTGTTGTTGTTGTTGCGATAACTGGGACTATTTCATGAGTCTAATCTTGGGATACCCTAGTATTATACTACTTTACATTCATGGCACAAGGTTTAATGACACGAAATATTTCAAAGACTTCAGAACGTGTTTTATCAAGAGATTGATCACCTGACTGGAAGTGGGTGTAAAGCGAAAAATACTAGCCGATTTTGTCTGTCGCTCTTGTCTTTATATCTGTTGAATACTTCTGTGAACCAGTAAAAGCAGGAATTAGTTACAGGAATTTTCAAATTCTAACGTCTGTTAGTGTTGACCAATCAAAAATCACGCTGTCTGATTCCCTGTGGCCAACTTGTATTACAGTTGATATCGCATTACATCAACACTAGAATTTGAAACCACAAAGTTATTCATACGTCATCTCGACCTTGAGAGGACTGACTCTGTTTACGCTGGATCAAGTACGGTTCTGGGACACTCTCTGTGCTTGTTGGGGATACGAATCGTCAAAGTTCATAGCAACGGTCATCCCCCAAAAAGGAAACCTGTGATCATGCGCAGAAAGCATGTTTGGTTTTATGGAAAGGATGTGGTTGGATAATCCGGCCCAATCCAAACAAGAATTAGCAAAGAGACAAAGAGATTCTCGCGCATGGTAATAGGTTTCCCAGCTGTTGATCTGCTTTGAACTTTACCAGCATAACAAAGGCTCAGGCAAAAGGGGCAGTCCTCGGTATCCTCAACAAGTACTGTGTCACAGGACACCAATTACTCTACAGTACTGGGAATAAACACACTTCCTACAAGGTAGGCACCCTTGGTAAAAGCTATAGTTTCAAATTCACAATTCTTAGAAAAAAGTGGGTAGAATCAAGTTATTGTTATTGGTAGCTATTGATATTTGAGTTTCATTTCTGAGAAATTGATGCTGCCATATTTTGACGAGTCTGCTAAAGGGAGTGTAATCCATGACATCATCGTGTCTTTTAGTGTGTTGTATGTGGGAAAGAGTCCGTTAAGGTTTGATTGGTAACAGGCATGATACCACCAAGCACCTTTATGACGGTTAGCACAGTTTGAACCATGGTTATCATTATCTTTATCATTCGTCGAGAATTTACGTGAAGTGTGGTAGCTTAGAGAATCACCGGCGTTTCCTGAATATTGTCCAACCATCAGCTTAAAGAAACTTGCCTCATTGCCGATTGAAAAAGTACGATAGATTGCATGGTAGGTTTTGGAATCTCCTACACGCTTCAGGTCGACCCTTAGAATAGCATTTTTCCCAGGAGCAGCCAGCATGTTCAGCTTGTCTAGACCAAGCCAGAAGTTTCCGTTTTGATTTCCAAAACCGGCTTTGTAATCCGCCCAATTGCGGAAGAAATTTTCCGTTCCGTCTAACCGGCGCTGAAAGACAATCCAACCACCTCCATCTGTTTTCATATCACAAGGGGCATGGAAAGAGATTCCTCCTGGGAGCAACATTCGATAAGCTTGGTTCACCCTGTAGCCTTTGTCGTATGCGTCTTTGCAATCTGTCGAGGAAACATAAGAGTTCACGATGAGGCATTGGAAAGTCACTTGGATGGAAAAGAGGAAATGAAAATGTAAGAAGGTTGAAATGAAGCAGGCTCATTCTACAAAAATCTCGAAATGGTGCCTTTGGATGTCATACAATCAGAGCATAGGTTCCAAATCTTTAACTCGGCGTAAAAAGGTGGGTGTAAAATTCAATGACCTATTTCTTCTGATTGAATGGCTTGAAACAAACTTTAGATACTTATCTATAATTCTACCGTTGGACTTTCCAGAAATTTTGAATATTTTTCAAAATTACAGCGTATTTTACATTTCAGCTCATTTTCGGATGTGACGTCATCAATTTTCTAAATCATAAACCAGATGAGTGACAGACTTTTGCTTGATACCATATTGTAGACATTCATAAACTATGGTTTTCTTCGAAATTACTTCATGTTGTGTCAAATGGTTTAGAAATTACGATGGTTTTAAGTTTTTTTGAAAATTTTTCTTGAATTCTTGAAAAAGAAAAAAAAAAACACTCTAATCCTGAAAATATTAAAGATTCCAGAAATTCCAACGGTAGAATTATAGAGAAATAGCTATAGTTTCTTTGAAGTCATTCAGTTGAAAGAAATAGGCCACTCAATTTTACACCAGCCTGTTTAAAGATTTGGAGCCTATGCTCAATTTAATGTATCTAATCAGTGCAAGAATGCTGATTCAGCATTCTTGCACTGATTAGATACATTAAATTGTAAATTGTAGACAGTAAATTGTAATTGGTAGGCCTAAATATCTGTAAGTTAGCTATCTTTGTTTAAGCCTACCTTGAATAAATAGATCATGATGATGATGATGATGTTGATGATGATGATGATGATGATGATGATGATGATGATGATGATGATGATGATGATGATGATGATGATGATGATGATGATGATGATGATGATGATGACGATGACGATGATGATGTTGATGATGATAATGATGACGATGACAACGATGATGATGATGATGATATGGTTGCATTTTTTTTGTAACTTTCGTCTGGATTTGGTCGCCAGTTTCATTACAGGGAATCCAGGAATGTCAGCGAAGACTGCAGTTTTGGTTTCTTGGTACCTTGTGATCCGGGTTACGACAACAACACCTGTGTAATTTGATACATATTACATAATCCTTGCGGTTGGCCTGCTATTCTACTCGCGGTTCTACTATAACAATAGCAGGCCGACCGCAAGGATGATGTATCTGTATCAAACTACACAGCTGTTGTTTTTGTAACCCGGATCACATCACAAGGAACCAAGAAACCAAAACTGCAGTCTTCGCTGACATTCCTGGACCCCCTGTGGCTTCATTAATTCTTAAGGCATTTTTGTCACCAAAAGTTTCTTGCGAGTTTCTTAAAGTACTGAGTGCTTTGAATGCAAAATTGATTCACGCATATTTTTCATAAGAAACCGGGTATAAGAAACCCTAGACACCTCTTCCAGTAAATGAAAACGATGCTAGAATACCAAGAAACTACTGCTTCTTGAAGTGATTAGGGAGATGTGGGACTGCATGACTTGAGCTTGATTTAGGAATAGATTGAAACAAATATTTCAGAAATCTCAAAATATACTTTTGGGCCAAAATATTACAATTTTCATACAGGGAAGTATTCCAAATTAGCAGGGATAATAACCACCGCTTAAATTTGAAGGTAATAAGGAATTCATGTAAAAGCTGGCAAGCACTGCTTTTTAGCGGTGACGTAAAAGTTTCTGGTTTTTTATAATCAATTGAAATTGAAAATAGCCACCGCTTAAATTTGAAGGTAATAAGGAATTAAAAGAAAGCTCAAAAGATCTACTGTGCCTATCCTGATGGGAATAACAAGGTCATCCGAGCTCCCGACATGAAATGCATTTACATTCAAAATGGCACTATAAGTAAAAGAAAACATACGAATAAAACGTGCAATGTATTTCTCAGGTGATGATATCGGCGAGCAAGAAACTATTTGCAAGTTAGAAGAGCACAATTGCGAGGCAATGAATAAAGGGCTCCGCCGTGCAAATGGACAGCCCATGCCTCCCTCCCCGCCCGATGTGCCACCCTGACCGGGACAACGACTCAACACAATGGGCCGCAGCCATCCATCTGCACAGCAGAAATCCTAGCCACCCTCTGCCCTTGTTAAGAATAGCCCCGGTCTCCTCTGCGAACAATTTTGAAGTAAATGAGATTGAGATACCTGTATAGCTGCCAGGAAGAGTCTCGATGCATGTGTATCCAGGACATTGACATGTATCTACACATGTTGTTACGGTGGGGCATGGTTTCTTTGCTTGGCAAAGCTTCCCAATCTACAACAGTCGAATAAAAGTCTATTTTTGAGTTACGAACACAACGTCAGTGTGTATAGCATATTTATGAAAGGAAATAGGCTACTGTCAATATGTTCAAATAGCTGGGATTTTGCGCAAACTTAATTCAAAGCTTGGCATTCACTGGAATTGCAAGAGGGCCGAATTCATAGGTTAGGAAACGACAGTCTATCACTTTCGTTCTAGTTCTATCTAGTTGTGGTCTAGTTCTAGTAATCGTACTTTTTAGCCTTGCTATCTACATTAATAACCAATGGCTTCGATGGGACATAATTTCGAACAAATGCTTTTCTGATACATTTTTCGGACCGAAGTTTTAGCTTATTCGAAAGAAATTACAAATTATCCGAAAAGCTCAGACAATGATCGGTGCCCTTGATTCCGTGTCACCAACAATGAGGAAATAGCGGGGCCACAGGGAGCTTGCAAAGTTATAGACACTTGAACAGACAGAGTCCCAAACTGCAATGCAATGTTGTAGTTTGTTCGAAAGAAATTACAGATTATCCGAAAAGCTCAGACAATGATCGGTGCCCTTGATTCCGTGTCACCAACAATGAGGAAATAGCGGGGGCACCGGGAGTTTGCAAAGTTATAGACACATGAAAAGACAGAGTCCCAAACTGCAACCCAATGTTGTAGTTTGTGAAGATAGCCAAATTGATCTATATGATTGAAATTCATACACATGATCCTATTTTTATTAATGTTTCTCAAAATATATACCCATAGTTCGGAGTAGCTACTCACTTTGATGAAAATGTATAGCCATAATAATTCCGTATTTGTCAATATCCAAGATAACCTTAAAAAAATGACACATCCCTGCTACCATATGCTTTGCTGAGTTACTCCTNTGTCACCAACAATGAGGAAATAGCGGGGGCACCGGGAGTTTGCAAAGTTATAGACACATGAAAAGACAGAGTCCCAAACTGCAACCCAATGTTGTAGTTTGTGAAGATAGCCAAATTGATCTATATGATTGAAATTCATACACATGATCCTATTTTTATTAATGTTTCTCAAAATATATACCCATAGTTCGGAGTAGCTACTCACTTTGATGAAAATGTATAGCCATAATAATTCCGTATTTGTCAATATCCAAGATAACCTTAAAAAAATGACACATCCCTGCTACCATATGCTTTGCTGAGTTACTCCTCCCCCAAGGGCAAGGATAAATTCGTGTATGAAAGCTTATCAGAAATGCTTTATAACGTCAAATATTTTTAACTGTGCATTGATAGTATATTATACCACATAAAATTGTTGAAACTTGCTCCTAAAATCTCATATTTCTACCTATAACATCAAGCAAACGTTTCCACGCACCAAAATTTCGAACGAATGCTGTTCTGAAACTTTTTTGGAAAGAAATTTGAGTTAGTCTGCTGAAGTATTCTCCTTGCGAAGTTTTCTGATACTTCATATCTTCCACAAGTCTGTTCAAAGCATCATCGCTTCAAGCTAATGATGCTCGATGGCCGATCAGTTTGCTCGATCATTTTTGAAACAAACGAGGTATCATCAGATAAGAATTTGAATTAGGCAGTTGCTATGAAAGATAAAATTAGCAAAAATTTTCCACTCGAAGATCCATTTTTATGACGACATAAATAATGCACTGATGACTGAAATGACTTACCACCAGGTTGTTGCCATGGCAGCTTTCAAACAAAGGTTGTTTCTGTTCGGGGCATGTTTTTGTTTTTCTTTACATAAATTTGAGCATGGAATATTAAGACAAATGTCAGACCTCCCATAGGAAATTTCAGAACTCTGTTTGAGCACTTTTCCACTGCATCATTTTACCCGAAACATTTTGCTTTGAAGCGTTTTCGTTAGACTAGTTAGCTAGAAGGAGACTCAATTAAACATGTCTGCCATCAGGCTTTTTATAAGCTAATGCAAGTCATGGTATTGATACTTACGTTCTGTTCATTGTAATCCGTAATCCGGATCACTGTGCTATCTTTAGAACTCTGTATGACTAATGCACTGATGGCTGACATTACCTTCCACGTTCTTGTTGTTTTGGTAGCTTTTAACTGAATGCTGCTTCTCTTCGGACACATTTGTGTTTTGCTCTCTAAATAAATTTGAACTTGTAATACTTCCCGTGGGAAATTTAGAAATCTCTTCGAACGTTTTTCCACTGCACTACTTTCTGAATGCTTACTTACGTTCATTTCATTGTAGTCTGTAGTTCTGTATGTCCATTCAGCTTTTGCAGTTAGCTTGACATAGTCAAATGGATTCTCAGTTGATTTACTGACCAGGTCGCATTTTGAAGGTTTGGTATTAATTGATTTGCATGCTTGCTTCTGAACGCATGCCGCTTCACATTCTTCAACTGTGAGTCCTTCCAATAACACCAAGGAGTGTCCAACCAAGGCATGACCAGGTCTGATAACACTGAAATTGCCATAGTCTTGGCATGGTGTTCTTAATATATGACCATTGGAGTTACATGTAAGCCACGAGACAATAAAACTGCAATATTGAAAAGTCAAATGTTGTATAGAATCAATTGCAGTACCGTTTTCTCATCTACAAGATGTTTGAAAACTAACCAAAGTTTGCTATTGCCGTTGAACTCAACTTCGCTCGTTGAAGGATCGAGACCGAAGTAACTGATTTTGCGTTTTGTTTTACCAAATTAATTTTAAGGGGGGTTATTTTCTCATTCTAATGAGATTTAACGAGCTAAAATCCTTATGTTGGATATATAGAATGTTCCGTGGCCAGGGTGGTAATATGCCTGCGTGCGCACGAGGGCTTGCCACAAGAATATGAAACTCCACCCTGCTTTTAGAAAAATATTCCCTTTTTGGAGAAACAGCAAAACGGATACCCTCGTTCAGCAATCAAGTTTAGGTTCTAAAAGAGTATGCCCTGTTTTGCAGTACTTTCCTGAAAATAAGCATTGGAACGTCTCAACCCCCTCCCCCCTCCCCCAGATGATATTACAATTTTTAGACACAAATGATGCTGATTTTGATGATTTATTCCTATGTATGTAACCAATTCTGTGTCATGTAGCCCAGGAAAAGAAAGCTTATCTAGCCCTACACAACAGAACTAAAAGTAGCTATGTACAACATGGTGATATAAGTCAGCTATGGCAAAGAATCTCAGACATTTCGAATACATCGTTATACAAACAGAACAAGATCTACGCTGTGTGAAAGTGGACAATATTTGGGGTCAATGCTGAAGAATTGAATTCTGAGAGATTTGAATGATGTAGTTGCAAGATCTTACTGTTTGCAGCATATTTTTGATCCAAAGACAAGTAATTCTATAAAAAACGTACTTGATCTATCATATAATTTTAACGTTGACACGATGGCAGTGCAAAACATCGTTGAGATAAGGGGCAATACTAGGACTTTGTTGGCGCTTCGATAACGATACGTTTTTTTGTCACCAGGTGTATGGTATTTGTCTTAGTAACCTTACAATCAACAAGAGTTATAACTATCGAATTATTACCACAGTGTGCTGTCGCAACTCCCTGAGTTGTGTATAACTGATATTTCTTACCCGATAAGAATCGAAGAGAAAGTGGCGATCATGCTTGCGAATCTTTTTGCTGTATCCTTCCTCGCCTAATGCATCTACGCAGTATCTTGGGATAATAACTTGCGCTTAAATTCACACCTCTTTTAATGAAAAGTCTGAGCAGAAATAGAATACCATGAATTGAACAGGCATGCCTAATACCACCATGCTGGGATCCCCCAAATGCTAACAAACAGAGTAGTGCAGGTCTGTTTGAGTTCGGGTTTCATTGGTGATCTTATTCACGATACTTGAAACAGCTATCAGGGCAATGTAAATATCCAGCTATCTTCTTTTTAGCCAAGGCTGTATTTAGTGTGTAGATTAGGCCCAAGTTACTTCTGTTCATGTTCTTTCTCGGAAATCAGACATACCTATGTTCACTTCATAAACATCGTCTACGTCTGTTGACTGTGTTTATGATCTGTAGTTTTGCTTCTGTAGACTTTCACTCCAAGCTTTAGGGACAGTGCAAAGTTTATTTTATAACATGGCCGGTGCAAAACGTAACGGGGCAACTACTTTTTTTTAGCTTGTACAGAACTGGGTCAACACTTTTTACAAAGCAAATATGAACGGGGCAGTACCTTTTTATAAGC
>REGL01000223.1:69947-80316 GCA_004194395.1 Aurelia aurita complex sp. Pacific | reverse complement strand
CCCCCTTAAGTCAACAAACTTTCGTAACGCTTGAAAGAGTAGGTTCTGCTCTCAAATCTGTTTTAAATAATACATGGCATGCAGTGTTTCGCAATATAACGGTAGTTCTATGACCAAAAACCAATTTACTCTAGATATCCATCTTGAATTTTTAATTCTGAGAGGATTTCAGGGCGTATTCTTTTGGGCATCTTCTGAAAACGGTAGAGTTGGTAGAGGCTAAAATCCTATTCTTTTGGTGCCATTCTACCGATAACGGTAGACTTTGCAGACTTCAGATCATTTTTTATGGAAGCCCATTCTTTTGGTCGTTCTGTTTTCGGTAGACTTCCGAGAAATTTTTGACGTATTCTTTTGGGCTCTACTGAAAACGGTAGACTTCCGAGGCCTTGGAAACCTTCTGCATCTGAAGCTGGTAGACTTCCGAGAGATCGCAAAGAGCCTTGTTTCCTGAATGAAAAAGTTTACAAAACATTCGAATATACAATGAAGTATTATAAATTCTTTTCTCTTGGGATTTGCAAAACAAAAGTACAATGCATTGCAATGGCTTCAATTGACTCAGCCGAACACAACATAACATCCGAACTCTCAAACTTTCAGAATTCTCATTCTTTTAGGATTTTTCTCTGCGAAGTCTGCCAACTCTTCCGTTTTCAGAATGTGTATTCTTTTGGAATTTTTCTCTGCAAAGTCTAGCAACTCTACTTTTTTCAGAATGCGCATTCTTTTGGGAACTGACATTTTTCTCTGCGAAGTCTACCGTTTTCAGAAGACTTCGCAGACTTCAGATGCCCAAAAGAATACGCCCTCAAAGTCATAAAAAGGTCGATTGTATACTTGAGGGATACTATGATCGCTTTTTCGTTTTTATTCGAATACAGGTTCTTGGTTAGGAGCAGCTCTTTTGAGCTGAACATATCGGGTGAATCAAAGAAATGTGTCCACTGTTTTAAAAATTTTACAGCAACTAATATGCAACTAATATGCAACTGCTTTGTAAAAATTTAATTTTATCATCTTACTGATGCTTCAACTTCTTTCCAAATTGTTTTTCAGGTGCATTATTTCGTTCTGAAATTAGGAAGCAGCCGACAGTCCTATTTCTTAACTAAAAATTGCTTGTTTACAATGGTGTAGATTAAGACTTTTTGATGGGCAGAATTGATGGAGAAGCATAATAGCATTCCCAGGGTTTGTGAATCATTAGAAAGCAATGCCTGAGCTAGGAAAAACATCACTAAACTTTTTAGGAAAAGTCAATGGAAGCTAGTTTTTCGGGGATTCTTTAGTGAGATTAAGATACTGCATTTTAAATTATGAATAAATCCTCAAAATTAAGTCAAATTCTCAGTTAGGCAGCGGAGTTGTAATTTTCAATTCGGTATGATCGTTTTTTCATTACGATACATTTTTCTGACTAACCCGATAGTCAAGCTGTTAAAATATTGATGCATTGTAAGCAAATAGTCAGACAATGCGAATAAAAATCTTACCTCTGAATCCCCACATGGTTTTGAACTCGCATTTATATCCAGGGCAGCTACATGTGTCAATGCAGCTCATTCCCATTGGACATGGTTTGGTCTTTTGGCACAGATGCCCAATCTATAACAGATATGAAGAAATAGCTAAGTGTAGTTTGGAAATTCAAATCCCAGCTCATTTCGTTACTCAAGAAANGAGTTGTAATTTTCAATTCGGTTTGATCGTTTTTTCATTACGATACATTTTTCTGACTAACCCGATAGTCAAGCTGTTAAAATATTGATGCATTGTAAGCAAATAGTCAGACAATGCGAATAAAAATCTTACCTCTGAATCCCCACATGGTTTTGAACTCGCATTTATATCCAGGGCAGCTACATGTGTCAATGCAGCTCATTCCCATTGGACATGGTTTGGTCTTTTGGCACAGATGCCCAATCTATAACAGATATGAAGAAATAGCTAAGTGTAGTTTGGAAATTCAAATCCCAGCTCATTTCGTTACTCAAGAAAAGCGTGACTTGTATGAGCCATCTTGATCACTTAGTACCTTAGAAATATTGACTAATTTCAAAATAATACATCATGAACATCATCAGATGCCTTGATTTTTGTTAGTGTTCTGATAGACTCCTTGAGATTCCATCTTCAGATTAAATTCTAGCATGAATTTTGATTGTAAGCTTAGAATAAACCATGAAGAAGAAGTGATGGACAGAAAAAGAGGAAGGGGGTGACAAAAATCAAAAATTCAGATTTAAGATTAATTGGCACGGGCAAGATGTAGAACTGTGGTTCCACTCACAGCTGTGGAAATGCTCGACTGACGATCTACAGATCTACCAAAGATGGGAGCTGACTTATCTATGACGGGAAAATTGCTGCCGAATGTTACCCAGTAACTCTTCACCGAAATCACACACCCAGAGTCACTAAAACTTCCTTGTGTTTCGTCATCTTGCTTTTTGCCTTCAAAGATATAGCTGTGAGTCTTGGTGATGACCTCGGCTACTGATCAAATGGTGGTATATACACTGAAAAATCGTGAGATGACATGATCGAATACCTTTCATATTTGGACAATTGCGAGAATGTATATTCCGGTTTATCAATCGATTTTGCAATGATAACACTGGAAGAAGACGAATCATACCTGTTACTTTCACCCAATCTTCAGGGCAGAGAAGACGATATCAAATTTGATTTGTCGAGGAGCAGGCAATATTTCCCCGTAATGTCCGTCGTCAATAGATACACAACTGCGCTTCAATCGCTCGTTGCTTCCGATGTTAATCGAATGCTTTTGACAGCGGGCTGGATAATTGTCCATGTTATCCTCTAATAATTTTTGTATTGCTATAATCCTTCCCAAAAACTATCGGTGATAGATTTTTAGTAGAATAGTTCCATAACTGCAGTTGCGCCCCGGTCCCGCCCCTAAATTATTAAATGCCACAGGGTTGTTATCTAATTCCATACCCCCTGTTGTATCGTTGCGTAAAGTATTTATCTGTTGTGACAAGATGAATTAAAATAACTCTTAATTTGTCTTGTTTGTAATTATTTCTTGATCGTCTAAATAATATCACGGTGACGTTTATAAGGAACTCTTAGGCATATGGATTGATAAAAAAAGAAATCATACAAAGTTAGAATATCTATTGGTGCAATAACTTTCCGCTGCAACAAATCCAAAATGCGCTAGAATCCATTTTGGTATTAAAGTGTTTCTTTTTTCATATTTCTTATAAACCTTACAAATGTATGTTGAGGATACGCTGAACGTCGATAATTTTCTTCAGCTCATCGAGTAACAACATGCCGAAGTATAGGTATGTCCGTTGCGCAATGAGGCTGAGTTTTGTTAAGCGCATGCAAACCATGCTACCTACCGTATATACTGTAGATTTATCACACGAGTCCTTGTTTTAGTTTTATTCCGATACCTCACAATACCCATTTGACTACAGAAAATAATAACAAGTCAGTTAAATAGAGCAAACTGAGACTCGTGCCATCAGTTTAACACTTACATTTTGCTCGCTGTAGTCTGTAGTTCTGTACGTCCATTCAGCCTTTGCAGTTAGATTGACATTGTCAAATGGATTCTCAGTAGATTTACTGACCAGTTCGCATTTCAAAGGCTTGGTATTAATTGATTTGCATGCTTGTCTCTGAACGCATTCCTTTTCACACTCTTGAACTGTCAATCCTTCCAATGTTGCCAAATTGTGTCCAATCAGCATAAAGCCAGTTTTGTTAACACTGAAGTTGCCATAGTCTTGGCATGGTGTTCTTAGGATATGACAAGCTGATTTGCTTGTAAGCCATGTAGTTATGCAACTGAAAGAGAATTTTAGATCATGTGATAAATGTGCCTCCTAACTTTTATCTTACACTATCATTTATAAAGCGATTATTTCGACTTTATGTGAGACGCACCAAGCCGAACCAGGCAAAATTGGTCTAAATTCGCTCGATTCGGCACGGCGTGGCGGGACTTATAAATTGAGCCTAAGTCCTGCCGCGCCTAAGTCCTGCCGCGCCTTGCCGAATTGAGCGAATTGAGACCAATTTTTGCCTGGTTCGGCTCGGCTCGGCGCGAGTCATATCAAACCAAATTGACCCTTGGTTCGACTGAGTCAAACCATACGCCAAAGGCATCTCGACTTGGTCAACCCGGTGCGACTTATAAAACTAAATTTCTGTCGCGGGGTGCTGCAGCATTTTTGCACAAGTGCACAACAACAAAAGCCGTAGCAATATTAACCACCATACCCACTGTGCTCATTCGTCACCATGGCTTGGCGTGGTATAGGCGCTCCAAGTTGAACCTCAGTCGAACTCGAACTTCTATGGTTCGTCGCGGCGCGGCATGAAATATAAATACAAAACCCTTTCAGCTCATAAACTTGTTTAACTTACTAACAAATGATCATATCTGATTATCAGAAATGGGAAACTACATTTTTGGCTCCCCTACATGGTGGAGACAGTCATGATTATAATCCTAAAGTCGTGGTAACGAATACTTGCGCGCAAAGAATGGAGCACAGGATCACCCTTTTGTGCATGATTTGTGACATCTCTTCTGCAATTAAATCAATTTTTAGTTACCGCTCCTGTTCACGGAAACTTATAAATGCAACTGTAGATAAAAACGAGCACCCTGAATGGTTAACCAAATGCAGGTAAGGCCATATATAGTTAATCAATTGATTCTCATCAAAACTGCGCAAAAAATCGGGCTGGTGGCGGTTTTATATTTTCTATTTTATAAATAGACCTTAACCTTTTAAGATCCATGTATGGTCCTAAATAGCTGTCCAGTCCTCTCGTTAATCATCGTAGCTTTTAAGAACAAACTTGTTGGGGATACGTGCAAGCTCAAGTTGACGAGGACGTGGATATCCCCTCGGGGACTATGAACGCATGCGTAGTGTGTAAATTTTTGCTGATTCGATTACGTAATGCCACTATTTTCATCACGAACTTTTAGTCATTTGAAAGGAAACTGGAAGTCAGACATTGAAACGAAACCACATCCGCCACAGAACAATCAATTTTAGACGAGAGAACAATGGGTGAAAGGTTTTTAATCAGAATCGCTTGCGATAGCGCTTCATGGAAGTTTGGCAAAGAAATGTATTTATCTGGTTAAGAAATGATATTTATATGCCAACTTAACTTTGCTTGGTTTGCTTCAAATGGCCTCCTTGAAATTTAACGGGGCTTTCCATACACGGAGCGCTATCTTGTTTTGCCTAGGCCAATTTATCAACGCAAGACCAAAACCGTTCAACATTTACTTCTGTGCCAAGCTTCCAGAAAGGTCCATCATGAAATCTTTGTTTGCAGTTTCTTGTGGGCATATATCAAACATAACTGCAGTTAATAATTGATAAAATATATGCTAAGTTTCCCGCACATCGAGCTGCGAATCTTCCCCGACTGCTTGCTGTCACTGCAACTTTCTTCGCAACGGCTGCAGATATTTAAATGATTAAATTATGTCCACAGCGCATGCGTTCATAGTCCCCGTGCTGATTGGCTGTCAAGTTGACCAAAAAACAAAGCTGAAAAACAATACGGGGAGTACCATGTATCCCCAACAAAAACAAGAACGCCAATTAGCAATCAATAGACCATTTGCCAATTAAGAAAAAGGGATTGGCGCGAGCGCGGCCAATTCCGACAGCCCTAGTAACAGTCGGAAATCCGGCAGTATAACCCGAAGCTGCATTTGGAGCCGATGCTCAATGGTTACTCTACTAATTTCAAAACAGAAAAAAATGTACAAGAGATAACTCGTTTGTGAATCTTCTCTCGAATTTGGGGTTCAATATTGCCCCTAGGGGCGGAGGGCGGAGGCCGCGAAAATTGGGAAAAACTTTGGCCTACCCCATTTTGGGCCATAACTCCATTTTGCGAGGGGTAAACGGCCTCGGCATGTCAAAAATCTACGGGAAACCGTATTCTTTCACCAAAACACTTTTAATCTCGAATTTATCTCTAAAATTCGCAGAATAACGAGCCTTTCTTTTTTCAAAGCTGTGGGGAAATCCCGAAAATTTCTACTTAGGCCCTTTTTCCTCCCAAATGGATCGTGCTCGTTTTCCTACTAACTGCACTTGCTAACTCCAGATTAATGATGAAATACCTTTAAAAGGATTGAAATAAGGTCCTCCAAAAGTTTGTTTTCAGTTTCTCGATTGATCCACTTCAGAATCAGCCCAAGACGATCGGCCAGTTTCGTTGATTTTTCAAAATTTTCTCCCAAGTTTTGGACTTATTACATTTGAAGTAAGGGGTCAAAATCAGCTGATCGTTTATTTATGTACCGTACTCTGCAAATCGATCGTGGGAAATACATCGAATAAGATATTCTGAAGTGGAGAGGATTCCCCGCCGATGTTACTAGGGCTGTCAGAATTGGCCGCGCTCGCCTCAATCCCTTTTTCCTAATTGGCAAATGGTCTATTGTGATATGTGAAGCCTGTTCATTTCCTCGAAACCTTTGAAAGGATTGTTACGTTAATTCTAGTTATAAAATGTTGCAAAATATACATATTTCAGCTTTGTTGTTGCTAATGTTTCTGCCTTTGGCTATCTAGCTTTTTCGTAAGATCAGAGAACAAGAAACGTTCTTCACCTCTATGAGAGATGAACATTGCCTTACGTATCGTTGTATGATAAAAATAACAAACTAGGGAAAGGTGGATTATATAAACTAGACATAACTACGAACAAAAAGAAAGAAAAATGTTGCAAAAGAGATACTTAGTGGTTGCGTGGCTTGTGACGAAATTTGAAATGAGCTTAATGTAACCAACCAGTATCAGCTCGAGTATCTTCCTGTTAATATCATTTAGGGGGGTTTTGGTCACCATATATCGCGACGTTTTGCTGTTGTTATTGTAAAGAGACCACGTTTCGCTTCACTGAACTTTATGTTGATTGACATTTATCTGATTAATGACCTTTATGTTTTTAGATGGTAGAGTGGTAGAGTAGAATCGTAGAGCAGAGTAGAGAAAGAATTAGGAGCATATTCTTTGATTAGAACGAAATTCGATTGTTCATGGTTGGTTCGATAAAAAGGATCGTTTTGCCTGAGATATTTAGAGTATACTTTTCGATACCATACAGTAAAGGCCCATCTCCATTAATGTGAACTGCAGCGATCGTCAGCGATTGCGGCACTTTGAGAATGCATAGTTCATTTTTTCAAACGATCAGGCCGGTCGCCGCGGTTTGCACTGGAGTTCAAGTTGGTTGAATGTTTTAAACGATCGCCAGCGAAAGTTATGTAATTTGGTTCAAAATTCTGATTTCAATTTCTGTTGTCTCGCCAGCGATTGAGCGAACAAACCGAGTTCGATTTTCCTGCGGATCACCGGCAATCCCATGAACCAATAATCGCNTTGAAATAAGGTCCTCCAAAAGTTTGTTTTCAGTTTCTCGATTGATCCACTTCAGAATCAGCCCAAGACGATCGGCCAGTTTCGTTGATTTTTCAAAATTTTCTCCCAAGTTTTGGACTTATTACATTTGAAGTAAGGGGTCAAAATCAGCTGATCGTTTATTTATGTACCGTACTCTGCAAATCGATCGTGGGAAATACATCGAATAAGATATTCTGAAGTGGAGAGGATTCCCCGCCGATGTTACTAGGGCTGTCAGAATTGGCCGCGCTCGCCTCAATCCCTTTTTCCTAATTGGCAAATGGTCTATTGTGATATGTGAAGCCTGTTCATTTCCTCGAAACCTTTGAAAGGATTGTTACGTTAATTCTAGTTATAAAATGTTGCAAAATATACATATTTCAGCTTTGTTGTTGCTAATGTTTCTGCCTTTGGCTATCTAGCTTTTTCGTAAGATCAGAGAACAAGAAACGTTCTTCACCTCTATGAGAGATGAACATTGCCTTACGTATCGTTGTATGATAAAAATAACAAACTAGGGAAAGGTGGATTATATAAACTAGACATAACTACGAACAAAAAGAAAGAAAAATGTTGCAAAAGAGATACTTAGTGGTTGCGTGGCTTGTGACGAAATTTGAAATGAGCTTAATGTAACCAACCAGTATCAGCTCGAGTATCTTCCTGTTAATATCATTTAGGGGGGTTTTGGTCACCATATATCGCGACGTTTTGCTGTTGTTATTGTAAAGAGACCACGTTTCGCTTCACTGAACTTTATGTTGATTGACATTTATCTGATTAATGACCTTTATGTTTTTAGATGGTAGAGTGGTAGAGTAGAATCGTAGAGCAGAGTAGAGAAAGAATTAGGAGCATATTCTTTGATTAGAACGAAATTCGATTGTTCATGGTTGGTTCGATAAAAAGGATCGTTTGGCCTGAGATATTTAGAGTATACTTTTCGATACCATACAGTAAAGGCCCATCTCCATTAATGTGAACTGCAGCGATCGTCAGCGATTGCGGCACGTTGAGAATGCATAGTACATTTTTTCAAACCATCAGGCCGGTCGCCGCGGTTTGCACTGGAGTTCAAGTTGGTTGAATGTTTTAAACGATCGCCAGCGAAAGTTATGTAATTTGGTTCAAAATTCTGATTTCAATTTCTGTTGTCTCGCCAGCGATTGAGCGAACAAACGGAGTTCGATTTTCCTGCGGATCACCGGCAATCCCATGAACCAATAATCGCTATAGTTTGCTTTGATGAAGATTGGCCAGAGCTGCGTTCGAACCTCATTTGAAATATTAGCATACCCAAGTGGTCATAATAATGGAAGTATTCCAGCAAAAAGGTTTCATCGTTGGAACCCAAAGGAAGGCCAAAGCAACACGTTCCGTAGCCTCAACACCAGGGAGGGAAAACAATTTTTAATTTCTGGGACCAAAAAGTCGTCAAAAAACTTCTGTAACAGCAGGGTGCTCCAAATAAGAATCCACGTTTTGGCAAGTCATGATAGAAATACGTGGGACAGATTTTGACAATTGGTCAGTAATCCCCAATCTTAGTTGTAAAGGATGTTTATTGAATTTGGCTGACTTTGCGATTGACTACTTACCAAGTTATAAACAATATTGTTGTAGTCTGGAGAAAGCCTAAATTAACCAAACGTCAATCCAATTTCTAAAGACTTAGTTTGAGTTAAATGCAAAGAAATTTTTTTAGATTTTCACGCAAAATCGAATCATCAATCTCTCCCCCCCCCTTCTTCTCGCATTTCTCTCTTTCTGGAGACCTGAAAAAATTTCTGGGACTATTGGTGCCGTGGTCGGCTATTTTTTCCATCCAAGCTCAAAACCATCGTTTGTAGGGCACATTGGTTTAAGTATCCTTAAAATTTTGAAATTGATTTTATGTCGAGATTCTATTCAATTCAATTCCATTTCGAGATTCAATTCTATTCAATTCTATTTTTCGAATCAATGGTGAGGAACAGGAATCGTATTCTGCAAAGTAAGCTCCATGCATTCAAATTCCCATCCCGCCATTTAGATGGAAGAAATACCCTTCAGTGGCTCTATGAGTAATGCACATTTCTCCTATTAGAAGACTCCTAATAGTCTTTTAAGTTACTAACGAATGATAGTTTTAGTACCATGAATAAGGCCAATGAGGCTAGCCATGAAAAAACTACCTGCAAGCATTCAGCTATTCAGGCCTAAGTTAAACGTCGCTCTTCTCATGCGCCGAGCCTAATAGGATGTCGGTAAGCCATTTTCAATGATATCTGAACTGAAAGGTCCACAGCACCACAAACTGGTCCTCTGTTCAAATTTTTCCGTATCGGTGTCAATAGCAGGGATTTAATGTCATGGCGATCCTAAAACTCTATTGAGACTGACAGCAATAGGACACCAAGAGTGTGTATCATTGTGAAATTGTTATCAGTATTGAGCCACCTGTTTTTGTGTGTTTTAACTTCTTTTTACTTAGTAGTGAATCACCTTATCGCTGTTTTGTGATTTCGAAATTTCAGTAATGAGCCACATTAATTGCAGATCCACTTTAAGTGTAAACCTTACTGATTGCTGGTATGACAATATGGATAAAAAACAGCTCAACTTGGCCATATTTCTTGATTTAAAAAAGGCGTTTGATACCGTAGATCATACAAAAGTTTGATACCGTAGATCATACTGATAAAAAAGTTAGGTGCATTCGGTATCAGGGGAAGTTCAGGAGAATGGTTCACATCCTACTTAAGTGGTAGAAAACAATTCTGCTCAGTTAATGGACAACAGTCGGGGGCTAGATTGGTAACTTGTGGTGTACCTCAAGGATCCTGCTTGGGACCACTTCTATTCATAATCTACCTAAATGACTTTGAAAAATGCTTAGAATTCTCTAGGGCTAGTATGTATGCAGATGACACACATGTTACATTAACATCTAGTAA
>REGL01000223.1:25977-43829 GCA_004194395.1 Aurelia aurita complex sp. Pacific | reverse complement strand
TAAAAAGATGCACCAAAGCGGTAAACTTTGCTCAATGGAAATTATTTAATTCTCAAGCGCAAAATGCTATCGAGCATTCTCCGTTCAAATAGAAATGCAACGCCATGGAAATAAGCTGATACCTACACTTCTCTGGGTTTTATTTCAGAAATATTGATCTCCGGTCAAACAAGACAATAAACTTCGCAATTCAAAAACATCAAAACTGAAATGCGATCAGCGGTATATTCATTGATTTTTGTAAAACTCAAATCTAAAGTTTCCTTAACGTCAAGATATAAACTCTAAAATTCATGATACAGCCAGCAAATAATTTTAAATCTAAACGGTTAAATCTACACATAAAGGCAACTCGTGGAATCATATTTCTATTATTACATTAAATCATCTACATTTCAACTCAACTGCAATGGCCTGAGATGTTCACGAATCTGATCACTCAATCAGCAGTCAAAATCATTGAATCACTGATCACCTCGCTATATCTGGAATATCCTCTGGAACAACGTTGTCTGATTCTGCAAGCTCAGCTGTATCGTCATCAAGAAAGCAGAGAAGGCCATCATTTTCAAATGTTGGGAAGAAATATCTGAAAGTCAAAGGTAAAGAGACTATATTATTCTCTATACAAAATCAGTTTATGCATTAATAGTTCAGGATGGAAAAATACTTTAATTTCTGGGACCAGAACAAGTCTTGAATAAAATTTCTGGGAGAATCGCTCCAAAAAGCATCCACTTTTTGACAGTTCACGATATGTAATGAATTGGAGAGAATTTGACGACTTGTAATCAATCTTTAATCACAATCATAAATGATACTTGTTGGGCAAATTTTGTTTATTGTTCAGCTGACCACTTCCAGACTTATAAACAGCATATTTTGTATGAAATTCTTTGGTCCGGTAACACCCTAAATTTATATAATAACGGCAATCAATCAATAAAGAGAAACTATCACTTTTTACGTAAAATTAACTTTTCATTTTTCGCTTTCCTGTCTTTATTCCTATTCCTTTCTTCTTTTCATTCTTTCTGGAGACCTGAACAAATTTCTAGGACCATTGGTGCTGTGGTCCGCTATTTTTTCCACCCCTGTGACAGCTACTTAAAAACTAGCTGAGACACTTTTAAAAACGTTTACTCCCACCGCCCCTCACCCTTGCCACGTATTGGTGGTTTTCGTGAAAAGTTGGTCTCCTTTGAAAGCATGGGTATGATACTTACACACACAATTCAACATCCCCTGGGGAGAAAGAGGCCAGGAAAAGCGAAAAACAGCTATGTTGGCTATTGCTCAAGAACTTTGGGGCTGATTTGCAGGTTTCTGGTTCTTCGCATGCTTTTATTCTGAATTTGTATCCTATCGATTAATCGACTGCAGAAATACCGCAAGAGTAAAAAAGGATTCCCGTCTGAAATGCCACTGTTTCCCTTGGTATCAAAGCAATAGTATAGGCCCCTAAAGCATAGGGCTCAAATCTTTAAAAAGGCGTGTGTAAATTCTATTTCATTTCTCTTTGAATTGAATGGCTTGAAAGGAACTTATAGTACTTTGATGTCAATCTGCCATGGAGATTTTTTGATGTCTTGATTTTTTTCAAAATGGAGGCAATTTGATGATTTTGAAAAGATTCATGGAAAAATTTGAAAGGGATTTAAATCATTGTAAATCCTAAACCAATAAAGGAAAAATGATACAATCCTTCAAGAAAATCATAATTTATGAAGGCTTGCAATGTGGTGAAAAGCAGAAATCGGTAGCTTTTCTGGTTTAGGATTTAGAACTTTGATGACGTCATAGCCTCAAATGTAACAAATGCCGCCATTTTGAAACTAATCAAGATATCAATGAATTTCCAAGGCAGATTTACAGCAAAAACCCTAGGTTCCTTCCAAGCCATTTGATTCAAAGAAAACTGTAATGGAATTTTACACTGACCTTTTCAAATTCTTGCGTTCCTTTGACAATCAAAAAAATCAAGACTTCTTTCAAATTCAGTCAGCGGATCTAATAAAATGAAACAATGATAAAATCTAATACAATACAATCATGATTGTTTTGATTGCCAAAGGAACCCAAGGAATATGCGAGCCCTATAATGTTGGCACTCAACCCTTTCGTTTGCAAACATATTCAATCCGACTTGGAAATTTGCCTGGCCTAAGTCGGCCACTTTGTTCTGAAATGAAGGGGGAATATATGAAGGCCATCTAAAAAAACTTTCAAAAACGGCTACAAATGACGATTAGATTTCTTTAGTTCTCCTGCCTCACAGAACGACGATTACATGTGTTGTTATCCACTTGGATAGATCAAATCTCTCAGAATAACTTTGCTATGCCAGTAAGGGTGATAGCATACTCCTCCCAAAGGGATCACACGTGCTGAGATCATTGTTGTAAGGCGAACATTTTGAAGGGACTTGACAGTGATTTTAGGCCATTTTTGGAAGCTTTCTGAGGGGGCTTTTTCACGGAATTCCATCGTAAATTCAGAATGGAGTGAGAGTGACCGATTTCAGTACCCATCTGCTATCAAAAATGTATCTGCCAATACCATTGCTTTGATATCCAGCGACCAATATCCATTCCAGTGTTTTTATGATTCACCTGGTAAACTATCCTGTATACCAGCCTCCAGAAAAAATACAATCGAATCATTTGCTTTGATCAAATCGATTAATGTAGGAATATATTGAAAAATGAATGATTTCCAACATAGGGCCCATATATTTAAAAAGGTTGGTGTAAAATTCTATTACAGTTTCCTTTGAATTAAATGTCTTGGAAGGAACTTAGCATTTTTTGCCGTAAATCTGCCGTGGAAATTTAATGATATCTTGATTAGTTTCAAAATGACGGCATTTATTAAGTTTGAGGCTATGACGTCATCAAATTTCTAAATCCTAAGCCACAAAAGATACTGATTTCTGCTTTTCACCATACTGTAGGCCTTCATAAAATATGGTTTTAAAGTTTTCCTCGATTGGTTTAGGATTTACGATGATTTAAATGTTTTCAAAATTTTCCATCAATTTTTTCAAAAATCATTAAACTGCCGCCATTTAAAAAAAATCAAGATATCAAAATATTTTCACGGCAGATTTACAGCAAAGTACAATAAGTTCCTTTCAAGCCATTCAATTCAAAGAAAAATGGAATAGAATTTACACCCACCTTTTTAATGATTTGAAAGTTTNTGGCGACGCTAAAATACAAATTCTTGCCAGAGAAAATTCCTTTAAAGCAGCTTTTTGTTCGGGATAAAGTTCTTCTATGTTCAAAAGCAAGCAAAGGAAAATGAACGTCGATGTCCCCAGAGACATTCCACTTCTTCGCCGCCATCTTGACTTCACCAAACATAATGCATAATCAAAGAAAAGTCATAATTATGCAAATAATTCACTTCAATGCACGTACAAGAAAGTTTGCTCCGTTGCACAGGCCATTTACTTTTTCGTAATGGGGTCTGCGGCGTTCCCTGGGTCTGGTACACAGGCTACTGGTACACTTGCAAAGAAAGATCAGCGTTCTTCAATAAAATATGGGTATGTTTCATGAAATAACTTAAAGATTTGAAAAAGATGTTATCACTTACTCTGGCTGATCCCATGCCGACTTATCAGTTGGCAAGCAGAAGTGCTTTTGGCCATCCATATGATGGTCAAGTTCCTTTCCGCTTTCACTTTGATGATTGCAGCAGGGGCATTTCACATCTTGAACCTGAGACGAAATAATGATATCACCAAAAAAGGACATTCACATTGTTAGGGTCAACTTTCTGCACTACATTTTTCAAATGTAGAATTGTTTACAGTTTTGAATTTGGAGAGCATGGTATGCAAAATCTATTCTTGTCAATATTGGAGAGAAACCGGTCAACAAACAGTCATTTTAATGGCATTGCAGATAGTGATTAAGTATTTCGATTATTCTGTCTATGATGGACATTTGATTGCCGAAATTCTACCGTGTGTCTCGAAAAAATTGTTCTACATTTGATAAAACCATCGTCAATTTGACCATGATAAAACATAACAAAATAACGATATAATGAACGGCTCCATTGTAAAATGACCATGTTCCTAAGATCGGAAATTGATTTTATATAATAGAATCTTGCAAATGTGCTGAATATTCACGGATTTACGATTCACCGAGTTACGAGATCTTGACGTTCAAAGAAAGCTAAAGCCAAAGGCTTCTCAATAGTATTTGTAGTAACGGTAACATGGGGCTATTGTTTGGTATTTTTCTCTTTTTTTCAGAGCAAATCAATTGGAATTCTCTATATAGAAATAAAATATCACAATAAATCTTACATTTTACTATACCTTCCTAATTACTGTACATTACTACAGGGACGATGCCAAGGGGAGCGAAGGACAATGACTACCCTATAACCAATACAAAAAGGCACGCAATGTTAAACTACATACAATTAGGTACACTGCGAACGAGTAAAACCTTAAGGATACTACATTACATTCTGTCTTAGATAAGGTCAGGTTTGCGATAAAATTATAATTTCACGAGCGCAGATGGAACCTGGAAAGGACTTTAGATAACCCAACTTTCTCCAAAATCAAATCCAAATGATGATTGCTTTGAGGAATCATGACTCAATTCTCATAAGTTTTCATTTAATGTTTTCGGATACTTGCATCCTCAAGTAAATTTTTACAATGGTTAAAATAATGAAATAACTTTCAAATTCCTATTTGGTTCGCTTATTGTAGGTATGAAATTTTTCGAGCCTTCTTTCACGTCGATTTTGGAAGGTTTTTTAAAAGATTTTATCTAGGGGTCTCTGGCTTCAGCTTTCGTACGAACTTGATCTTTAAAAGCTCGTAACTCAGTGAGTCTTCAGCGGATTAGCAAGATTCTGGCATCTAAAATCAATTCAGAATCTTGGTTATTTTACTATGGAGCCTCTTCATCCTATCATTATTTTGTCGTATTGAACCAAACGTCAAACAATTCTTTGGTGATAAGCGACACCCTGTATTCTATTTCTCCTATAGGTTTGTTCCTTGGGGATGAAAACAATTATTCATCGTCAACTGAACGTTCAACAGTACTTATCATATTATTGTAATCAGATTTCATCATTTGACCTACCTGTTTACGAATATAATTGACTGCTTTTATCTGCAAGTAGAAATCCAACCCTGCAGCAAGAAAGAGGCCTATCGTTAAATTTATATCATGTCCTGCACATTACGAGAGAGCGTTAGTTGCTCTTACGATTCTGCCCACAGGATTGATTGTGTTGACAGTCACAAGTTACCAACAATCCAAAATGAGTAAGGTGATCTGGGAATGTGGTCAAGTTTTTCATGAAGAGAACTAACCGTTTTTCATGTGAGCTGAGATGAGGATATTTGGAGATTCATACATTTCTAAAGAATGGGCATCTATAAAGCTTTGAATTTAAACATTAGATCAACAGAAAGTTGCATTTTCGTTCACCATTGATACTTTTATCCTAGGGACGGGAACGACAGCAGTGATCATATGGAAATAACTTGATAACTCCCGTCGCTTGCGAACTATCATATGGAAACCAGGCATATGGAAACCAGGTTTAAGGGTTACAAACATTGTAACCTGTATTTACTCATCCTGAAATTGAAACTGCAGGTGAGCAGTGTAACTCACTTTGTCTCGACATCATTAGTTTTCTGGGTTCTCTAAGTAAATCTATCATACATTATAAAATACCACAGAAGACTTTACTGTACATACCCAGTTGTTTTTTGGTAAATTTGAAGTCAAAATCATGTTCCTCCTAGAAAAGACAATTCACATACACGTATTTTTCTATAAGAAACCGCTTATAAGAAACGGTACGCTCAATATTTCGAAAATTAATTAAATTAAAAAGCTACCTGAATTTAAAAAGCTAAGAAACTTTTCTTATTTGCAGTTTTAATTTTCCTATCGCACTCACAAATGTTTTGACACTCAGTTCAGTTCAGTTCAGTTCAGTTCAGTTCAGTTCAGTTCAGTTCAGTTCAGTTCAGTTTAGTTCAGTTTTCATTTAAAATTCCACACATACAAAATTCACTAAACAAGCAACATTTAATTAAAATGAATAACAAGTTACAATGACAACAAAATATATTAATATAAATTATTACAGAATACAATACATACAATTATCCAAATTATTAAATTACAGAAAATGAATGATATATTTTACAACATGGTTACATAGAACTTTGTATGGGGAGGAATTTCCTGAGGAGAAGCTCTCTCAGTAGATAGACTTATTGAGGAGAGAGCCCCCCCTATCCTAAAAACCTATTTTTCAATTTGCAACATGTTTACTTGATGTGATCGATCGATGTAAAAAAAGTTATTTCTATCAAGATAACCAGGACTGGTAACTAATGGAGAAAAGATGGAGTTTCATTGCGCGACGGAAAATCATTACTGAAGGAGACTATTTGATCTTGAACGGAATGTCATTCCAGGATTTAGCACCTGCATATCTGATGGATCATAGGCCATACTGCAGAGTAGTCTTACGCATCATAAAAATATCACCTTTGCGAGCCTGCCTTGTATCATACTGATGAAAAAATGACAAAGTTTCAAAAAATTGTGGAAGAAGGTAGGATAAATCAAATTAACAGATTCATACACAAAGATAAGTAGCTTGAGAAGAAATAAATGAAACAACTCAAGAATTCTAAATTCAGAGAAATCTGGTGTAGATGGAGCCACACTATACAGTTATAGCAACTGCTTGGACATTATTTTGAGTGCGAATTATGTTATTTACTTGTTTTGAGATCTTACTAATTTGGGAGCCTTTAGACAAAACAAAATTAACTCTACACTTGAAGAAACACGTAGGAAACTTTTGGTAGCTAAATGGCCCAAAATTTAAGAAACTGCCTACCAGCCCCGGACCTTAGTTTCTTATAAAAAATACGTATACTATCAAAGGAATCGATCCTACAACAATGTACTTTTCTGCACTGACCATTGGAAAGACGTTTCTCGTGTGCATTCTTTTGCAGTAACTTTTCACTCTTTTACCTATGGTTAGCTTTGGTAGGCTTTCTGGTTCTTTGTAAGTTCTGTTTCACATTAGATGCTAGGCATATTTATTATATCATTCAGGCATATCTTATGTCCGAATACCTATCAAGATGAGCTGCGCTCCTGACATTTTGATTTCAATCGCATACCTGACCAGGCATCTAATGTTAGACAGAATCTAGTATAGTTTCCATTAGGTTTTAATTGTTCGTAGTGTACTTAGTTGTATGTAGTTTAACATTGCATGTCTTTTTATTGGCCATGGGGTAGTCATTGTCTTTCGCTCCCCTTGGCATCATCCCTGTAGTGTTGTATAGTAATTAGGAAGGTATAGTAGAATGTAATATTAATTGTAAAATTTTATATGAATAAAAAAAGGCAATGTGTCCATGTAGGTACAGCCGCGTATACATTCTGTCAAAAGATGCTGACACGATGGTGACTAAGAGCCTCGCAAAGAGCGCTGTGGTTGGCAGAATTTAACGGATCACAAGCAAACTAAAATTTGAGCTCTGAAAGCGCAACCGCAAGTAAGTCACCAGTCTGCTTAGATTACTCCTTGCTATCCAGTGCACTCCTTTACCAAAGTGATCACATGAAACATAACGTGAAATTAGCATGCTCGCCGCAAAGCCGCTGTACTTACATGGGCACGTCACTTTAAACTATTCATCCATCAAAATTGAATACGAAACCTTGGGGTACAGCTGCTGGTCAAAACTGCCTTTAGTTTCTTTTTCGTTTCTAATCAAGTAATCGTCCAATCATCCCCTTTACCTAATCAAACAAATCAGTGTCAAACTATCAAATTACTAGTTTTAGGCGATGTTCAATTTGTCACAAGGCGAGACTGCCATATACATCTTTAAACCATAAGCCTGTATCGTTGTCAATTTTGCATAAAGAAATGTTGAGTTATATGGGCTTTTATACCTGCATATGAATGAGCGTGTTTCCAATGTTGTGGTATGAGACATCACAGAACAAGCAGACGAATGTGTTTTCGATTTGATCATTCCAACCACTCCAATCTCTAAAGAAATAACATAGCCACATTTATATCAAAGCATTATGCTATCACTTTTCACCACGCTGTTGATTTCGAAGGTTCCTCTTTAAGGAGTTAAACAATTGATCAAGACTATACCGAAACTTCTCCAAATTAAGCAACAAGGGTGATCAATTACACGATAATGAACTTTTTTTGGACGAATGGGTGTCACAGAAAAAAGTGCACAGAATTGGTTGGTCCAGCGATGAGAATTTAGCTTTACTCAATTGCAAATAAATTTCAAAATTTTCTTCGATAGTTAATTTGTGCATAGATACCTTATTTGTTGATATTGTTCCTTTGAATGTTGAAATATTAATGCTGAAATTTCAAATTTGCTGTCACCTCTAAACCAGAACCTTGGTGACTTGGCCTGAGAGAATTTGTGCAGAACAGCAAAAAAATCAACAACATCCTTGATAAAATCTGAACGAAACTTGGAATATACCCGGGTGTCTCAAAATGATGTATTATTGTTTGATTGCTTACATGTCCATGAACCGATGAACCGATTTTCAAAAACTTTGTTTTATTTGGTTGCCTAAAGGCTAAATTGTATTTTAAGATGTTGGTTGTGGTTTTACCACGGCGTTTTCATGTCGAGAAGTAGATAGATAAACCTGCTCAAATTCAAGCCTTAGATGGTATGAGAAAGAAACGGTCTATATTTCCAGTCAACATTTTAGATGTGATAAAAAAGGCTGAACTCCTAGTCGTTTTCTCTGAACTCAGTATTAACTGAATTCGTATTCTCTGAACGACATAAATTTTCTGAACGACATACATGTTCAGCCTTTTGCATCACATCTAAAGTATTGACTGGGAAAGTAGGCCGTTTCTATTTCATGCCATATAAGGCTTGAATTTAAGCATCCATCTTCTTTTCAACATGAAGACATTGGCCTAAACCACAACCAACACCAACATCCTCAAATACAATTTAGCCTTTCGGCAATCGGATAAAATAAAGTTTTTGAAAATTGGTTTATCGGTTATGGACATATAAGCAATCAAACGATAATACATCATTTTGGGACACCCGGTATTATATTCTGTTTGCCAGAAGTCACCCATTGTGCCGCTTTTTCAGTCTTCTTTCATTGTAGCGATTTTAGTTTCAATTTCCATGTGCTTCAGGAATTTGCTTCGACCAAAAGGCTAGGTTTTGGATGTGGAGGCTAATTTGAATTTTCCAGATTGATATTTTGGCTCCCAAAGCACCGATATAAACACATGAGGTATCTATGTTCAAGTTAACTTTGAGGAACATTCTGAAATTAATTAGCCATTGATTAAAGCTAATTTCCCATCGATGGACCTAACCAAACCTGTATGCTTTCTGGTTCACACGGACATTTTCCAAGAGAAATTTGTAAATCCTTACTCTTCGGCTTTCTCGACCTCTTCCTCGGATTCTGCCTGTAGTTCCTCCCAATTTTTGCCTGGTTCCTTCAAACAAAAGGAAATCATTACTAATTATATCAAACTCTGCAGCAAAATACTTTCACGTAAGCGACATAACTAAAAATGACACAATTTATCATACGAAACAAGTTTAAATTGGCAAAATATGACCACAAAAGTCACTATTTACGTTCATGCTTTGACGTGAAAAAGAATCACACTCTTCGCACAATTGTTCCATTTGCACCTAATTTACTTATTCATAAAGGAAATTTAATGTAGTTTGAATCTTCTAGTGATCTGCACGAAATGTTTTCATCACTGTTAGGTAAATTCGAAGCTTTGTAAAATGCGAAATTAAAATTTGAAAAAATATGCTTGTTCCCGATTCTTTGGCCGAATCGCTAAGAGGCTTGTAAAAGGCCCATACCAAGAAGACTGATTACATCGTCGTAGTTATCGCTAATAATAGTTTGAGAAAAAAAAATTAAATTCAATTGAAAGTGTAAAACAGCGTAAGAAGGTTTTGCTGTTGTTGCGCCAACTGGCACTATGTTGTGAGTCTACATACCAGGTAGTTGATGAGATAATATTTGTCATATGACGTATCTTTTGGGTCTATTCTTTTATGATTCTTCTTTCTCATATGGTCTTTTAACATATTCCAATCCTTGAACTGTTTGCTGCAGTAAATGCACGNCTATGAATCCAAATCTACTAGTATCAGACAAGCTCTTTTACTATGAATGGATAGCCACTAACTGTGGGCTTAACTCCAGAATACTTCAGATGTTAATGTTTTCATTGTTACTGATTCATACATCAGAACTATGACGTCATCAAATTATGAAAAATTTTCCCATTACGTTCAGCGAGACTTCTCTTGTGCACGAAGCCTGCCAATGATGTTCGTTTGAAAACATGAACTGGAAAACAAAGTTCCTTTCGAACCAGTGCAAATTCTGCGCCTCCGCAGTGCAATTGTCTTATTTTCAAATGTACCGTTAGCCAATTCTCTTACTATTCATTCATTCAAGATTGTCTGAAAAATTTTAGGTAGTTTTAGGCGATGTTCAATTTGTCACAAGGCGAGACTGCCATATACATCTTTAAACCATAAGCCTGTATTGTTCTCAATTTTGCATGAAGAAATGTTGAGTTATATGGGCTTTTATACCTGCATATGAATGAGCGTGTTTCCAATGTTGTGGTATGAGACATCACAGAACAAGCAGACGAATGTGTTTTCGATTTGATCATTCCAACCACTCCAATCTCTAAGGAAATAACATGGCTATACGTATCAAAGCATTATTCTATCACTTTTCACCACGCTGTTGATTTCGAAGGTTCCTCTTTAAGGAGTTAAAGAATTAATCAAGACTATACCGAAACTTCTCCAAATTAAGCAACAAGGGTGATCAATTACACGATAATGAACTTTTTTTAGACCATTGGGTGTCACAGAAAAAAGTGCACAGAATTGGTTGGTCCAGCGATGAGAATTTAGCTTTACTCAATTGCAAATAAATTTCAAAATTTTCTTCGATAGTTAATTTGAGCATAGATACCTTATTTGTTGATATTGTTCCTTTGAATGTTGAAATATCAATGTTGAAATTTCAAATTTGCTGTCACCTCCAAACCAGAACTTTGACTACTTGGCCTGAGAGAATTCGTGAAGAACAGCAAATAAATCAACAACATCGTTCATAAAATCTGAACGAAACTTGGAGTATATTATATTCTGTTTGCTAGAAGTCATCCATTGTGCCGCTTTTTCAGTCTTCTTTCATTGTAGCGATTTTAGTTTCAATTTCGATGTGCTTCAGGAATTTGCTTCGACCAAAAGGCTAGGTTTTGGATGTGGAGGCTAATTTGAACTTTCCAGATTGATATTTTGGCTCCCAAAGCACCGATATAAACACATGAGGTATCCATGTTCAAGTTAACTATTGAGGAAAATTTTGAAATTAATTAGCCATTGATTAAAGCTAATTTCTCACCAAACCTGTATGCTTTCTGGGACACACAGACATTTTCCAAGAGAAATTTGTAAATCCTTACTCTTCGGCTTTCTCGACCTCTTCCTCGGATTCTGCCTGTAGTTCCTCCCAATTTTTGCCTGGTTCCTTCAAACAAAAGGAAATCATTATCAATTATATCAAACTCTGCAGCAAAATACTTTCACGTAAGCGACTTAACTAAAAATGACACAATTTATCATACGAAACAAGTTTAAATTGGCAAAATAGGACCACAAAAGTCACTATTTACGTTCATGCTTTGACGTGAAAAAGAATCACACTCTTCGCACAATTGTTCCATTTGCACTTAATTTACTTATTCATAAAGGGAATTTAATGTAGTTCGAATCTTCTAGTGGTCTGCACGAAATGTTTTCATCACTGTTAGGTAAATTCGAAGCTTTGCAAAATGCGAAATTAAAATTTGNCCTGGTTCCTTCAAACAAAAGGAAATCATTATCAATTATATCAAACTCTGCAGCAAAATACTTTCACGTAAGCGACTTAACTAAAAATGACACAATTTATCATACGAAACAAGTTTAAATTGGCAAAATAGGACCACAAAAGTCACTATTTACGTTCATGCTTTGACGTGAAAAAGAATCACACTCTTCGCACAATTGTTCCATTTGCACTTAATTTACTTATTCATAAAGGGAATTTAATGTAGTTCGAATCTTCTAGTGGTCTGCACGAAATGTTTTCATCACTGTTAGGTAAATTCGAAGCTTTGCAAAATGCGAAATTAAAATTTGAAAAAATATGCTTGTTCCCGATTCTTTGGCAGAATCTCTAAGAGGCTTGCAAAAGGCCCATACCAAGAGGACTGATTACATCGTCGTAGTTATCGCTAATAATAGTTTGAGAAAAAAATTCAATTCAATTGAAAGTGTAAAACAGCGTAAGAAGGTTTTGCTGTTGTTGCGCCAACTGGCACTATGTTGTGAGTCTACATACCAGGTAGTTGATGAGATAATATTTGTCATATGACGTATCTTTTGGGTCTATTCTTTTATGATTTTTCTTTCTCATATGGTCTTTTAACATATTCCAATCCTTGAACTGTTTGCTGCAGTAAATGCACGACAGGCTAAAAAAGATTGCAATAGAATAAAACAATGAAACAGCAGATGGGCAAAAACAGGGATTTTCGGAAGGCCAAACAAATCAACACATCTATTCTATATCGCTCAAAAACAAATTATGCTTAATTTCCGTTTTATAACATTTACCACAAAAACCCCATCAGCTGCTAAAAACAACAACAAAACTATAATACCACAGACGCTATAATGCAAAAAACAAAAAATATAAATCTACAAATAGAATGCTGTTCTTTCAAGGAATCGCGTTTTGGGAATCATTGCCAACTTAGCAAGAAATCCTTTAGTTTCTTTGTGAAAATGTAAATTGTAGGACTACAATCCTGAACAAATGTTATGAGACGGCAGAACGGTTGGACGCTTTCCCAGGCTCAAAGTGCCCCCTCCCCCTAATCAATGTTGTTTGGGCTGGAACACGTCGACTGTGTCACCAACATGCATTCGGGAATCATAGTTGAACAACATAGATACGGGGGGGGGGGGGAGTGGGTTTGCAATTATAAAATCAATTTCATTATCAAAAATACAATTTCACAGTTAAAAACGATGGAGTCTCATAACCTTTTGTCCAGGATTGTAGTTCTGATGTTCAATGGAATTTCATACAGACTTGGGCAAATTCTAAAATTTGCCTTGGCACGTCGATACCCAACGAGTTTAGCGCATAGTTAGATAGCTGCGACCTTGTTAAAAATCTTTACTTCAAGCTGCCAAGGCACAAGCTGCCATGTTCAAGCTTGAAAACAGACATCCCAACAGACATCCAGCCATCTTTCAATCTGGAACTCTCTATAAGAGTGCAGGTCCTCTTCTGCAGACGCTGAAGGTGATCACTAAAGTTTCATCCAAGATGAAGCTAAAGTGAAATGCCAAACCCAAGCAAGCTTTCTCTGTTTTCGAGAATATCTATCGTATAATCGTTTACTCACTATCATTCACTTTAGCATCGAAAAATGATACATTTTCAAAATGAAATAAAGTGTTGAACTAAATGGACACTCATCTGCTAGAGGTTGACAAAAAGAGAGAAACTTTCTGCAATCTAATGAAACATGACCACTGACATACATAGTTTACGTAAAATACCATATTACGTGGCTTACTTAGTTGTCTTAAAATAAAGCGTGCAATTTTAAATGCTTTAAAGAACTTTTCATAAATTTTGTTAACTAATTACAGGCCTTTTTATGTTTCTTGCACCAATGAACATTTTCAGATGACCTTGGTACATAATAAGCAGCTTCTGTCTCTGTACCTTTTAGACCAATCATTTGTTCGTATGAAAGCACAAATCATAACTGTTCATGTTTGACAGGAAAATAATTTTTCACAGCGACTAATCCACCAAAATTGAACAACAACAGACAGAACTACCGGGTGAGCCAGAGAAAAGTTTTCATTTTTGAAAATTCATAGCACCTGTGCCTACTTGATGGATTGGAATGAATAGAACTCTTCTTGATAGCCAAGAGATTGAAGCATATTTGTTATTTTTCGCGTTTTTATGAGCATTGGAAATATAGGCAAATTCGATTTTACGAAAATTTCATAGCTGACCAAGGCCTGAATAAGACCTAAAACACTTGATCAAATCATAAAAATACTCCTTCCACATAACGATAAAGAAAGTACAATTTTTCACGGATGAAAGATGTCACTTGCACATTTATCGCCATGGGACTGAACATTTTCAGCAATTGTTTTGTAAATCTATTCTGATAACTCATGAGAGACGCATCATGCATCATAAAAACACATCATGCCCTTTAGACTTATGACCATGAGTCCCTTGTATCCCTGCGGTACCTTGCTCACAGGGACACATAATGAAACAGTTAAAAACCTGACCCTATCTTCTGCATTCGATTGATCGAATCTGGGTCGAGCGACTGCTTCGGCTCTGTTCAACGGTCACTCCTCAGAAAGGAAATGCGATAGAAACCACGGTAAGCAGACACTTAATCAACAAAACATGGTATTCATCTGAAGAAGAAAGTTCACTTTACCTGGTGAGTGCAAAATAAGTCTTTTAATGCTGCAATTTCCATGTTTTTAAGACCAAGACATACCAGAGAAATCTTCAAGTACCTGTTGCAGCAACTTCCTTCAAATTTAGTCAACTGCGTCAATCGAATTGAAGGTTCAAAACTGATTGTTCTTCGCCAAATCTCGCATTCTGATTGGTATGCTAGGAATCCCAGCATATTAGGCCTAAATAGGGTCAACTTTTTCAGAGTAATAACATGAGTCTCTGTTGACTGAAGCGCCATCTTGAAGTCAAAGAGCACAGGGAAACAAGAGACTCATCGTCATAAGTCTACATGCCCTTCAGCATTGTCTGTGTGATCGTGTTCCTTACGATTTGATCAATTATTTCACGCTCATTTCAGGCATTTTGTAACCAAGAAAGTTTCGTTAAAGGGGCTGTACAACCCATCCTCTCTGCATGGCACTGCGAGGCAAATCGTCGATTGTGTAAACACAACAAAGCCAATGAAAATTTCACGCAGAGAATAATAAAAAGTATCTGCGACAATCTCTGTAATCGAAGCTTTGGTGGAGGATTGGTTTAATTGGTTCAACGCTGAATATTTGAAAGTTTTAATGGATATAAAAAGTTCCATCAAATTTCATAGATATAGACAAGAAAAAACTGCTATTAAACTTACGTAGAAGCTGCGATGAAACTGGCCGCCATTAAATCTTAAGGCTTTATTCACATTCGCGAGTTGTCCCGTACTTTCCGATTGTTTACAAAAATCTTGTACAGCTCCTTTAAGTCGAATTCATCTATCTTTTCAGTGATGATAAAAACGCAACAGAAATTACAAAAATCGTTTGGCCTTTTTAACTAGAATCTGAATGATTCAAATCAGTTGAGTACTCTTGGTGCTATGAAGCAAGAGTGCTTGCGACAGCAGGAACTTTTTTACAGCTCACCAGGTATAGAAAAAATACCTTTTGAGCTTCTCAGCTAATGTATCCAAAAGATCATTCACATGAACTGCATTAGAAATAAGAAATGATATTGAATATGTTTCATGAATGTCATCGAAAGCTGCACATCTACTGCGAACGAGTCAAAAATACTTGCCACATTTGATGTGCTATATCTATAAATTTTAAAATTTGATATGTTCAGGTAAACCAGTCATTATGCAAGACTTTCTCTGTTAAAATGAAGCTGAAAGTTATTCAAAGTCCATATTTATGAGTGACACATTACATTATGGATATCCTTTAAATTTCCACACAATAAAAGATCAAGTTTGGAAGTAAGTTCGGCAGCAGAAGAACAACTCAAAATATACAACACTTTCTACAACCACAAGATTTTTGCAAACAAGGTAACAATGTTTATGTTTTAAAGAATTTTTAGATGTCTTAAAGAATTTGAAGGTGGTGTTGATTAGCATAACCATTTTCATGTGCTAAATATGTTAAGTAAACATCACTTGCAAAATGAGATGTTTCAAAATTCTTTTCTTGAATCCGCTGTACAATGCTTTTGGAAAATAGCAACAGATCCTAGAAGATTGACGATCGTAGATTTTGGATGTCTTTGAACTATTTCACCGATCATCGAGTCTTCTACCAAGAGACAAAAAATGTGCTGGGAAATCACAGCTTGTCTTTAATTAATCAAAAGGGAATTTTCGCACACCAATGAAGACATTGGCTTGTCAGATCCCATGTTTGTTTACCTTTCACCGGCACAGCCCCTTTAAGTACTTTGTAGCAGCTGCTTTGAAAGGAAAAAAGTTTGTCCTTGGATTTTTTGCAGCCTCTTGCAAGAGATCGTATCGTGATACATTCAATGAAAAATATAACGAATAGCATATTTCCAAAAGGATACATTTTAATAAAGTTGAATTTAATAAATACGTACCGATATTGTCTGGGTTTCCGATGTTAAAAGCATGATCTTTAACCATATGCTCAAATAATGCATTTCTAAAATGAAGACACAAACCAACTTTGTTGACATGCATAAGAAAGACGATAAAGTGAGACAGTAATGAAAATCGAACACAGTGAAATGGTGTCGGGAGCATCTGCACAGCTTCTGCCGAGAGGGTCAGAAAAAAGCTTGCCGTTTGAAAGGGTACTGCTTCCTGAATAAAAGTTGTGTGTCATCTTATTTCATTTCGAAAAAAAATTGCTTAACACAGATAAATAAATAGCTTCTAAATATATAAAATAAGAGAAGCTAATCAATTTCGAAAATATTTACAACTATACAAATATACAATATAACCAATCTAATTAAAATGCCACACTGTTTCAATAATACTATTTCATGGATCTTTTATTTCTTATTAATTTTGATCGATATTGTCTTTTTCAAATTGACATGCGTTGCAGTTGCATTGCATTTCATCCCATTGTTTTATCAATCTCTTAAAAATGCGTATATTTTGACCAGACTTCATTTCATTTGGGAGTTATTCCATATTTGAGGCTCTTAGACTATTAGTATCAAAATTCGTTCGATTAGGTCTATGATGTAACAGATCCTGTGGATTTCTCTGAGAGCGACTAAGATTAGCAGATGATTTGAAAAAAATATATTTTGCATAAAAACAGGATTTAGTTGCTTCATAGTTTTGTAGATTTCGATACAGAGAGCTCTTAAACGAGAAACTTTCAAACAATTTTTAACTGATTTTGTCAATAATTCTTCATACAAAACTAATGATATTTTCTAATTATTTCATTCTGGCCACCATGCTCAATTAATTTTCCTTGCTTTGATTCGCTGGAGTTTCCTCTTTACTAAAACCACATCGGTATACCAATTTTTCAAATGATGTTCTACTAAAGATTTTATTGTATGTTCATTGTATGGTCATACTGCTGCTGTCATTATTTCCCCTCCAGAGTCCCCATGTCAGGTCTTTTTCACAATATGGGTGAACATCTAACTCTAAATTATATGTACAGTAAATGATTTCCTTAAAATTTCATGATATTATTACTATTTTTGATGTTGAAAATTGCGTTGAAAAGAACAAGGGCAGATTTTGTAATACAATAGCACGAGTTGCTTTTGTTGACACCTCAATTCAAAGCGATTAGCGATCACAGACAAAGGAAATTCTATCAACCAGTAATTCAAAACAAACAAGGCCGCAAAATTTTCTCTGAAACCCAGGTAGCTAGCTCGCTCGCTGTGCATTCCAGAAATTATTTTTAAGAGCAAACTTGA
>REGL01000223.1:13598-24254 GCA_004194395.1 Aurelia aurita complex sp. Pacific | reverse complement strand
GGGGTACTTGCATCGATTGTGCTTTTGTCCTATTCTCGTGCCTCAGCAACATTCTGAGATTCCAATCGACTCGAAACTTACGCAGTTTTTAGTTATTTCAATCAATCGAATGAGGGTCGGACGGTTTATAAAATAGTGAGGCAAGTGGAAATGCTGTGCAACCTTTGTTTACTAAGACAAACCCATTTCAATCCACCTTTCGCTTTCTTCCCGGTCGTTCTCTACAGCAAAAATTTCGTTGCTAGGCAAGCCAAATTATCGCTGCTCCGTTGCTACGTCAACACACAAACGAGGTCGCATATCACATCGCAGACAGCGCCAGCGCGCGTTTCCTCTCCCGTGTATAGCTCCCTGGTTCAAAGTTCGACTTTTTGAAGCGAAGTGACGTTCGAAACGATATTCGATTCAACGTTCGACTTTTCTTTCGACGCACGAAGGATAGAAGAAGTTCAATTATTCTTCAGATCTCTCGTAGAATTTAGTCTGCGTTTTGAATCTGTTTGGTCGTGAGTCCTTGTATGAGAGTCAATAAAAACATCAGATTAAAAACGTTGAGCAAATACAAGAAATCAAGTACTCAGGCTAATATACACTGTACTTGTATAGTTTCCGTTTCAGTTTTGATTGAAAAATGTACCAAAATACAGGGTGTCTCAGAAAAATCATTCGACGTTTGATTAAATGTTGAAAAATAATGATAAAAGGTACAGGACCCTGTTCCTAAGATTAAAGACTAATTTCAGACGCCAGAAGTTTGTGCAAAAGCTGAAACCAGACGCCCCTAACTGACTTGTTTTCCAAAAAGACGTCCTAAAATCGAGGTAAAATAAGGCAGTCGAATGTTTTACCTCTCGTCAATGTCAGAGAAAATCAAATAGGACTGCCAAAGTTATCTAATTCTTGTAACCGCTGTCAAAATTTACTTAAGACTGCAAGTATCTAAAAACACGGAATGAAAACTTAATCAATGAGAGATTGGGAAATTCTAAATTGTGCTCAACAGGATTCCTCCAAGCATCCATAGCCTTGATTCAATGTCATAGAAAGCTAGTTTATCGAAAGTGCTTTTCAAATTCCATTTGATTTGCTTTGAATAAACGAGATTCTTCTTTCATTAAATAATGCAATTTAGGGGCATCTGGTTTCACAAACTTGAACTTTGAAAGCTCGTAATTCCGTGAATATTTAGCCGATTTCCTAGCTTCTGGTGTCTACAATTAATTTAAAATGGCAATATGGTTATCTTACCATGGAGCTCATATAGTATTTCGTAATTTTCTTATATTTAATGAAACGTCAAACAATTTTTTCGGGACATCCTGTACATTTTAATATGAAAACAACATTACAAAACTTAGAAAAAGTAAGACGATATATACTGGGTGCCCCTAAACAAGTTCGATGTTTGATTGAACACAGAGAAAAAAGTTTTGAATCTGGCAATTTCTATTCATATGCTAGACATTTCAACTTACAGTTCGGCATACTGAAGGAAGCAACTACTGTAGTAATCTGAAAATGGAATTACGAGCTCTAACATTTCATGTTCAAAGCAAAGCCACATATGTAGATTGGTACGTCTTACCTTCCCTCCCTTCCTGCAATATCACAGTGAACAGGGGACCTCCAGATGAGGAACACAAAACACTGGGTTGATGCCATTTCATTACCTTGAGGATGAGCAAGATTTCTAACTCATTGAGCATAGTCAAAGTAAAGGCCTGTTTCCAGTCAGTGGAATTTTCAAAGCAGGCGGAAGTTCTTTTTATATAGAAGAGTAATTTTAAATTTCGGTTTGAATGATTTTAGATTGGGTAAATTTGTTCCTGCTCGAAAACTTCTGTAGACTTAAAAAAATTAGCCTTAACTTAAAACGTGCGAAGAATCAAATCAAAAAGGGTCTCAAGAAGCACAGTTTGCTGCTGCCATTGTTGTTATACCAACTGTTAATTTCAAGTGGGAATTTTACCGTTTCACAGTTTTATAGGGTGGAATGCACTGTCTTTTCTATGAGTAAAAAATTGCTCTGAACCTTTGTTCAATCTGACATATCATCATGCAATAGTGCATTTTTCCATCTTCATACTGACTTAAAACGTGTGGCAAAGTTTAGTATTTTCCACGGAAAACTATTTGATTAAATTTTTCAGACCTTACCATAAATCTACTCAATGAGTAGAACTCTTGCTTGTCATCAAGGTAATGAGCAAAAGTCTCAACCAAGTTATGTGTTCCTAGAGATTCCCCTGCACCACAATGATGCAGGAACATGTTGTACGAAAATACAAGGCCATCAGGTAACGGCCATGTACATGCCTTGTACAGTAGATATAGCCTTGTAACCTTGTTCTAGCCTAGAAAAGCCTTGTAAATGGGTTGAAAAATGCTAATTACTAATTGGAAACCTTGTGTTACTGGTTGTAACTTGGAATCTTACTGATAGCCTTAATTTTCTTCAAAGGTTAGTCATAATCCCTGCTATGAGCTAAAACTTGGCCTGTACAAGGCCAAGTTTAGCCTTGTATTTTTGCACAGGAAGGCGTACAAACTTATCTGGTTTTGCCCTCAACATGAATATGAAATGTTGTACTCAAACTCCATTTTCAGATTTCTTCCTACAATATGCCAAACTGTAAGTTGAAATGTCTTGCATACAATGAGAATGAATAGAATCAGAATATTATCAGCATTTGTTACATTATTTTGCCATTCTGGATCACTGTGCACAAATCACTAATTTTCCCATCGTTTGATCATGTATGGAGAAAACTTCCTCCCATTATTATGCAAATTCTACTTTTTAGGCCATTTGTTTGCATCAAAATACTTCCTCGAGTCAAAATACTTCCTCGACACTTGCTGAAAAAAGATCTCACCAGGGAAAATTTGTAATATGCTGGACTTCTGCAATTACCAGCTTGTGTTCTTTGAGCAGATGTGCCAATATTGGGTTCTTAGCTCCATTTTCTGTTGATACAAATGTCTTTGTGCATAAGAGACATTCTATTGTTGATGTCAGAGAACTTCTTCTCTTAAGATACTTTGTGTTGATTTGGTATACTCCTGCCCTGCTCTGCATTTCGTACGAATGATTCTATTGGAAAAAGAAAAGTTAAACTGTATTTGGTAAATATACAGGAAATGGTCAAAATTCTATGAATTTACCGTACGAATCCTGGGGGGGGGTACTTCACATATTTTGGGTACGGGGATGTGCCATCGGGAAGGGTATTAATATTCACGATATTGGTATAAGGAACGGTATCAATTTTCAGGATTTTGGTATAAGGAACAGTATCGATTTTTGCGATTTTGGTATAAGTATAAGGTCAGAGATACATTTTCGGAAAATTGGTATAAGGTTGGGTATGCTTTTTCGGAAAATTGGTATAAGGTCGGGTATACTGTTTCGGAAAATTGGTACAAGGAGCGGGTATGGACGTCCCTGACCACAACCTGGTCAAGTACCCCCCCTCCCCCGGGGTACAAATAATATTGAAATCAAATGAAACATCTCATGAGGCAATGAGGCAAAGCCCAGAGACTGAAAACACCTTGAGACAAACTCTCTTGGAAATTTCCTCAGTAGGGTCTGCTGCGATAAAGTGGGTAGGCTAGGGTAAAATGGGTACACGTATTTTTTCATGAGAAACTAAGAATTTGGGCCAGTACTGAAAGTTTCTTAAAATTATCAGAGTTTGAGTACTCAGAGTTTCTTACAAATTTTTTAGAGGCTCCGTAACAATCTTCATGTTCCTTGCCGTGCCTTCCTAGACATTTCAAAACAAGGTTTTTTAAGCCTTTCCAATGTTTCGACATTTATCAGTAGCACGATACAGGAAAGCATGAAAGTAAAGTAAAAATATCTGAAGGATTTCCTTTATCAAAATAAATAGTTTCTTAACTTATATCTTCCCAGTACAGTTTCTTAATTTTTTGGCGATTTGAGAGTTGAGTAATTCTTATGGGCAGTTTCCTATCAAAAAATACGAAGTGCTGATTGCTGGAAGACAGTAGGCCCTAAACTGATAAATGTCAAGGAGGGTAGATCAAGCCAATGAACATTAGCTGGAGAAAAATTGTGAAAAAAGAATCTATCAAAATTCATCCCATATTTTTTGGCACTACCCATTTAACCCCAAACTTACCCATTTTACCCTGTAGACATAACTTCACTTACATTCTCTTCTCTTAAAAACCTCACCTTTTTGCGTGCACAAGGTAAAACCAAGCCACATGGCGCTTCTTGGGTAAATTATGGGTAGGGGTCTGCCGTGAGCATATTCAAAGTGGCGGCACATTGGCCAGACTAATTTTTATGAAAATGAATGATAATCTGTGGAAGAATAATATTGAAAAAGTAATACCCTTTGTTCAGTTCTTTTTTCCACTGATGATTGAAATGAACGGTTACGAAGAATGGTGTAAATGATGATAATAATGACATTGTTGGATAAAAATTAAGATCTGTTGCATTAAAACAGAAATATTATTATATTATTATCACTGCAAGTCCTTGAATAAGCCCCTACCTTCAAATAAGCCCCCACCAAAGAATATTATTGCAAAATGAGCCCCTACCCTCAAATGAGCCCCCATGGGGGTAAATCAATTGTTATTTTAGTGAATATTTTAGATTCTCTTTTTTGACTGATTTTCTTGTATTTTTTCAAGATCCTTGGGCATACCAGTGTGCATTCCATGTACTTAGGCCTGAAGATCTTCGGCGTAGACCTTACTTTTTGTCGGTGTAGCAGCGTCATTTTTTTAATAGAATCAGTTCTTGGCGTGATGGCATACGAAAATCTGCCTACCTTGGCGATAATGTGAAGTTTTCCTCAATCTTTTCTTATGTGAATTAGCAGTCTCTTTTGATATAATCAAATATATATGACGTGTATTCTCTCTCCCTGAAAATACCTGGCGTACAAAGCTTAGGGCTCGGCGTAGGTTTTGCATGGAATGCACCTCGTTGGGCATAGATACTGCCTCTTTAAAGAAACCCCCTGCTCAGCCAGCCTGGAAGTTTGCATTGCGCATGCAAGTTGAGATGGCCTACAGTAGTAAGATTTTCATACTGAAATTTTTCATAGTTTCTGCAATTGAAAACAATGGGCTAAAACAATAAATCTTTGGTTTATTGGCAACTGCATGGCTCAGATTGAAAGCCATTGTAAGTTCCTGCGCGTGCAAGGAAGGCAAGTGCATGCAATGCAAACTTTCCTATCAAAGAGATGACACCAGCAAGCAATTTTTGTGCATTTTCTTGGAAAAGCAAGGCCACTATCATATTTCCCAAGAGTAGGCCTATATTTCCTTTTCAAATATCTGATCTTTGCATTTTGAAAGCTTCACAGCTGAATTTATGATTTATAGTTATTGTTACTTGTATATTTGCTGTCTTGTTCTGACTGAGAGAAGTTAAAATAGTTAGTTCACGAAAGACAGCACAGCAAGCCTGACCATACTCACAAAATTGACTCAAAAGCAAGCCAAACTTCTGCTTCTCTCACTTTATACTTATGCAGCTGCTCATTTGCCTCACATGTGAACAACTTTTCAACTTTCTAACTTTCTATGTTTGTGGCTGCGTAGCAAACGCCTTCACATAACTCTAAAGCCTCGTTCTCGTTCTTAAAGCAAATATACAAAGAACGAAAATGAGGTAGGATATAAACATCCGGGACATTGCTTCTGATCAACATTTATTTTCTCCCAATTTGTAAGGCACGCTTCGATTCTGCGCACATTTGTCAAGCCGCCATATTGAAGAAAGAGTGAAATAAAATTTGCCTTCGTGATCGAGTTTGCTCAAGAACAAGCTTGCAAGGTGGAGTAACGAAGTTAAAATCTTTCAAGAATATTAGACGGAGATAAAGACGTTTGCATAAGCTTCATGAGTTGCACTTGTTATGTCATCGCCTGAACCAGACTACTTTTACAGCTCAAGGAGCTCATACAGGCAACCAGACGACGCTCTAAGGACCAAGAAAACAAGGTACGAAAGCTCAAAAGATATGACGTACGGTGTAGATCCATACCCTCACGGTGGTTATAAACCTTATGGTCAGAAGGCTGCTGGAAGAGACCAACTTATCGTGTCGAACCTCCCGATGCACGCAAGTGATCAGATTGTGAAAGACGGCTTGTTTCACGAGTTCAAAAAGTTTGGTCATGTTTCTATTTACCTGCGGGGTCGTGGCGAAGGAAGGACAGCAGCTATTTCATATCGAAACCCAGATGATACTTTGAAGGTCAAGCAGTACCATGAACGAAGGGGGAAGTTTATTGTCTTTGACCGGCCAGTACACATTGATTATGAAAACGACTTCGATCATGTCTCGGACAGAGGCTTTAGCCCAGATGATACGTTCAACTCGGTGTCCCCCAGAAGGAGCATGACAAAACCTTCTTCTAGATCTTACCAACCAAAAGAAGACTTCATCCGTGAACAACATTTTGACGATGGGAAATTCAGAGGACGTGATCGAAGCGATTTCAGAGACAACCCAAGAAGATTACAGTATGAAGATTTTCATGAAAGTGGCAGTGTGCCAGTTGAGGATGATCCCAAAGCCAGTCGCACCTTGTTTGTTGGCAACTTGGAAAAGTCTGTCAATGCAAATGAATTGAGGAGAATATTTGAAGAGTTTGGGCATGTTGAAGATGTTGAAATTAAAAGACCAGCTCAACCACATGGAACTACATATGCATTTGTAAAGTTTCTAGATATTGATATTGCAGCCAGAGCTAAAGCCTTTGTTGATGGGAAATATATTGGTCGCAATGCTTGTAAAATTGGTTATGGAAGAAGCATGCCTACCACACGTCTTTGGGTTGGGGGTTTAGGTCCATGGACAAATAATGATGAATTGACAAGGGAGTTTGACAGATTTGGTGCAATTAAATTCATTGATTTTCAGAAAGGAAATAATTACGCATATGTGTTGTACGACAGTCTTGATGCTGCACGCGTTGCTGCAAGGGAAATGCATGGGTATCCACTTGGTGGTCCAGGAAGAAGACTAAAAATTGATTTTGCAAGTGCAGATAAAGGAAGAACCAGCAATCAGTATGAGCAATTTCCAGATTTTGAAATACGTGAGGTGCCCTTTGAAAGAAATAGTGTGGGGCGAGGAAGAGGAAGAAATCATTGGGAGCAGAGGGGTGTGCGGAAGTTTTCAGGTGAAAGGGAGTTTCAACAAAGAGATAATAGAAAGTGGTTTGACCATAAGAATGGACCTTTTCGTGATAAGATGGGTAGAGGTAGTCGCTACAATGATAGAGAAATTCATGTTGAACGGGAAATGAGGCTTTCTGATGTTGAAAAACCATCTAGACGCAGAGGGCGTAGTCGCAGTCCATTAAATGATGCACCAACACGTACTTCAAAGCGCAATGAAAGTTACAGAAGCCATTCTAGACCTAGCCCTGTAAGTCAAAGAGGGCGCAGTTATTCACCAGATCGTAAGAGAGACCGAAATGAAAGAACATCCCCATCCCCACAAAGAACCAAGCAAAACCATACAAGATCAAATGAGAAAGAAGCTTCTACTCCAAAAAAGGTTTCAAATGACACAGATTCAGTTGAAAAGAATACAACTACTGCCAAAACAGAGCCAGATGTCATCAAGGAGGAGAAAACTACAAAACAAGAAAATGGATCAGACAGCAGTAATAAAGCTGAAAGCATTGTTGATGTTGCCAAAAGATTTGCAGTAGCATGGAGAGGTGCTTTTGCTCTAAAGACCAGTGCATTTCCATTACGTATGCATCTTATTGGTGGAAATCCAGAGTTGGCTGATTCCTTACTTCGTGCGGTTGGACAAGGAAAAGTTTTGAGTATCAGCCAGCGCTTACGGTTAGATCAACCTAAACTGGAAGAAGTATCTCGTCGTGTTAGTACAGCTGGTGCAAGCGGGCATTGCATTCTTCTTGCTCTACCTATTTCTCAAAGTGGGTGGGAAGATCTTGATCTCGATGAAAATTTTCAACAAAGGCATTTACGCAGTCTTGTTGTATACTTGAAACAGAAGCAAGCAGCTGGTGTCATTCCGTTACCTAATAATGAAACCACTGCCAGTGGCAAAGATGAAGGGGGTATTCTTCATGCCTTTCCCCCATGTGATTATTCTCATCAGCAGCTCCTGAAAGTTGCCCCAAATCTAGGGCCAGAGCCATCAAAAGAAGATCATCTTGTGATCATTCTAGTCCGTGGAAGTGGTTGATTATTATTGGCTGTGCAAGAGACTAAAGTTGTTCATATTTGCATCTGAGATATGTTATGTTTTTATTTGGTGATGGGTACCTATTTACCTACGGACTCAGCATTTGATTTTCCTGCCATCACAGTCTGCTTGTCAACACAGAGGCAATCATTTTATCAAGAAGGGACTTATTATCATACAAAGACATTCTAGAAGTCAGTAAGCATGGACCAGAATCATTTGAATCTGAGAAAAACATTACAAACAGTTTTGTGATATGTGATTTATTGCAGTTAGCTTATGATATTGCTTTCTTATTGGAGAAAACGAAAGTCGCGTCCCTATTGTCTTATCTTTGATGGTGCAAGATACAGTGATTATATCATCACATAAATTCCGTTTTGTATGTTGTGATTCCAAAGCTATTCAGAGGTCAGTGCCATCATTACCTACTCTGTGATTTCACTGAGTGCATGCATAAGGTTAAGCCGTTACAGTACTGTATGTTTCAAGGCAGTTCTGGAGCAATCGATCATCTATGTTCAGTCTCATGAGCTCATACCTCAATTATTTCTTTGAGCTCAAATATTTCTGGATGTATACCATTTCAAAGGCATACCAGGATCCAATTTTTACGAGAAAGTTTTCAGCAGCGTGTCCACATTTTTAGGATGAGTGCTTAGTGCTTTAGAAAGAAAGATGGGCATAGTTTCGCGTACACTTTGCAGAGCATATTTCAGAGTTTCACACTGAATAAGCAAACCAGTTCATCCTATCAATGCGGAAAGCATTTCTTGGGAAATAACCACACATGAGTGAAATTATATTTGCATATAATAGAAGCAGTATACGCGAGTTTTATCAAATACAGCTGTGTCTACGCTATGATTATAAGAAAAGGCTAAGTTTTAAAGAAGCTATTGGGGCTGGTGTTAACCATTTTTATTTTCAGATTGAAGTCATTTCAAATCCTTCATTTCACTTTCGGAATCATGGCCGTTTCACATCAAGATTCTGACAATTAAATGCCACTTGGTTCCCTTGTTATGGCTCTGTTCTAAAATATAAGAGTGTTGAAGATGAGAAAACACATCATTACAAACATACCAACAAGTGGAATTTGCTTGCTGATCGACACATGATGTTGAAGCTGTCTGTACAAATTTGAGTGCTGTTTTGGAAGTAGATGCTTGTTAGTGGTAGTGACAGCAGCCTTTTCTCATTGGTATGCTTTTCACAAGAAAAAATGGTAAGAAATTGCATTTTTACTGTTTGTAACTTACAGGTATCAAAACACATGTGTGCAGTTGGAATGGTTGCTTCGGGCAGCCAAAAGTCAAATTTCTCCCTCTGAACAAATTTCATCAGAAAAAGGGGTTTTGACCTGAAATTTGAGACCCAGTATTGGCAAATTGGTGTTCCTGATTTTGAAGCTTAATAAAGTCAAAATTACGCCAAGCTACCAGTTGCCACAAAAGCAGAGAGGATTCAATATTCTCCATCAATGCCAAAATCAAAAGAAATTAACTGAAAAAGTGTATCAAGCCCGGTTTCTAATTTTTGCGAGTGAATCTTGGTAATGATGGAGTTTAGATGTTATGGTAACAAAGAAGAAAAACAATATCTAGGGTTGTAATGGATAGTGATGTGCTGCAGGCCAGGTCACGTATATCTATCGATAATAGCTTCTCAAAAGTCATGGAATCGTTTCAAACCACAAATTTTTATTTCCATAGGCTCTTGAGTTTATTTCTCTCATTATGCATTCCCTGGTTTTAATTTAAGTCAATTTGATGCCAAAATTCAAGAAACAAGGTACTATAAGCTGTACTTCCAAGAGAAACTCTGGATTTGAATCACAGTAATTTTGACTTTTTGTTCTCCATGAGTCGTCAACTACTTTAGATTTACTCAAACTTGGTACCAAAATCTAAGTTGGAGTTTTTTGTATTTTCACAAAATGTGAAAAGTTGAAAAATTGGAATCATGGCTCCTTCACAGTAGCCATTCCAATGGTGCACAAGTTTTTTAGGACACCCTGTATTGGTTGCATCAAAGCCCTCGCAAATTTGAAACTTCTGACAGCCTCAAAACTTGAAACCATTTGAACAATTTTGTCCACATTGGTCAATTTTGCATAAAAATTGGTCACTTGTTCAACATTTTGACGTCAAAATACAGTTATAGGGATAAAAATTGATAGATCCTAGAATCGTTTCATTAAATTCAATCTGGGCGCTGATGAACTACATTTAACTTTCATTTGGTCAGGAATTGGAGCAAAGGGAGTAAACGGAAGTATTTGATGCACTAGAAGCACCATAGAAAATTCTTTGAAAACATACAGTTGGGAGTTTTCCTCTGCCAAATTTTAGTGGCCGACAGCATATGAGTCAAATCTTTCAATAGGGCACAGGGAAACCCGCAAATCTTCCAATTTCACGCTTAT
>REGL01000223.1:0-12139 GCA_004194395.1 Aurelia aurita complex sp. Pacific | reverse complement strand
AGCCTCAAAACTTGAAACCATTTGAACAATTTTGTCCACATTGGTAAATTTTGCATAAAAATTGGTCACTTGTTCAACATTTTGACGTCAAAATACAGTTATAGGGATAAAAATTGATAGATCCTAGAATCGTTTCATTAAATTCAATCTGGGCGCTGATGAACTACATTTTACTTTCATTTGGTCAGGAATTGGAGCAAAGGGAGTAAACTGAAGTATTTGATGCACTAGAAGCACCATTCTTTGAAAACATACAGTTGGGAGTTTTCCTCTGCCAAATTTTAGTGGCCGACAATTTGCCAATATTGGGGGGTGAAGCTTATTGTTCAAGTTCAAAATCATTGTCTATTTCTGGTGTTCTTGGACAAAAGATCTTTGTTTTAGCCATTATTGTGGGTGATCACACTTCTTCACCCCCCCCCCAAGTGTCCACCACTGCCAGATTTCAATTTTACAGTTGGCTATGCCAATTTTTGTGAAATGCTGCCCTTGGCTAGATTAACTTGCAGACCAACATGCAACACTTTTCTGTTTCCTGGACAAAAAATCTCAACAGTTTAGCCTTCTTGTTCAAAATCCACCAAAAGTTGGTGTTCTCTAGCACAAATCACCAAATTTTAATCCCTTGGCTAGACTACGACTCTGAAAAGGTATACTTTTGAGGATGGCATATCCCCTGGGACCTTTGGTATGGAAGAACGTCTCCCAGGTGATGAAAAATGCATTTTTCAGAACATCTTTCTGTTTGTTTTAACAATAGAGTTTTCAATTATTGGTGATTCATATAATTCCACAGGGAAACCAGATTGAATGTTAATTTTTGTAATATTTGTTAATTGGTAATCTATCCTTTTTCTAGTAATTTTGTTATTTGGTAATTTATTCTATTGTTATTAATTTTACGTGACTTCTGTAGTGCTGTGCAGCGAAATTCCACTGGGAAGGAACGATAGGGAAAGAAACTGTGAAGGTGAGTGTGAAGCGAGAAGAGAAGGAAAAGATACCTCACAGATACAATATACCTTTTCCTTCTCTTATCGCGCTCTCCTTCGCAGTTTCTTTCCCTATCACTCCTTCCCAGTGGAATTTCGCTGCGCAGCACAATAGAAGTCACAGAAAATTAATAACAATAGAATAAATTATCAAATGAAAAAATTGATAGAAATAGAATAGATTACCAATTAACAAATTTATTAGTAATAATGTTCTAATTACAAATTACAAAAATTAACATTTAATCCAGTTTCCCTGTGATAATTCTGTGTCCTTCTGTTTTGCAAAAATCTTGAAAATGACCTTTTATTTTTAGTTTGTAACTCTAAGGCACGTTTTTCATGAGAAACTGGTTTGTAAGAACGAGGCCAAAATTTTAAGAAATTCATGAGTAATGTCTGAGAAGTAGTTACAGTAAGAAAAAATATGGCTCAAATCGTTCAGCCCTTTGAAAAGGTGGATGTAAAATTTTCTGTGAATTGAATTGATCACTATTTTCTTTCAACTGAATTGATTCAAAGGAACGTCCGGGTACTTTGCCTCGTACTTTGCTGTAAATCTACCATGGGATTTTTTTTATATTTTTATCATTTTCAAAATAGCGGCATTTTAATTATTTTGAAAGAATTCATGGAACATTTTGAAAAAATTAAAACTATTAAACTATTGTAGATCCTAAATCAACATGGGGAAAATGATAAACTCTTCAAGGAAGTCACAATTTATGAAGGCAAGCAGAAATCTTGAGCTCTTCTGGTTTAACATTTAGGAATTTGATGACATGTCACGTCAATATAATGAATGCCACCATTTTGAAACTAATCTGCGAAGTTTGAAATAATTTACATTTATATTTTAGTTTTGAAATATGGTAATATTTAGATATGATATAAAAGGTTAAATTTTGAAATAAATGGATTGGTTAATATGTACTTAGTTAAAGATGAAATAAAAAATAATTTATTTCACACCATGAAAACTTGTGCCGAACCTTCCTACATTATTTCAGTTCACATTGATTCTAGAACAAACGAAACTGCGGCAGAAAGACAATAGCAAGAACAATTGAAAACGCAGATTTGTGCGTTTTTGGGTCGTTCTTACAACAATCACTAGTGCTATTTCTATTGTCTCTCGGCCAGAATTTCTATTGTTGAAGGTTCAGCGCCTGTGTGAATTGGAGAGGCCATATCTTTACCGGCATCCAAATTTGTATACCCGATCATCTTGAGAGTAGATTTCTTCAAAGAATTCAGGAAAATTCAAGCAAGTTTTTGTCCTAGCTGCGTTTTATGAAGGTAGGTAAAATTTAGTAAAATTTTCACGGGTTTCTTTTGTCCTCTTCAGGGGCGCAACTACTGTGGGGGTCCAGTGCCCTTTTTAGGGAGAAAATTATGTTAATTTGACGTATTACTGCCGTTATTTTTACGGCTTCTTGCAATGAAGTATCAATATTTGTTGAATGCTTTCTTGAATTGCTAAGACGTTGAACAAAGTTTGAGAATTCACTAGGCTTGAATTGGATCTATCGTTCCGAAATCATCAGCAATTTTCTCAACATTGAGGCTCAAAAGCTTGCAAATACGCCTGAAAATTTCAACAGATTTCTGCAACTCCTTTGTCTTAAATGGCACATGTGAAAAGTATTTACGAATTAGATGCTCAAAGACAAGACTCACTTTGTTAAAAGAAGCCGTTGCAAGACACTTTTACGACTGGGTGAGTAATCATTGTGAAGCAGGAATATTTAGAAAATTTGGTCGTCATTTTAGGCCGGGTTTTAAGGTTTCTTGAAAGGGCTTTTTCAAGAAAATCCCTCACAATTTTAGAGTGGAGTGGCCGACTTCATTCAGGTAAATTCTTAAAAGGATTTGAATATGTCCACCATTGAATCATATATTTGCCACTATTTTCGTTCTCTTATCTAAGGAGCAGTGGCCTTTGAAATAGGGATTGCATTTTGTCTAACCATGTAAAAGAATTGGCCCAAAGTTGAGAAACCAAACAACAAACTTCAGAGCACAGTTTCTTATAAAAAGCGTGTATGAGCAGCCTTTTCAGTGTTACTTGTCTCTCCTAGGCGGGTGCCTTTCATTCTCTTTTAGTTTTAATCTCTTTTTAAGATAGGCATTCTCCGACGATCTAGAGAGCGTGATTTTTAAAATTTTCGGGAGGCAAGCCCCCGAATCCCCTCCCAGCTCTCTTCGCTCGCATTTCCTTTACCGTTTTCAAACTGCTTCTCCTGTGCGTTGACATGTTTGTTTATTGATATGCTTTAGAGCGGTGAGCATTAGAAAAATATCGTTGAATTCTGCCTTCGCTTTTGAGCTTGAAAAACTGACATCCCATGCGATATCACTTCTTGAAATGATCCGGAGTGTGCCCTTTTTCTGGTTTGGACCCCTGCCCTGTAGAATTCCTAGTTGCACGCCTGGTCTTCACTTATTCGCCGTCTGATTGGTCCGTGAAAATGAGGATTTCGAGATTTCGGTCATGGACATTTGATTCCTATGCTAGCTGAAGCATAACTGTGGTGTCTAACTACCGACGGTTACGTCGATCGAAAGTCATTCAAGGCAAAGCCAGAAAATCTTGTCGCCAAACAATACAGTCAAACTCGTATAAGTCGTTTCTCTTCGGACCGCGAGAAATAATCCAACCAATGCGAAATCCGATTTCCTCCAAAAGAACAAATTCACATTAAAACCGCTTACACCCATTTTCTATGGGTACATCCAGTTAATAAAATTAGGTCCTAAAAAGTCGACGCGGCAAGAAAACTTCAAGCAAATGCGGATCTGTTTTATATCATTACTGACAGAAATTTTTAACAGCAATGTAGTTGAAAACTCTACCCCTCGCGGTTCAAGGTGAAACCTGGTGGGTTTGTCGGCCAAATAGATCAAACGCGTGCCAAAAACTGGCAACGTTTACATAACTTTATAACTATGCTTGTTAACTATGCTTGGTTTTTGAAGGAATCGCTAAAAGTTTCAGGGTACTTCTACTGCAAATGGTCGAAGACAGACTCTTGTTGACTTGATGTGGTCACTGTCCTTCCCAAAATAAAAAATCCCACAATCTTGACGTATTATCTGACGGTGACGTGAAACTTTGCTGAAAAAATTGCCACCCATCATTTGGCAAATTTTAAAGAATCTTATGATCATTATTCTTCAAGTTTAATAAAAATCAAGGCCTTAATTCTGCAATTATTATGAAACATTTCCTACAACTTCGTTACCCATAATTCCACAAAATGTCAGAAAATGATAACCATATTTCTGTCACATGTCTAGAGATGATAAAAGTGCCCCTAAAGATGAAACTTTCCCGTACTACCACCTTGTTGGGGAGACGAGATACGCTTCGCCCGAGGAAACGTATGCTTCCCCGGTTAATTTTCAAGTTGGTTGAAAGTTCTAGTTCTACAAACAAGGACAGATTTTGCAAGACAATAGCATGAGTTACTTTTGATTGACACCGCAATTCAAAGCGATTAGCGATCGCAGAAAAAGGAGATTCTCTCAACCAATAATTCAAAACAAGCAAAGCCGCAAACGTTTCTCTGAAACCTAGGTAGCTAGCTCGCTCGTTGTGCATTCCATAAATTGTTTTTAAGAGTAAACATGAGCCTATTTCGAAAGAAGAAGGATATATCTGAGCATCTACCTCGGGCATTTTACTTCTTTGATTCAGAAGCTGAGCAGAAAGTGTTTCAATGACACCCATAAGAATAGGAGAATTGAATCGCCTCCCAATCGGCTTTTTGAACCAAACAAATTAAATGCCCAAGGCAGATGTGTAGATATATCCTTCTTCTTTTGCTCTATGCTCATGTTTGCTCTTAAAAACAATTTCTAGAATGCACAACCAGCGAGCCAGCTACCTTGGTTTCAGAGAAACTTTTACGGCTTTGTTTGTTTTGATTTACTGGTTGGGGGAATTTTCTTTGTCTGCGATTGCTAATCGCTTTGAATTCAGGTGTCAACAAAAACAACTCATGCTATTGTGTTACATAATCTGTCCTTGTTATTGTAACATTATCTGTCCTTGTTAGTTCTACATAACAATAATGCGAACTAATTTACATCAGCTAAATTAGTTGAGCTCATGCGCAGTAGCGTTTTGGGGTTAAAGCTCTGACAAGCGCATGCGCTTTAACCCACTGCACGGGGGACACCTAAGTTTCTTCGGACAAAGCGATCTCATCTCCCCAAAACCACCATACTAAAATACCCCCAACCCTTAAGGGTTTTTACAAATAATTTTCACAAAAACGTTGGAATTCTTGGAACCAAGTAAAATGTTATTTTGAACACATGCAGGGTCGATACTAGCCATGACTGCATAGGGCGACAGAAAACCCAATTTTTCGACAGCAAATCATCAACAACAACAAGGAGAAAACGTTACTTTTTATGTATTTATATATTCCAATAGAGTACTACAATGCTAATTGCGAGCTGCACTCGGGGCTGCACTACTTACAAAATTACTCTAAAATACTACTTGGAGCAAAAGGCTGGGTCTACCTTGAGGCCATTATGTAAAGATAAAATTACTTCGCCATAATTGCTACAAACAAGTTACAAAATTGGCTGGCTCATGAAGGGCTTCACTCGAATCGACTAGCTTTATAGATAAAATGTGATGTATGCTCAAGAAGATGTCTATTCAGTGAATTGGGGAAAGTGTTACAATAAAAGTTGCAACAAAGCTTCATTTGCAAGATTTACATATCCAAGTGGTCGCACTGATGCATAAATTCCAGCGAGGCGGCCTTATCTTTGTCATTAAAGCGTTTTACATTCGTTATATAATTGAGCTAGTCATTCAGTTACTAAAATTTGGCTTCATGTTGCAAGCTAACCTTGCAACTCACCAAATCATTATATGAATCCAAAATATAGATTCAATGAGTCCTGCCACACTTTATCCTGGAATGTTATATTCACATTGAACGCATCATTTCTTCAACATAATTTTTCTAAGATTGCCCTGTGACTCACAAAAATCTGACACGTAGAGTATGTTCTCCCCCCTCAAGCCCACTACTGTATCCCTTCTGTTCCCTCTACTATTTCCAGAATATTATTATCATCCTTTTAAAATCAACAGTTTCAGCATTTTCAATATTTCCTTGTTATTCTTTACATTTTGACCAATGGTTACTTGAGGTGCAGCATCAGAGTAATGATTTCGAAGGGTTTAAAATCGAGAATACATCCTTTTTGCTCATTCCAAGGGATACTGCTTTCTTTCCCGAGCGGCTCTTCAAGCATGTTGCATCTGAAAAAATTACGTTTGAGATAATCAATAATGAAGAAATACATTCAAATTATGAAATTAATGATTGATTGGTTGATTGTCTCCCTTGCAATTTACTGTGCCTCTTTACTCCATAGCTAAAAAGTGCACGGGAATCTCAATAGTTTGCGTGGCATAAAAGCCTGCCGCGGATCACCTTTTCCCTTATTATTGGGGCTCCGTCACAGATTTGCTTGGACTTGTCTAAGTCTCACTTTCTTTCATGAGTCGATTGAGCCATCTCCATTTCCCCGCAGCGCCCTTTACCTTTTGCTTTTTTATGGCTCAATGGACTGATTAAAGAAAGTGAGAATTGGACACGTTGATGACAGGTTCAGGAATTACTAGCCTACGAGTATATCAATTATCCTAAAGAATAAAGGGTCTTCGAAATAAAGAGATAAGGCTTGCTGCCCCTGCCTATTAATTAATCTTCTATTGAAATAACGTGTGACGTGCATAAATTAAGTTCCAGAATACTGGAACCACGATAGCCCTGTTTTGCTCTTTGTTTAGTAGACCCTTTCTTCTTCTAGATAATGGGCCTACTCGTAGGCTACGGAATTACTGTCCAAACAGTGATTTTGCAGTTACTTGATAGGCCATACCCAAATGAGTCATAAAAACAATCCCTGTTGCAACGGCTGCTATTCCCTGGATACTACAGTAATAACATAGGCAAGTATCTTATTTAGTAGCGGCCCTGTTCAATTGAAATTTAAAATTTACCTGATTGAAATCAATCATTTCGTTTTGAATATATGAGGGATTCCCTCAAAAAGCGCATCGAAGAAACGTCCTCAATATCCTAACATCGTGATCCAATTTCTGTAATATGNCTTCTTCTAGATAATGGGCCTACTCGTAGGCTACGGAATTACTGTCCAAACAGTGATTTTGCAGTTACTTGATAGGCCATACCCAAATGAGTCATAAAAACAATCCCTGTTGCAACGGCTGCTATTCCCTGGATACTACAGTAATAACATAGGCAAGTATCTTATTTAGTAGCGGCCCTGTTCAATTGAAATTTAAAATTTACCTGATTGAAATCAATCATTTCGTTTTGAATATATGAGGGATTCCCTCAAAAAGCGCATCGAAGAAACGTCCTCAATATCCTAACATCGTGATCCAATTTCTGTAATATGTCTGCCTACAGCCATGACTTGAACTTGCTGTAGCACATGTTATCATTTTGGAGGTTAAAAATGTCAGTCCCAGGGTCATAGCAAAACTATTCCAGGAGCAACGTGGTGGCACAGGTAACTGCCATCACTGTTTGGTAATGTAACCCAACAAACTTTGATTGATTTTCAACCATTTTGAAGGATTCTTAAAGGGTCTCTTCAAGAAAATCCCTTATAAATTCAGAACGGGGTGGCTGGGCCGATTTAACTCGCATGTCCACCGTTGTACAGGGTCCAAAATGGAATTTGCCAATATCATTGCTTTAATTTCCAGAGAACAACAGCTTTCCCAATGGGAATTGTTTTTTCTTCCCACCCAGCATCACACAGATTCTTCTTTTCTTTCAGGATGAAAGCGTTATTTTCAAGACAAATTCTTCTATTTCACAGAAGAGCAGTCAGTATTAAAGGGAATTGACATGGTTAAAAGCTGGCACGGGCCAAGTTAAATTAAAAATATAATCTATTGTATTCAACAACTTTGGCGCCTGCCGTTTCATTGTGTGGCGAAGGAAACAATGGGTTTGTGGGCGTTTCTTCAGCCTATTTATAGCAGCTTGTCGATATAGCTTTGTCTATTCCCTTTAATGAACGCATACAGTAAAAACCCGTATAAAAGAAACTGCAGATTAAAAACCTCCAGGCTGATTTTGGCCAATGCAGCACCTCATATATAAGAACCACTTCAGCCAGGCAAATGATGCATATTTTCATACAGGAGATAACTAAAGATTAAAACACTTGTGCAAACCCAGGTATATGTTTAACATATGCACAAAGATACATTAAAAATAGCCAATTGTTTTAAACAAATTTAAACAATGTAAAAATAAAATTTATTGGTCCATCCAGTACATAATCACAATAATATGAGAACCGATTTGAGAACCTATTGAGGCTGCTTTCTTGTAGTGCATCCTATATATAAAAACCATTTCATTCAGCTTCTTACAGAAAATCACAGGTTCTTTTATGCAGGTTTTTACTGTAATCCTTGCAGAATGCCACATGGACAGAGTTCGCTGTCACAGCGTCCGGAGAAAGGTCAAACTTTCCTCGGGCTGCCATTTTTTCATTAGTTAAACTGTCTTCATTTTATCAAGTTAAACCATCGAGATTCTTCCAACGCCTCACGTTGTTTATAACCCAAAATTTGTAAACCAGTTGCAGTTGCCGAAATAACCCAAAAATCTCCAAGATCTCTTATAGAAACTACTAACCCTTCCTAGTATATGATATTGAAAGCAAAACCTTCCTCCGGCTCACAGCCGTGCAGCTGTGACCTTTTCTAGACTCTGAGTAATCATACAATAATAATTTAATTACTCTGAAGTACCGAATAATCGCCCCCCCCCGCTTATTAATTTTTGAAAAATTTTCCAACCCCCCCACTTTTATTCCAACCCCCCCTTTTATTAATTCTTGAAAAATATAAATAATAGTGAACATAATTTTTTAATAATTCCTGCTAAGCAAATGTACTTACTGTATTTATTAACTTTATTCTCCTTTGTTTGTCTGACCCGTGTTACATACGTGTTTTACAAAGTGGTACCCATGTTAGANTGTTTAGTAGACCCTTTCTTCTTCTGGATAATGGGCCTACTCGTAGTCTATGGAATCACTGTCCAAACAGTGATTTTGCAGTTACTTGATAGGCCGTACCCAAATGAGTCATAAAAACAATCCTTGTTGCAACGGCCGCTATTCCCTGGATACCACAGTAATAACATAGGTAAGTATCTTATTTAGCAGCGGCCCTGTTCAATTAAAATTTAAAATTTACATCATTGAAATCAATCATTTCGTTTAGAATGTATGAGGGATTCCCTCAAAAAGCGCATCGAAGAAACGTCCAAAATATCCTAACATCGTGATCATATTTCTGTAATATTTCTGCCTTACAGCCATGACTGGAACATGCTTTAGCACATCTTATCATTTCAGGAAGTTAAAAATGTCAGTCCCAGGGTCATAGAAAAACTATTCCAGGAGCAACGTGGTGGCACTGGTAACTGCCATCACCGTTTGGTAATGTAACCCAACAAACTTTGATGATTTTCAACCATTTTGAAAGATTCTTGAAAGGGTCTCTTCAAGAAATTCCTAATAAATTCAAAACGGGATGGCTAGGATAATTTAACTCGCATGTCCACTGTTGTAAAGGGTCCAAATGGAATTTGCCAATGTCATTGCTTTAATTTCCAGAGAACAACGGCTTTCCCAACGGGAATTGTTTTTCTTCCCACCCAGCATCACACAAATTCTTCTGTTCTTTCAGGATGAAAGCGTTATTTTCAAGACAAATCCTTCTATTTCACAGAAGAGTAATCAGTCTTAATTAACGCATACAGTAAAAACCCGCATAAAAGAAAATGCAGATTAAGAAGCTCTAGGCTGATTTATGGCCAATTAAGCAACTCATATATAAGAACCACTTCAGCCAGGCACATGAAGCAGGTTCTTGTACAGGAGATGACTAAAGATTAAAACACTTGTGCAAACCCACGTATATGTTTAACATATGCACAGTGGTATATTACAAAAATTCAATCATTTTAAACCAATTTCAACAATGTAAAAATAAAATTTGTTGGTCCATGCAGTACATAATCACAATAATATGAGAACCGATTTTAAGAACCTATTGAGGCTGCTTTCCTGTAGTGCATCCTATATATAAGAACCATTTCATTCAGCTTATTACAGAAAATCACAGGTTCTTTTGTGCGGGTTTTTACTGTAATCCTTGCAGAAGGCCACATGGACAGAGTTCGCTGTCACAGCGTCCGGAGAAAGGTCAAACTTTCCTCGGGCTGCCACTTTTTCATTAGTTGAACTGTCTTCATTTTATCAAGTTAAACCATCGAGATTCTTCCAACGCCTCACGTTGTTTATAACCCAAAATTTGTAAACCAGTTGCAGTTGCCGAAATAACCCAAAATTTTCCAAGATTTCGTATAGAAACTACTAACCCTTCCTAGTATATGACATTGACAAGCAAAACCTTCCTCCGGCTCACAGCCGTGGAGCTGTGACCTTTTCTAGACTCTGAGTAATCATACAATAATAATTTAATTATGTCTCTATTCTTCCCGTTTTATTCATTTTAGCGCAGTAGCCCATACTATAAAATTTACATACCTCGTAACCCTTTCAATATCAAAAGAAGAGTGCAACTCCGTTGTTGCTTTTCCTCCGTATGCTTCATACAATCGAAGAATAATGGCATCTTCAACATCTTCTGCCTACGACACAACCAGCAGTTGCACACATTAAGTGAGGAATTTTTGAAAGAAATGCACTTGTATCATTTTTTCTACGAAAGCTGCAAACAAAGAAATCAGCCGCACACATAAACGTGCACTAAGGATTCTCTTTAAGTATTATGACTCTTCTTTTGACGAGCTGCTGGATAAAAGTGGGATCATGAAAATACAACCAAAATCTTCAGAAACTGATGGTTGAAATATAATGATTAACTGCGGAGCCCTTCATATAACTGGTGGGCCAAGAAACTTACCCCTATGATAAAAAATTTCTGGAAAACTTTCCGAATGAAATATTTCGATGAAATTCACACAGCATTAAATACAACATAAAAAACCCTCTTGAGTGAAAATCAATTCATGTATCAGCTGTAGTTACACTGTAACTACAGCTGATACATGAACTGATTTTCATTCAAGAGGATTTTTTATGTTGCATTTAAAAATGAGGTTTTGACAAAAAATGGTCGCGAAAACCACTGTAACAAATCATTAATATAACCCAATAGCCCATCAACGCATTTATTGATTACTGGATAATTCCGTGCAAAAAATGCTTTCCTTATTTTTCGTGGCAACAACTGATCTTCGCAATGTTAAATAATTGATTGCAAGTTTTAAAAGAATACCATAACATGGTGTGTAGTTAACACAATATTGTTGTATAAGTGGAGGTGTTCCCAATGTTGATATGTTTAGTCATTCTCATTATTCTTCAATGCATCTCATTTGGTATTCAGTATCTTGTAATGTAGTGACTATTTTTTCATAAAAAAGATGCGGATGGAGATAGAAACAATGCATGACAAGAAGAATTGTCTCAAATTGGACAATCAGTTTCGTCTAGTTCTGCTTTTGATGATTAGTGATTTGTTACAGTGGCTTTTGCGACCATCTTCTTTCAAAAGCTCATTTCTCTGTAAAGAAATCTGATAAGTAAATCATTTTCACTCAGTAGTAGGTGTATTTTATGATACACGTAGTCCATATAAATTCAATCAAAGTCTTGAATTCAGAAAGATTTTCAGATATTTTTAATCTTGGGGGCTATCTAATTTTGGCCTATACTCACAGAAATAAGCTGGTTTTGAGAAGTACTTTATTGTACCCTAGGGTATTTGAAGGCCAAGAGGTATTCTAGTGTATTCTTAAGTACCCTATAGGGTACTTTGAGGGTATTCTAGAAAACCTTAGGGTACTTCAGGTCAAAAAGGTACTTTAAAGCACCCTTGCGACTGCAAATATCACGTGACTTACGCAAAGCGCTCGAAAATGGAATCAATTCGCGTTCTTTTCTTCTCTTTGCGACGGTTGAATTTTGAAGTTTTTGTTGCTGCGGCGAAGGTTTGGAGGAAAGAAAAGAAAGAAGCAGTTACA
>REGL01000222.1:303381-338081 GCA_004194395.1 Aurelia aurita complex sp. Pacific | reverse complement strand
TTGTTGGACACGCATGAGCCATTCAGTTAAATGTCACTTTCAGAAAAAGAATTATAGCTTTGAATTACTCTACTTTATAAATTGCTCAAATGAACAAAAATATAGCTGAAGTGCTAAGTTGTACTAAACAGATAGCATAGTTAATTGGCAGACTAAAGTCACATACAAAAGAAAACATGAAGTGAAGCATTCTTTCATGATTACAACTATTTTTATGAGACTTCGAAAATATGTGACCTCAGCAGTTCCTCAATTTTTGTAATTTTTCCATTTTGCAAAAAAAGCTGTGACTAGAAAATCCTTACATTGCAAAAAATTGTTAGTTGAAATATTCTATAGTTCAGTCATGGATTCATGTAGCTAGAATTTTTCTTGTTGATGTCAAATTAAATGACAAATGACACTGTGTTGTTATAATTCTAGGTATGCAGGGTACGTGACATCAATTGCCCCAAATGAACAAGATGAGGTCAGTATTAAATATCCTAATTTGACCTTGAATAATTGCCTACCAGACCTATGATTGTTAGCATTAGCTTGAGAATAGACAACAAAAGTATATGCTAATTCCAGAGTATGCACAAAATGCTTACCTTTCTTTTGTAAACAAATGCAATTGGTAATAGTTGCCACGACAGTGTACACCACAACACTCCAAGTTTATCAAAATTCTCCCATAATATATCATTTATAAGCAATCTTGACTTTAGCAATTTAGAAAACAAGCCTAAGTGACCAACTCTGCTTTGACTGCCTGCCTGGAATTCTCAGAAAATGGAAAAATTTGACATCTTCTATTGTAAATCAAAGAATATAATGGTCAACCTTAATATCTCACCCTTACTATGATTTGCTTCGTCTACATGGCAATGTGCACTGTTTAACTAGTAAAGGAATATACAAGCTTCTGACAATTATCTTTCATGTAGAAATAATTCGAAGTTTATGCCTTTGTATATCAGGATGATGGAGACTATTCATCTACCTTGACAACTGGCAAACTGTCATCATTTACTGCTCCAGCCAATATCTACCATGAGATACAAAAGGAAAGTGAGAATGTAAGTGTTGCCCTTGTTTACTTCTTTAGACATTAAAAGAGTCAGTTGGTTCCTATGCATTGGTCGTTTTGTCAAACATATTTATATCTTCTATACCAAATAAACCAAACCAAATGTGCCATGTATTACGCTCATTATTCTTGTGACAACTTGAGCACTCTGCATATATCTTGAGCCACATTCACCCATTATATCTTATATACTATATTAATGACAACAATTTTAAGCAGGGTATTTTCAAAATATTTATGATTTTTTTGCTGGGCTCAAATTTATCTTGAGCTTCTTATAAGTTGTTGATATTTAAACTGGTGTGTGATTATTTTTTATTTTGTATGAATATAATTTTTAGAAATTGGTTCTATGATTTGATTTCATATATTTAAGGAGGGTATCCCTCAGCAAAGGGTTATTTTCAAGGGGGCACTCCGTCTAAGATGTAGTGCAATAATGCTAATTTACAAAGAAAAATCTAATTTTATGTATACAATAAAATGAATAAGTCCAATCAATGTACAGTATTACCCCCACCACTAAGAAATTCATTTTATAAAAGCAGGCTGCTTGGTTTCTTATAAACATTATATATAAATGTTATATTAAACCAAATGTTGGACAATGAACATGGTGCCATCTGGCAGGCTGCAGTTTCTTATAAGTCAGTTTCTTAGTGGCGGGGTAATACTGTATTACAATATAACAGCTAAAATCATTTTAAGATTTCAGGCAACTTGCTATACTTTTTTTAATTTCTTCATTTGTCTAGATTGACCCAATGGCTGCACACAAGCGCCCAACAATAGCAGACAGGGAAGATGATTACAGAGCAATGAGAAGACAAATGATTATCTCACCAGCAAGACAAGATCCTTTTGCTGGAGGTAGGAATCATTTTAGCATTGATTTTATTCTCTTCTCTCAGCAATTGCATGCAAAAAGAGGTGCAGAACAAATCATATCATTGGTCTTCTAAGCGAAGCTGTATCTCTCCTTTGCCATGGATTAAATGGCTGGAAATGGACTATAGGTGTTTTGCTTTGGCTCTATGTTGATTTGTTATATCCTGATTATAAATTTTTAAAAAGAGTTTAAATAGATTTTTGAAAACCATAGACATAATTGTATTTTCAAGAAAATCATAATTCACAAGATGTCTCTGATGTAGTCCATCTTCTTGTTTATGATTCAATACTTTGATAATGTTGCAACCTCAAACAAGTTGCAGTATAAAAATGCTTTAATTTGAAAATAATCAAGATACCAAAAATTTCATGGTAGAATTACAGCTAATCACCTACAGTTCCTTCCAAACCATTAAATGGGAGGGGGAGATAATAGCAATTTACACCAGCGTTTTTAAAGATTTTGGATCCCTTGCTCTCTGATGCAGTTTCTAAGCTGCCTACTATTCTTGAAGCCTTAGCTATGCCAAACAGATAAAGACTTCAGATTTGAATTGTTCCTGCCTCTCTTTGTGCATAAATCTTGAACCCCAGCAACCCCTTATCCACATTTTCCACCTATCACTTTTGTAACAAGCATGTAACATTTTTCCTTCAGTCTCTCATTTCATCTCAAAAGCTCCATCCTGCCACTCTTTTGCTTGCCTTTACTGTTTTCCTATTCAACACTTTTGGTTGGTCTTTGCTATACCACCTCATCTCTGGCATGCCCACAAAGTACAACTAAAATCTAAACTCAGTCTCTTTTATTTCAGGTGTATCTGGTTTCAAGGTACCAAAAATCTAAAAATGTAAAAATAAAAAATGAGGCAAATATTTAATGTTTTCAAAGTAGTAAAACAAAAGGGTGCATTGTTTCCAAAGAGTACAAAATTTGCGATGTTCAATTGATCAAGGGAAANTACCACCTCATCTCTGGCATGCCCACAAAGTACAACTAAAATCTAAACTCAGTCTCTTTTATTTCAGGTGTATCTGGTTTCAAGGTACCAAAAATCTAAAAATGTAAAAATAAAAAATGAGGCAAATATTTAATGTTTTCAAAGTAGTAAAACAAAAGGGTGCATTGTTTCCAAAGAGTACAAAATTTGCGATGTTCAATTGATCAAGGGAAATTCATTAGAGTCTTGTTATCTAACAAGACTGAAAAATGAAACAAAAATAGGACAGATAATGTGTTCTATGTCTATGCCTCCATGTCTATGCCTGACAGTGCTGCAAAGGGACCAGTTAAGAATTATTTCAACATTCTGACAAGTCTGTCTTGAAATAGTGTTGAGATATTTGGGACACTTGTTTGGATCAATTTTCCAGTTTTTACTGTCAGATCAAAATCTTTTTGTAAACAAACAATTGTGACATACGGACCACTGAATGTCTTTGGGAACATTCACTGCTATTGAGCAATTTCTTGTTAACAAGTTTACAATAGCAAAATGGATGACTACGTTTGAGGTACCTGACATCCAATTTTTGAATGTAACAGTCAGGTAGATGGCCACAAAAAGCTGCTGGTGGACTTGATCAAATATCGTTTATGCCTCCCATGAATCTATCTTATTAAAATATAAAAATTTGATGTTCCCTGCTATACTTTGTGTATGCGTGTTGTGTAATTTTCATACAAAATACTAATGAATATCTTTTTGCTTACAATGTGAATCTACTTCTTCAAGGTAAGTATTTATCAATGCAGGGTAAACAGAAGTGACGCTGATATATATGGATCTCATCAATTGAACAGACTGCAATCGCTTTAGAAGGATGATAAAAAGTGGACATTTTGAATTGTTGAGAATGTCAGAAGTTAGATGCGGCAAGACAATGTAGAGAAATTGAATTTTAATGAGTGAAATAAGTTGCTTACACCAAAGTCCATATCATTTTGCTGATGACTTAAGTTGGACAGTTTGGATAATTAAAACCAAGAGAAGTAAAGTATGCTCAAATAGAAGATGAAGCGATGAGAATTATCTTTCTAGCTGTAATTAATCAAGACCTCGTCCAGCTCATATTTCGGCTTTAACTTATTATAGAATTTAATGTAATCTGAATAAAAATGTTCTGCCTTGAAGTGCTTAAGCATGGAAAATTTTACCTTCGATAAGGTTCAAGTTCAAAAGAAGACAAGGAATCGAATAGGCATTTTCTTGAACTAGATTTAAGATAAGCAAGTGCCTGGATATTGTCCAGGCTTAGTTTAGTTACTGATTATCAGGATTATTTTACTGACAGGGAATCCCATCTACTTGGATGTCGTGCTTTGATTGATGTCATTGGAACATGATGATGGATCCAGTTTGGTTTGATAGGTGCATGCAGAAATCCAATTAGTTATGGAATGATTTCTCACCATCTCATGCTGCCCTAGAATATAGTTCAAGACAAATATATCCCCTTATTTTGCTATATTAGCCATAGTAGACATATTTTCTTAAGTTATTATAAAATCATCTGTTGCCAACTGCTTTTTCAAACTATATTTCTACTTTTCGCCTCAACCGTAGACTTATTCAAAATCTCGTCCTCTGACAATTTTNTACTGATTATCAGGATTATTTTACTGACAGGGAATCCCATCTACTTGGATGTCGTGCTTTGATTGATGTCATTGGAACATGATGATGGATCCAGTTTGGTTTGATAGGTGCATGCAGAAATCCAATTAGTTATGGAATGATTTCTCACCATCTCATGCTGCCCTAGAATATAGTTCAAGACAAATATATCCCCTTATTTTGCTATATTAGCCATAGTAGACATATTTTCTTAAGTTATTATAAAATCATCTGTTGCCAACTGCTTTTTCAAACTATATTTCTACTTTTCGCCTCAACCGTAGACTTATTCAAAATCTCGTCCTCTGACAATTTTGAGAGAAATGTGGGAGAGAGTAGGAAAAGTATAGTCTTCTTCTCTTCCTTTTCTCTCTCCCCGCTTTTCTTTCGAATTTCCTGAGGACGAGACTTGAGGCAAACCCCTCTCTGACGAAATCACAAAAGTTTTCCAAACGTAATTTAGGTTGAATCACAACTTTAACAGAAATAAAAATCTAAATGTTTCAAAATCGAAGTAATCTGAAACTTAATATTATCCCATGTGTGAAATTTTAATACAACAGTTCATAATTTAATAGGCAAAGTATAGGCCACCCAATTCCCTATCACTGTGAGCTTTTTCTTTGATTTCTTGAACACGCAATGTGGAATACCATTGCAGATCGTTCTGATTTATTCCTGATAGAGTATGAGCCACTATGGTAGCCATGTGCAAACATGAGCAGATGCCGTCGCTTGTACAAGTCGGGACAAGACTAAGTAATGACTCGCTATTGCTTAAATGTTTATGCTGTCTCGTTACAGGAGGGAAAACACCAGATGTGAAAGAACTGAATAAAAGAACTTATGCAGATATTATGAAAGAGCAGAATTTGAGGAAGGAAGAGGTAATCCTTTCTAAACATACAAATTTAGGCTACGAATTGTAATACTTGTATTAGCTCAAAAGGGTTTTGTTGTTCTCATTTTGAAGCCATAATAGTGCCAAGGAAGGAAGCTAGAGGTTAACATCAACCACATCAATGACGTGATATTTTATCTTGGACTTTAGCAATTAACTAATTCTGTAATAATCCAAGTGCTTGGTGTGTCAAGCTGAAACTTTTCATTCAGTGTATAAATGCATTTGAATACAGGTATTCTAATATGAATCAAACTTTTCAAATTATTTGAGGAGCAAACCACTCGCAGAAAATGTTGTGTTTCTTCAGCTAAATCCTGTTTTCACCAGAAACACCTTAAATTCTCTACAGATCGTATTTCTCTTCTTAGAAATAAGTACATTGTCACAGATACTATTTTTGGACGAGTTGTTGTATACCTCAAGTTATCATTCTGGAAGCTTGAATATATTATGTGAACTAGGAGCCAGAGCGCAGGGATAGATTCCTTTGATTTGAAGTTTGTCGTTTTGATCCCGCAAGAGAGTAAAAAAATATTGTGCCAAAGACGAAACTGAAAAGAAATCATAATGAAGAAATCAAGGGGGCTTTGTTAATTTATTTATTGTCTTATTATCGTAGGCTGCAGTTCGAAAACAGATCCAAGAGAAGGCAAAAGCTGGAGAGTTACAAACTGTGGAAGCAGGTAAGGTTTTGGCCTTTGCATTTCTATCTTCTTTATTTTCCTTTACAATAAATTCTGCCTGTAATCCTTGGTAAAGAATGTGCATTTTTCAAGAAAGGCCCAGATATAATTTGATTTATGTATTCACTAGAAAATGCAAGAGACAGAGAGTTGTAGAAATTCCATCAAAAGCTCTAATACAGTATAATTCAACTGAAATGCAAAAACTGATAAAAAGTATCTAATGCATTTGTCCGCAGCTGACAGTTTTTCACATGTTGATAAAGAGCGAGAATCAGGCTCAACAAACGCAAAGCTCCAAGAACCAAGAATGAGATGTTGAATTGTTTTTTTCGTCCATAGCTAAAGCACCAGCAAAGAGACGTCGAAGATGGGACCAGACTGGCGATGAAACACCAGCTAAGAAAAGACCAGAGCAGGGAGAAGTGAGTTTGTAATCAATTATTTTCATACCCTAACTGGTTACACTTGTGAAAATTCTGTTGGGAACATCCCCAGGGCAGCACTTTTGCTGATGATATACGGCTTTTTAAATATTTATCAACTATCTAAAAGCTGCATCGCTAAAACAAAACCATGCACTGTTGGTGAAAGTTTCTCATAATTTTAGATGTGTTGTTCTCTCTTCAGTCAGTTATTGGCCGAATATCATTTTTCGTTTTTTCTTCAAACCAGTTGATAATGCATTGTTCATGCAATGACTTTGATGACGAACTGATCCGTTGATTGATACGTTCATTACTATATATTGTGCAACTATTTCACGCAGCTCCCTTGTTTGATCAAGTTCAAATATTCAGTATTTAAGCATACTCTTTAAGTTTTGTAGGCATCGAGTTTTATTCTATCGTGCAAACATTAGTTTTTTGTTAATTGAGCAATTTTCTAAAAATATTTATTCATTGGGAGTTTCCGTAAATGAAAGAATTGAGAAATGATTCTCTCATGAGTTCATTTTATTTCCAAGATAGATGTTGAGTATTATCCTGTTAATTCTCGTTCCCACTCCTTTTTAGACTCCATCTGCTGGGAAATGGGATGACACCCCTGGTCGTGCAAAAGCTTCAGATACCCCTGGTAGAGGTGGGGGAGAGACACCAGGGAGAGCCGGTGAAACTCCTGGTACTTCAAGAGGTGAAAGTGACACCCCAGGACGTAGTGGTGTGACACCGAGTGCCAGAGTATGGGAAGCCACCCCAAGCTATGTACCACAGGGTGCTGCGACACCAACAAATATTGGAGCTGGAACGCCTGGCCATGGAGCGAGTAAGTTTATCATTATGTTCATTGCTTGAGCCGTTTTTGCACAAAGATTTATTTTGCTCATTTGACAATCCACAGAAACTAAACTACTCGATCATATTTCAAGATTGTTTGTTGTCGAATCAGATGCACATTTCGTAGTTAACATTTTGACGATGTATATTATGTGTGTGTGTGTGTGTGTGTGTGTGTGTGTGTAATCATTCGTTTCACGTGAATTACAGGGCTAAGCTAAAGCTTATTTACCGCTTGCTCCACTGAAAAACTAAAACAAAAAGAAAAATATATTTACAATGACAATCCAAATCACTTGTACACATAAGAGTCCATTTACTTCCTGAAAATAGTTACTTCAAAACAAAAATTGAAAATTTGCAATAGTGATACAAAATTAAATTTATTCATGTCAATAGCAGTTGGCATAAGAAAGATATGTCATAAAATTAATGAAAAATAAACTATATTGACCATCGTTCGTTGAGGTTCCTCGTTCGTTGATGTTGGTGCACTGAGAATTGGGAGTGTTGGTCTAGAAAGGCCAAATCCGCCAGTCTAGACAGTCCAAATAAATATTGTGTGCAATTTTCACACTCAAAAATATCCATAAAGTAGGAAAACTACGTTTTTTGAACTGTTCGAATGAGAATGCTTACCTCACTTCTGTTGGCAAATAGTTCCATAATCGAAATGTGTTTGTGTATTCACGGCCATTTCCTCTCTCGATGAAAAAATTCCTTCTACCTGCAGATCGAGCGTTGTGATCATGAATTGTTGTTGACTCCCTAAATATTTCTATCAGATATCATGGTGCAGTTTTATTCATAAAGTTCAATATTAAGCAACTTGTAATATATTAAATCCCTTGATAGACAGGCAACTGGTTTAGCTCAATGAATAAGATAGCAACAAGACCATTTATTTTCTGTTGATTGTAAAGAAGTACTTTGAAAACGCACTTGATCAACGTGAACGCACAAAAACGGAGGTTTTTGAAAACGCTCCAATATTCAACAATGAGTTTCACAAAAACGGAGCAATGTGAACCCACAAAAACGGAGGTTTTCTCTCCGTATTTGTTGTCAGGCGGATCAATGTGAACGGACAAAAAGGGATGTTTTTCCCTCCGTTTTTGTACAACAACGGAGCAATGTGAACGGGTAGCTTGGATTCCACAAAAACGGATACTAACAAAAACGGAGCAGTGTGAACGGGCCCTTAAACTTTACAGTGAAGATGTTAAAAACAAAATATTTGAAAATCAAGATTAACTTTCATTTTTAAAATTCATGTTAATTTCATATAAGGTACATCAGTAAAGATGTGTTCCTTCAAGTCCGAAATTTTCCTCTTTGCTTAGTGAAATCTATTATCTGAATTGTAGGCAGCAGACGTAACAGATGGGACGAGACACCCAGAGTTGATGGAACCGAGACCCCAGGAAGAACTCCAGGTTGGGCAGAAACACCAAGGACAGACCGCTTAGGGGCTGAGACTCCTGGCATGACTCCCACACCAGGTGGCGGGAAAAGAAGATCAAGATGGGATGAGACACCACAGGCAGCAACCCCTGGAGGCAGCACCCCTGGTGGTATTACCCCTGGAATGTCAACCCCTGGTGGTGGTACTCCTATGCTTGGTGGACCTACTCCAATGGGAACGCAGGCTATGCGTATGCAAACACCAACTCCAGGTAATAAGTCGCTTTTTTGATACCTATCTTTTTCTCTAATACCATATGCTCACTGATACATTTAAACCAGCGTCATCTAAACCAGGCTAAATTTCAGCCAATCAAATGCATTCAATTTGTTGGGTTGACCAATCAAACGCAACAGTTGATGCCCTGGTTTAGTTTAAGCTAGTTATATATATTTGATATTTGATTCTTTTAAGGAGGGTTGCCCTTCAGCCGGAGCTGTTTTACAAGGGGCCCTCCACTTAAAAACGCTACTTACAATATAAAATTACTAAGGAATAGATTAAATACACTACCTAAACGGAGTGTATCTTTAACACTAGTTAAACTCGGCGATATGAATGGGGTATAAGAAATTAAGTTGAAGGTAACAGGAACAGGTACATACGTTCCTCTTTAATAAAACAAGGAAATACGTAAGCACTTTGTTTCCTTAACTTACACACGTGCCAGTTTCTTTAATTTCAATTCGCCCTGAAAAAAGAGTGTGCTTAGACTAATTTATCATATCAATTCCCTTTAATGAAAATTAAAACCTCTGTGGTTTCTAAGTTTTTTATGTTTTTGGCACATCTGGAAGGCGCCTTTTCCAGAAGATTTCACATAACTTCGTAACAAAATGGACCATTTAGGCTGGGTACATTGTTGAACTATGCAATATGTCAGCTATTGAGTAGGGCAGTTCCCAAATATTTTGCAGTGACATTCAGGGAACAGTAACCTTTAAACCGAGCGTGTTCTTTTCTCATCCTGTATACTTACATTTTTCAGGTCATCTGATTTCGATGACGCCTGAGCAAATTCAAGCTTACAGATGGGAGAAGGAGATTGACGAAAGAAACAGGCCGTTGACAGATGATGAGTTAGATGCTATGTTTCCATTCGAGGGATATAAGGTAAATATCGTTTACTGTAGAAGACTTCATTCTTTCTTTCAAGGAATTGAATGGAGAGAGACGGAAAAGGGAGAATCGTTTTCACATATTTAGATGAACTTTTCAGGAAAGAGAATGGTACCAATTTCTCTTACGAATACTTCCCAGGCCATATCAATTTATTGCCTTAATGTGCAACCTAACAAGGCAATAGACCTTTTAGCTATTCTGAAAAGAATCAGAATCGAACGATATTTTGCTACATTTTGTAGAATTTTCGAATGTGCACAACAGTGATAAAAGCTCCAACGCCACTCGATCGAACCTCGCGTATAAAACAAGGCGATTGTGGACCCTATTTTTTCATGGTTGCCAGGCATATGTTTGATGGGAATTATTACCCTGTTAAGATACTTACTGTATGTCGCAAAAGTAAAGCTGGAAATGTGGGATTTATAACGCATAAAGAAGAAATACATCAAGGCACATAATGTCCATAAAGTTCTTTGTCGTTAGTTGAAGTATCTGATCCTGATCTGTGAGGCATGCAGCTCGCAAAGTATGCTCCAGTAAATTCATGACATCCTAGCTTTGATAGTTATATATTGCATTTCTTTTCAGATCCTGCAACCCCCGGCTACATATCAACCAATCAGAACACCAGCAAGGAAACTAACAGCTACACCTACTCCCCTGAGTGGAGGCACTGGCTTCAGAATGCAGGTCTGTACAAGCTTTATTTTTTCTCTGTGATCCTTGTCACTCTTTCCCCAGGCCTCTGTAATCCTCTTTAGTGCTTGGGAATACACGCTAAAGATAGGAAGTGCAAGCTTAAACCTGCATGTACGATAACAAATGAACAGTTTAAGGTTTGTGCTGGGAACAAAAGGTTTTTTTCATTTTCATAGTGTTCCTGGAAACTAGGCTTCCAGGTTTGGTTGTGGTCTGGACTTTGCTCTCTTGCAGATTCCCCAAGCTTGATTCATATTTTATTTAAGAAAGCTGTGGAGTAGATAGGCGAATCTTCAGGCGTAAGAGGAAGGCATTTGCGTTATTGCATTCTTCAGAATTGTTTCCCTCGTCTGCTTCTTAGCAGTGTGACATTGTGCTCGCTTATTTTGCATCATATCATAAAGGAAAGTTAAGTTGACAAATTGCAAGGAGTTCTATCGCGAGTTTTGTGTGAAATAATCTGTTGCACAATGTAAGTAAAACAGGACAAGGTTTGGTTGTTCAAGAGTTTGTAAATACATGCAAGGGCATATTTATGCACGGCATATTTATGCATGGGCAAGGGCATATTTATACACGATTCCTTCCTTTGCACATCAGCCTTGCATATGCAAGATTTATTTGTTGTAAAGTCTTTAAAAATGATTGCAAACTGATTCCTAAATTCTAATACTTTTATTTCCAGACTGAAGACAAAAGTGCAAAACTAGTTGAAGATCAACCACCTGGAAACCTGCCAAGTTTAAAACCAGATGATTATCAATACTTTGATAAGTTATTGGTAAGTGAATTTTTTTAAACAAGTCATTATGAGGTGTGAGATTTGAGATGTTTATCGTAATTTTTTGTCATATGTCGGCATTATTTTTATTGTATTTTAGATGGAGGGCCTCTTAAAAATCTGTATTTGCTGAAGCGCTACCCTCCTTAAACATGAAATCAAATTCGATTAGATTTCCATTGATTATTCTTCAAAGTATATTGAAATTCTTCGAAATATTTCAACAGGTGGACGTTGATGAGACAACATTGCCGAAAGAAGAGCAAAGAGAAAGAAAGATCATGAAATTGTTGCTGAAGATCAAGAATGGTACACCACCAATGAGAAAGGTATGCACAATCTGCAATAAAAATACCGTGTTATATTGAATTCACGTGAGTTACATTGGCTCAAATAAAAATTCACAACTTCTATAATTGGTCAATCCAACGCTTCCCATGCATTTTTATTAGTTGAATTTAACCTGGTTTAGATAAAGCTGGTTTAACTGTCGCAGTGTGAATTTGGTATTAAATTGAAGGACATAAACACGAAAGGCACGGAAGACTTGATATTAAAGGAAATTACTGTGGAAAGCAGAAAGAATTTTGGGTGTATGAAAGTTCTGTGAGACAACATGATTTTAGGGAATACCTGCACATTGATACACTTGATATTTATCTGAATCTGTTGCCGCAAATTTTTAAGATCAATAAACAGTTGAGACTAAAACAAATAAACAATTTTCATCCTCATAGATATGAAAGTTTTTTAATCTGAAATTGTTATCTTTGTTCTTTTGTTCTTTTGTAGGCCGCGTTGAGACAAATCACTGACAAAGCCCGGGAATTTGGCGCTGGTCCACTTTTCAATCAAATTTTGCCATTGCTTATGTCTCCAACTCTTGAAGACCAGGTACGTACTATTTTGTCAAATCTTGATAGTGTAAGTTGCTGTTACACTATTCTTTCCAATAAATTGGTTGAAAATACCTTGGTTAGGTATCTGTATTATGGTTCTACTGCCGGAAATTTTGATCACTTGATTATTATTGAAATTACAGCGTTTTTTCTATTTTACATAAAGAATTTATGAAAGTTTTCGAAAAAGTAAAATCATGAAGAAATAGAATCATCATTATCAAGAGATATCACAAATTTGTTAGCATTTCAGGTTTATTCCTATTTCCTTTTGTTTCTTTCGTAAATACAGTTTGAAATAATAGAATCTGTTCATCATTATTGATAAAGCTTTTTTTCTATTTTGACAGGAGCGTCATTTGCTTGTCAAAGTCATTGATCGTATTCTATACAAGCTTGATGATCTTGTCAGACCATACGTTCACAAGGTTAGTTATCTCTTTGTTTACTTTCTTATTCTGAAATTTCAGGGTTTACATTATCAAATTATCTCACATTTGGCTCTTTCCAATTAGTTTCTTGAGTTCTGCAAACATTTAGTGATTAATTGTCTCCTACATGATCAAGAAAAGGAAAGGAATCATGTCATAATATTTCAACCTAATGATGAGTGAATGAACGAAAGAAGGAACGAATGAATGAGTGAGTGAGTGAGTGAATGAATGATTATTTACAGATTAACATTTCAATATTTCACCCAATTCTATGAAAGCATTTCTCAGCCCTATTNGCAGCCGCTAATCGCTTTGAATTGAGGTGTCAATCAAACGCAACTTTTGCTATTGTATTACAAAATCTGCTCTTGTTATACTCGATACTTTAAATTACAAATAAAAAGAAAGTAGAAAATCTAAATAATGTTAACGAATCTATGTAAGTCGCACTATAATCTCCCTGCACTATTTTGACTTGATGGAGGGGGGGATCTCTGTTGGGGGTCTTGTAAGACCCTTTTCCTTTGATATCCTTAATGATGTTGCACTCCTTCCTCTGTGGGGGTTTTGTAAGACACTCCTATTAGCTAGCAATTGACAACTATGGATGGTCTACGCGCAAGATACAGTAAAAACCCGCACATAAGAACCTAAGATTTTGAACTCAGCCTGTTTAGGTTCTTATACAAATGAGGCACATCCAGTAATCAGGGTGTAGGTTCTTCACAAAGGAAATATGTGAATCTAAATCTTAGCCAAACTTATTTAGACTCTTAGCCCTATTCATTTCAACCCAAGCTTACCCAGTTTACCACTGCAGGCCCTGCCTATCACAGTTGTGTAAGTAATGTTTTGGAGTTCGCGAAAGAGGTTGATTGGCAAACAGATTGCATTTTTTCCCAATGAATGAATGAAACCCTTTATTAAGAACCTAGTTATGATATCAAGCTGAAATAGTTCTTATCCATTGGGTACACAATATATTTGATTTCAGCTTGTAGGTTCTTAATTAATGAAGGTTCTTATGTGCTGGTTTTTACTGTACCTTGCAAATATTTATTTTTTGTAGATCCTCGTCGTGATTGAGCCACTTCTTATTGATGAAGATTACTATGCACGTGTAGAAGGTCGTGAAATCATCTCAAATCTTGCCAAGGTTTGTGTGATAACATATTACCTTTTGTTAAATAGTTTTCTTGCAGAAAAAAATTCTTGCATATTTTTATAAAAGATTTTGATGAAAGCATACATTTTTACTATTAGCCATTCTTGCCAAAAATTTTGCTGGAATCTTAGCTGAGTGCTGCGAAGTGCTTCAAGATTTTACAGATTTTATGGTGAAAAATATTGAAGGCGGATTACTTCCAGGGAAGAAAACAATCCTTTCTTGCTCAACCTTCCTTTCTTTCGATCACTGGAAACATATTGACAATTTCTCTATGCATCTTTGACTTTGTCTTCTGCATTGGAGTCATGTTTATCTAAATATTCTTTGTACTTAAGCATGATGTCCTTCGCATTTTTATCAGACGACTATTTTTGTTCCAGGCTGCTGGTCTGGCTACTATGATCTCAACAATGAGACCTGATATTGACAATATTGACGAGTACGTCCGTAACACTACTGCAAGGTAAGTTGTCGTTCTTCTTATTTATCGTAGCTGCTGTCTTGGAGACAAAAGCATAGCCGTTAAAGTTGATTCTCTAAATGTTTTTTTTGGTTCTTTAGTTTGCTGGCTTGCTACTTTAAATGTTTAAGCCCTTTCATTTATTTATTTATATATTTATTTCAGGGCGTTTGCCGTTGTTGCCTCTGCACTTGGTATTCCATCATTGCTGCCGTTCTTGAAAGCCGTTTGTAAGAGTAAGAAATCATGGCAGGCAAGACATACTGGTATCAAAATTGTGCAGCAGATTGCCATATTGATGGGCTGTGCTATTCTGCCTCATCTCAAAAATCTTGTGGATATCATTGAACACGGTGAGTTTTACCTTTTTTGGGATACGAATCATCAAAGTTCAAAGCAACGGTTATCCCCAAAAAAGGAAACCTGTTATCATTCGCAGAAAGCATGTTTGGTTTGTGAAAAGAATGTGGGCGGAGAATGGAACCAAAATCCAAACAAGGATTAGCAAAGAAACAAAGATATTCTTGCGCATGGTAATAGCAGGGTTTCCCAGCTGTTGATCTGCTTTGAACTTTACCAGCATAACAAAAGGCTTAGATAAAAGGGGCAGTCCTCGGTATCCTCAACAAACCTGTAAATCGAGCAAATTGGGTGAGAGTGGGGCAAAATAGCTCACTCGTTTTTTTTCTTTTTTGCTTCTAAACCTGAGGCGGATTTGATTATAAACTAGCGGCTTTTTCGATCAATGAAATTATCTTTGATTATTACAGAAATTGACTTTCTTCAGCTTGGGGACAATAATTGTGAATTCGAGAGTTTGCCATTGACCCCCTTTTTTCCCTCCCGTCCCTGCATGTCTAACTTCTATTTCCTGGAAATTTTTAAGCAGAGTGACTGATTAACTATGTCTTCTTTATGTAAATAGATAAAGAATGAAAGGATTTGTTTCAAAGAACATAGTTGTTAAAGTATTGAACCCAGGTCATGTTCAACCTCGGGTCATCTTTAGGCCAGCCTGCTTTATCACAATTTTCAATTAATTCTTCGAATAAAATTACTAGATATTACCACTTTACTCTTAAAACTGGGTTATAGGCCCAGTTAGGACATAATTCCCAGAATTGAGTAACAGGCTCAGTTAGGCAATAAGGTAAACTCTTCTCAATTTTCTGTTTTTATTACATTACAACACTGCAAACATTTGTTACTAACACTTACTCACCAATTATGAAGTATTTTGTCTGTTCCATGTTTCCAAATCAAAGATCGTTTGTCTTCTTCTTAGGTTTGTCTGATGAACAACAGAAAGTCAGAACTATTACTGCCCTTGCTATTGCTGCTTTGGCTGAGGCCGCAACTCCATATGGTATTGAGTCATTTGACAGTGTATTGAAGCCTCTTTGGAAGGGTATCAGACAACACAGAGGAAAAGTAAGTATGACGATGAACCATTAGTTAAAAGCTTTATTGAATGCGGCAAAAACCATTGTTTTAAGAACGTGAAGCCAGGATTCCCTAGATTGATTACACGCTCGTGGTTATTGCTATTAATAGACTGATGGACGCTATATAGCGTAGGTATATGGTATAGCTATACCTATAGCCTAACCATAACTATACGCGATAACTATCACCTGATGGACGCTATAGCCAGACTCGAGCGACAACAACAACATCAACATCAATTCACTTCAATGAGATGAGCCTAAGTTGAGGGCCTTGTGTAGTGANAAAATGTTTGGATGATCAATTTCGATTTTTTTCCTTGAAAATGTCAATTCAACAGCTTGCTTTTGAGGATCAGGATTAAATGACATTTTCCAGTCGTGAGCCCACTGTCTTATCAACTCCAGATCATGGTTCATGTCATTCGCAGCTGTATTGGGATCCTTTACTACTGTGAACAACGACGTATCATCAGCAAATAGCTTTACATTGCACTTTAGATCTCTAGTTAGATCATTTATATACACAAGAAAGAATAAAGGACCCAAAATAGAGCCCTGGGGCACACCAGCAGAAATATCTCCCCAGGTAGAACACTGCCCATTCAGAACGGTACGCTGTTGTCGATCTTTTAGAAAACTTTGGACAAGAGAGAGAAGTTTTCCTGACACACCACAGCGTTTTAATTTAATTTTCCTTCTAACTTTATGCATATACTACGAAATTGGTTTCAAAATGAATCACTCAGCTGCGGCGTGTATTTTCAGGCCATGATAAGTCATAGTTTAGTTATACCTTACAGATGTTTTTATTTTTTGTAGATCCTTGTCGTGATTGAGCCGCTTCTTATTGATGAGGATTACTATGCACGTGTAGAAGGTCGTGAAATCATCTCAAATCTTGCCAAGGTTTGTGTGATAACATATTGCCTTTTTGATGAAAGCATACATTTTTACTATTAGCCATTCTTTCTAAAAATTTTGTTGGAATCTTAGTTGAATGCTTTGAAGTGCTTCAAGATTTTACAGATTTTATGATTATATTTATATTGACAATTTCTCTATGCATCTTTGAATTTGTCTTCTGCATTGGAGTCATGTTTATCTTTTGCATTTTTATCAGAAGCTTATTTTTGTTCCAGGCTGCTGGTCTGGCTACTATGATCTCAACAATGAGACCTGATATTGACAATATTGACGAGTACGTCCGTAACACTACTGCAAGGTAAGTTGTCGTTCTTCTTATTTATCGTAGCTGCTGTCTTGGAAACAAAAGCATAGCCGTTAAAGTTGATTCTAAATGTTGTTTTTTTTGGTTCTTTAGCTTGCTGGCTTGCTACTCTAAATGTTCCAGTCCTTTTCTTTGTTTATTTATATACATCTTTATATGTTTATTTATTTCAGGGCGTTTGCCGTTGTCGCCTCTGCACTTGGTATTCCATCATTGCTGCCGTTCTTGAAAGCCGTTTGTAAGAGTAAGAAATCATGGCAGGCAAGACATACTGGTATCAAAATTGTTCAGCAGATTGCCATATTGATGGGCTGTGCTATTCTACCTCATCTCAAAAATCTTGTGGATATCATTGAACACGGTGAGTTTTACTTTTGTTGGGGATACGAATCATCCAAGTTCAAAGCAACGGTTATCCCCCAAAAAGGAGCCTGTGATCATGCGCAGAAAGCATGTTTGGTTTGTGAAAAGAATGTGGGCGGAGAATCGAACCACAATCCAAACAAGGATTAGCAAAGAAACAAAGAGACTCTCGCGCAATGTAATAGGTTTCCCAGCTGTTGATCTGCTTTGAACTTTACCAGCATAACAAAAGGCTTAGATAAAAAGGCAGTCCTCGGTATCCTCAACAAACCTGTAAATCGAGCAAATTGGGTGAGAGTGGGGCAAAATAGCTCACTCGTTTTTTTTTTATTTTGCTTCTAAACTTGAGGCGGATTTGATTGTAAACTAGCGGCTTTTTCGATCAATGAAATTATGTTTGATTATGACAGAAATTGACTTTCTTCAGCTTGGGGACAGTAATTGTGAATTCGAGAATTTGCCACTGACCCCCTTTTCTTCCTCTCTACCCTGCATGTCTAACTTGTATTTTCTGGAAATGTATTTTAAGTACAATGACTGATTGACTATTTCCCCTCTTTGTAAATAGCTAAAGAGTGAAATGATGCGTTTTGAAGAACATAGTTGTAAAACTATTGAACCCAGGTCATGTTCAACTTCAGGTTATCTTTAGACCAGCCTGCTTTATCACAATTTTCAATTAATTCTTCGAATGAGAGTACTAAATATTACCACTCAATTCTTAAAACTTGGTTATATGCGCAGTTTGAGCATAATGCTCAGAATTGAGTGATAGGCTCAGCTCAGTCAGTCCACAAGGTAAGACTCTTCTCAATTCTCTGTTTTTATTACATTACAACACAGCAACCATTTGTTACTGACACTCACCAATTATGACGTATTTTATCTGTTCCATGTTTCCAAACCAAAGATCGTTTGTCTTCTTCTTAGGTTTGTCTGATGAACAACAGAAAGTCAGAACTATTACTGCCCTTGCTATTGCTGCTTTGGCTGAGGCCGCAACTCCATATGGTATTGAGTCATTTGACAGTGTATTGAAGCCTCTTTGGAAGGGTATCAGACAACACAGAGGAAAAGTAAGTATGACGATGAACCATTAGTTAGAAGCTTTATCGAATGAGGCAAAAACTATTGTTTTAAGAACGTGAAGCCAGGATTCCCTAGAATGATTACACGCTCGTGGTTATTGCTGTTAATAGACTAATGGACGCTATAACTTTAGCCTCACTGGGGCGTAACTATAACTATAGCCTAACCATAACTATACGCGATAACTATCACCTGATGGACGCTATAGCCAGACTCGAGCGACAACAACAACATCAACATCAATTCACTTCAATGAGATGAGCCTAAGTTGAGGGCTTTGTATAGTGATGCCAGGATTCTCTTGATGAANCAGAGGAAAAGTAAGTATGACGATGAACCATTAGTTAAAAGCTTTATTGAATGCGGCAAAAACCATTGTTTTAAGAACGTGAAGCCAGGATTCCCTAGATTGATTACACGCTCGTGGTTATTGCTATTAATAGACTGATGGACGCTATATAGCGTAGGTATATGGTATAGCTATACCTATAGCCTAACCATAACTATACGCGATAACTATCACCTGATGGACGCTATAGCCAGACTCGAGCGACAACAACAACATCAACATCAATTCACTTCAATGAGATGAGCCTAAGTTGAGGGCCTTGTGTAGTGATGCCAGGATTCTCTTGAAAAATTTGTTTCAATAATATCATTAATCAATATGGTATAGCTATCATCAAAATGGAATGGAAACCTTTTTTCGTCACTGTTAGTCTCCATTTTAGAATACGTTTGCATTTAGGCCTACACGTTGTAACTACATGGAGGCTCTCGTTTTTGCTGCTCTATCTGTAATGAGATCAGACGGTTAAGTCAGATAACAGTTTGCACTAATTTGTTAGATCTTTAAGCAGGGAACTTCTACTCCGTCTAAAGACGAGACTTTTTTGGAATGGCGGATCCAAGGGAATAGTAAGACGAACTGAAGAGATAAACTTGGGGAAGTCTAGCTGAAGACAGTATAGTCTGGATAATAATTCTTATTGCTTGCATCTTTGTAGGGTCTAGCTGCCTTCCTGAAAGCCATTGGTTACTTGATTCCACTTATGGATGCCGAATATGCAAGTCATTACACAACGGAAGTGATGTTGGTTCTCATCAGAGAATTTCAGAGTCCTGATGAAGAAATGAAGAAGATTGTTTTAAAGGTAATTATATCTTTGTCCCAAAAAGGTACACTTGTGAAAACAAAGACATTTTTATCAATTGAACTTATTTTTAGGACATCTTCTATCTCACTCAATTTCTTGTTTATTGCTTCTAACGTTTTTTATTTCTTTCTTTTTGTGACATTCATTAACGCTCTCCTGCAACTTTGCAGATCATAAGATTTGCATCATTTATATAGGGCTCAAATCTTTCACATGTTAAAAAGGTCCACGAAAATTCTACAACTTTTTCATAACAGTTCTTGTATGTTATATCGAATAATTATGATTTTGACTTGTTTTTGGTCTGTTCCTAGGTGGTGAAACAATGCTGTGGTACAGATGGTGTTGAGCCTCAGTACATCAAGGAGGAAATTTTGCCCGAGTTTTTCAAACAATTTTGGACACACAGGATGGCTCTGGACAGGCGTAACTACAAACAGGTACGATACCTTTTTATTCATCTCCATAAAACATTTAAACAAAAACTTACCTACGTTACTATGCAACATCCGCAACTGGAGAAATTTCAGGGTCAACTTGCGCCTATTGAATGGTAGTTACAATTCAACAATGATATTTAACATAAACTAAAGTTACAATGAAAGACAACAACAACACAGCTACTTTAGTTACGATACTTGCAAGATTTGTCTTTCTTCCTACAATATTTTTCGCATTAAATGAGTCAAGCTTGGTTGACAAGTTATATATCAGATAACTTTGCGTCTGAACCCAATTGTGAACTTGTGTGCGTTCTGTATGGAGGAACCAGTGATTTGAAGGCATCGCCGATAGTATCTGTATTGAACGTACTTGATTACTCTGATGCACTCTACTTTTCATTCATACAAAATACCATAACTTCATTTGCAAATGGAAATAAAGAATTCCTTAAAAAGCTTTACTATAAACCATGGTAATATTCCCGCTCATGCTTTGGAGAGAAATTCAGAAGTGACTTGGTCCAAGTTAAACTTGACTAGAACCTGGTTCATTTTTTTGAATTGGCATAGCTCAATGAAGATACGGTTTTCCAAATTGCAACAATTAGTTCTGATGTTCTCTTATACTTTGTTTTGCAGCTCGTGGACACGACTGTTGAGATTGCTAATAAAGTTGGAAGTTCAGAAATCATTGGGCGTGTAGTGGATGATCTGAAAGACGAAAATGAACAGTACAGAAAGATGGTTTTAGAGACCATTGAAAAGGTTCGTTTTACCATGTTCCATAATTTTATAGATGCTTCATGACAACAGACGCGCTCTATTTACAGGTTCATGCCACGAACCTGTGATGCTTTAGCTTTATGTGAACATTTCATAATTCTCTTTCATCATCAGTACAAGATGTACTTGTTAGAATCTTCCGTAATCTTCATTTGTGAGAAGAATTGTCATTCCTAAATAGTCCCTTGTTTTATATCAATAAGGAGACTGATCTTGCCAAGAGATATTTTACAAAGTGTGACTCTTGCTGTGTTCGCAGACATTTAATTGCAAGTGACAAGGGTAGAAATGTAATTGAAGGCAGCAATACACTTGTGTTCCCTTTTTGTTGCATTTATGTCGTTTTTATGCTTTTATATTAAATCAAAATTCTTTTCAACTATTTTTGACAGATTATGGCAAATGTGGGCGCAGCTGATGTTGATTCCCGACTTGAAGAACAGCTCATTGATGGTATACTTTATGCATTCCAGGAACAAACTAATGAGGTAAATTCTCGCCAAATTCCAACATTGATGAAATTCTGTCTCTACATTTCAGGATTAGTAGCTGTATTTGTCACTTATGATACAGAGGAGATGTAAGCTTGACAAGAATGCTGCAATGTATCTTAACAAAACGTCAAAAGATTCATTTTAGCGCAACGCTAATTCTCGATAAAATTCAGGAACATACTCTTGGCTTTGTTTTTAAGAAGCTTCGAAAGACGTTGTACTTCAAGTCATATTGATATGAGCTTGTAGATAAAACTAGCTTTTACACTTTTCAGATGCCCTTTGAATTAAGCTCTCTAAGAGCAGTGATCAACAATGTTAAATTAAATGTGACTTCTACAATCCCTCCAAATATAGAGAAGACAGTTTTCATAATGGCTGCTGAAACTATCTTCACAGGAGACCGGTGTTACTTGTTTCATTAACCGCTTTTGCTTTGATCTATTTGTTGCTAGATAGGTTGGACAGTCTGACAAGCCCCGCTCTTTAGATTGCATGACTCATAATGTGACTTCGACAATCGCTCCAAATATAGAGAAGACAGTTTTCATAATGGCTGCTGAAACTATCTTCATAGGAGACCGGTGTTACTTGTTTCATTAACCGCTTTTGCTTTGATCTATTTGTTGCTAGATAGGTTGGACAGTCTGACAAGCCCCACTCTTTAGATTGCATGACTCATAATGTGACTTCGACAATCCCTCCAAAAATAGAGAAGACAGTTTTCATAATGGCTGCTGAATGAAACTATCTTCATTGGAGACCGGTTTTACTTGTTTCATTAACCGCTTTAACGATTTTATTTCAGGACATCGTAATGTTAAATGGATTTGGAACAGTTGTAAATGCATTTGGAAATCGAACCAAGCCATATTTACCTCAGATTTGTGGTACAATTTTATGGCGTTTGAACAACAAATCAGCTAAAGTCAGACAACAAGCTGCTGATCTTATCGCAAGAATTTCTCCCGTTATGAAGACATGTGGAGAGGTGAGAATTTATTGAACATTTAAATTTCTGGCTTTGGCATTGTTAATCTAGAGTCACGTTGAATTGCAAAACATATGATTCACAAGATATTTCTATCGTAGACATTACTAGTCGTGAACATATTGTAAAAGATGCATTCAAAGGAGTTTTTACGCGTTCCAATTGCCTGTTAGTGGCTGTGCGTTTCAAAGAGGAACTTGTTATTTGTATGTCACTCGTTCTTTTCGCTCAGACTCACTTTTGAAGTCAAATTTTATCTAAGGTTTCTGGAGAGTCACATGTCACATAATACTTATTTTCAAGGCCAATCCAAGTGCATAACTTTAAAAAAGTTGTTGTTTCACAAATGATCACAATTTGATGCCAAAGAACGATACATTCTTCATGGTTTCAATGTATTTCCATGCTCGATTATGGTATCGCTTTGTAATTAGTGTTTGTAGTTGTTATGTTTATTTATGAATATAGGAAAGAAAAATACATCTACATCAAGTAACATTGTTCTATGATTTTGTATTTCAGGAGAAATTGATGGGACATCTTGGAGTCGTATTGTATGAGTATCTTGGTGAAGAATATCCAGAGGTACTTGGAAGCATTCTTGGTGCATTGAAGGTAATTCAAGCTTATAAAAAACTCTGTTTCAAACCTGATACTTATCATAAATTTACCTTCAAATGCTATTGATATGTTATGATAGTTAGCATTCAGACAAAAAAAAGCTAGAACTGTCTATGGTGAAACACACTCATCACAACTTTCAATGAAAATTGTTTGATTGCAAAATGAGTGACAATACGCAATGATTACACTATCATATGATATTACATATTGTGACTCATTTTGCAATCAATCAGATATAAACGATACGATATCATATAATTCTTTCTGAAACTTTGCCTAATTTTGTGTTTGATTTTTCTTTCAGGCTATCGTGAATGTTATCGGAATGAACAAGATGACTCCACCCATCAAAGATTTATTGCCAAGATTAACTCCAATCTTGAAAAATAGGTAGGTCTTCCATTTCATCTAGCAAAGCTATCTGAATTTACATGATTTGATATCGCCGATCTGGAGACGTTTATTTTACAGGTAGTATAACATAGAAGCGAGATTTTTGCTGAAAAGTGATGCTAACATCGTCCAAAAGTTTTAAACTTCATATTGAATTTGCAAGCTACATAGCAAAAATTTGGGAAGAAGGCTGGCTTTCGTACATAAATGAATGCCCTTTTTTTAGCATAATCAAGAGATTACTTTCAAATGAAAAATACCATTGAAACCTTTTTACTTCCGACCTCTCCAAATACTTATGTGTTATTCTATATGTTTATTGGTTGTGATAGCACATTGGTGTCTGAACTTTTGCACCGTCCCTTTGAAACCTTTTTTTTGTATCATATGACTCTAAATGCAATTTTTTTGGAAGTTGAATAAAAACAGGGATGTCGAGAAGGCTCTTGAATAGCGGATGAAGGCATCATAACGCAGACTTTAATAACTTTTGACACGCCCGCAGCAATTCATTAATGTTTCTCTTTTGTTACCGTTACTTGTTATTGATAGGATCGCAGTCGCATATTTAAATCTAGGGTAAGCATACCATGCTGTAAAAGTGATATTTTTCCCCATCGCAAGAATCACATTTATCGTTTTTTTTAACAGGCATGAGAAGGTACAAGAAAATTGTATTGATCTTGTTGGACGCATTGCTGATCGTGGTGCAGAACATGTGAGTGCAAGAGAATGGATGAGGATTTGTTTTGAGCTGTTGGAATTATTGAAGGCTCATAAAAAGGCAATTCGACGTGCTACTGTCAATACTTTTGGATACATTGCAAAGGCTATTGGGTAAGAATAATCTTTGTCTAAAAATTGCAGGAATCAATGAAGAATCAATGTTAAGTTTTTCCTTCACTTGCAATGCACTTTGATTATATAATGTTAATTTAAGATGGTGTTCTGGTAAGTTTTCATATGGACCAGCTAGACCATATGAACCCATGCTGGTCACCTTTGTCAGCTCTGGCAGTCAGATTCAATACTCAATAGTTTAGTTTCTCTTTGATGTTCACCACAAAGTGCATGAAATTGAATTAGGTAGGTATGTCCCTTTTTAAAATCACATGCTTAAAAGCATGGTATTATTTGCCACACACGGTATTCTGATAGTATCCGCAAAATGTCTCAGTCTGTCCAGTTTTAGTGTATGTGGTATCATTCAGTTCAGTTAATTTCATTTTAAAATTCCAACATACAATACAAATCTTAAACAACGAATCACATATGATATAAAATTACACACAATAAAGAAAATAGAAGATAAAACAAAAAAAAAACGAAACAAAAATACATTTTTAATTGTACACAAGAATTACATGCAAGAATTTCTTAAAGGAGGAGCTCTCTCAATAGATAAACTAATCGAGGAGAGAACATCATTAGTTGTAGCTTAACATCCACCAATTAATTTAGGGTATTAATCGTTTAACGACTGCAGTAAATCCTCACAAAGCATACTTCAATATCTAAAAAATCTCAAAGTCAAAGAAAGAAATAGTTATTGTGTGGTGCAACTTTGCCCAGAGTATTAGCTCCCAAGCCGACGTTGTTGTACATTATTATTGAAATTAACAAATTCACTTCTTAATTTCATTTCAGACCTCAAGATGTGCTTGCAACGCTTTTGAATAATCTCAAAGTTCAAGAGAGACAACTTCGTGTATGCACAACTGTCGCTATTGCCATTGTTGCCGAGACATGTTCTCCTTTCACCGTTTTACCAGCTTTGATCAATGAATACAGAGTTCCAGAACTCAACGTGCAAAATGGTGTATTGAAATCAATGTCTTTCTTGTTTGAATATATTGGTGAGATGGGTAAAGATTATATTTATGCTGTCACCCCGCTGCTTGAAGATGCACTCATGGATCGGTAAGTGACGTATCCTTTGTCTTCTTTCTTATCGCTGTCTTGCTCTCTACTGGCAGCAGAAACAGGTCAAAGGCAACAGCTGGGCTTAGTAAATGGTAAATTATTAAAGTACCACAAGATAGCGTAGATGTAAAACACACGAAATTTTGACCATGTACCCGTTATCAAATGACTCCAAATCAATCAAGCCGAGTGAAAAGAAAATGAGATTAGAGAATGCTTGTGTTAAAATTCGTAAAGTTTCGAAGAAGGACCTTTTATAGAAATCCAACTCCAATTCCTCCACTAAGGCCTGGACATAATTTTGTCAAATCCTCTTCGACACATTGATAAGATCTTACCAAATTATTTGAATCGGTTGGTTGGCTCTTGGGGTGTGGCTTTGCAGGCGGGTGGTACATCTCTCCTAATTCAGCAGGTAGCATTGATTTCTTTCTATGTTAATTGCTGCGGGGTTGTCATAGTCTATTGCTCCCTGTGATATTATCGTCCTTGTAGTGCTTCGTAGAATAATTAGTAGGTAGTGTAATAAGTAACTTAAGGATTATGCAAAAAAGGACCAGAAACTCTACATGAATCCTTGCTTTTATGGCCGAAAAAATTTTGAAATTGTCAGCTGAGGCGTCACGAAAGGATCTATTTGGGACGTATTACATTTTCTGCACAGTTTAACCAGAAGATTTTCCCTGTTTGTAGCTTCTCCAACATCATTGAACAGCATAAGTACGGCCGCCCCCCCCCCCCCGCTCATCAAGCAGCAATACCACTGATGGTCGAGGCAATGTTCGAAAATTTTACAACCCTCAAAACCTTCTGGAATAGAATTAACACTTGAACTAACATCAAGTATAATTTCTTTGCAGTGATCTGGTCCACAGACAGACTGCATGCGCTGCAATAAAACATATGGCAATTGGCGTTCTGGGCTTTGGATGTGAAGATGCACTGGCACATTTACTCAACAGCATTTGGCCCAATATATTTGAGACATCACCCCATGTGGTCAATGCTTTTACAGATGCAGTAGAGGGGCTCAGAGTTGGATGTGGTGCCTTGAAAATTCTTCAATATACTATGCAGGTTTGTAGAAAGGACTTCACGATTGATTCCTTGTTTGGTTCAGTTCACTTCATTTTGATAGTATGATGTAAATGATACAGTTTGATATAAGTAATATAGTAGTAATGATGTCTTCTTAACATTGACGCAATCATTTTACCACTTTAAAGCAACTATTTACTCTAGGTATTGTTATGTTGTTTTGTTATGCTGGTGGATTCACAACATGATGCCAAGGAAAAGAGATTTAGTACAGTTAACTGACGTTTTGTTATTGACGTAGGACAAACATTTTGCAGTAAACTTATGGACTTGTAATCCCTTAGTGACGTAATACAAGGGCTTAGCTGTTTATTCATAATTCTTTGATGGAAATCGAAGTGAATTTATCTCTCTTTACAGGACAATTCAGAAATATACCAGGACTTTGCTAGACATTTCGATTTAACCTTCTTCAGTAAATGTTCTAACAACGACTTGGGGACGCACCTAAAACCTAGATTACAACAGAGTAACAAAAGAAGCAGCCTAACAAAGGGACCTACCTAATGCATATATTTTATTGACTCTTTACAGGGATTGTTTCATCCTGCTAGAAAAGTCAGAGATGTATACTGGAGGATTTACAACTCACTCTACATCGCCTCGCAGGTAAACGTTAGCATTCGTTTCTTTTTTACAATGAAGATTCTTTACGCTTGAAAGTATAGGCCGCTTTCTTTGTTGACAATAAAAAGTAATGAACAAATAATGTTCAGGTACGTTTTTACAGTCATGTGCTGTTGTATCAACAATATAACGTTTTGGCTGAAAATCTAAAACTTGCATGAATTACCAAGTGAAATTTTAAAACGATATGTAGGAAGATAAAAATTTTAAAACATGAAAATGAAAATGAAAATTTTAAAACGATATGTAGGAAGATAAGAATTTTAAAACATGAAAATGAAAATGAAAATTTTAAAACGATATGTAGGAAGATAAGAATTTTAAAACATGAAAATGAAAATGAAAATTTTAAAACGATATGTAGGAAGATAAGAATTTTAAAACATGAAAATGAAAATGAAAATTTTAAAACGATATGTAGGAAGATAAGAATTTTAAAACATGAAAATGAAAATGAAAATTTTAAAACGATATGTAGGAAGATAAAAATTTTAAAAGATGAAAATGAAAATACTAAAAGGTAAACAATCCCAAAATAGCTGCATCCTCGTGAATTAAGGCTAGAGTTGTGGATTGATTTCAACACAAAAAACTTTCGACGTTTAATAGAAACTAGAAATCAACATTGTTTTGTTCTACCATTGCAAAGTATTTTATGATTTACATCTCAATAAACTTGGGTCTTGGGAAGAGAGACTGGATCGAGAAATGTTTTATACATTTTCAGTCGAAAGGCTCGATCAGTGGTGTTGGAGCTTCAATCACCGTTGTGCACATTCGAAACATCGTCAGATTTTTACTAAGTATGCGAAAATATCGCTTCATCCAGAATCTCTGTAGAATAACTGAAAGGCCTATCGTTGGCGCCTTTCATAGCCATTCTAACTCTTCTAACTTTTCCCTTCGTAGGACACTATCGTGGCAGGCTATCCTTCAATTCCAAACGATGAAACGAATCATTATGTGAGGGATGAGATGCACTACTTTCTCTGATTGGCCCAAGAACATTTCATTGACTGATAGCAAATGAAAGATCCTTGCGACTGCTGCTGCCTATACCAAAAACTGAACAACAGCTCTTTATTTTAATGGTTTGAGAGCATTTAAAACAATACTGACTCAGTATAAAGGTCTGTTTTTTGAAGGAGAATATGGTATTCGTAAGGAATAGCTAGAAAGGGACTTGCTTGTTTTCTTAGAGAGAGACTTGTAAGGAGTCCAGGGCTAGCTATGCATTAAGCCTTGGCTCTGGAGGTCTTGGTGTTCTTTCCCCCTCGAACATTTCAAACGGATTCAGCGTGTAGTATTAACTAAATATTTACAGCGCTCACCACGTTGGGAGACAAAGAGATGCTACGATGTTGTGCGACAAGCATTTTGTATCCAATACGTTCTTCACAATGCGAAGACCTTTCTGTAAGTTACACTTGAAAAGAGTCAGACCTTTGAAGCTGCAAGAAACAGCTAAGGATGATTTGATTTGATTTGATTTGATTGTTAAGCTGTACATCACTCCGGAATGATCACAATATCTCTTCATTTATCAGAATATGGCGCACACTCGCAAGAATTTTTATAGATTGAACTAAACAAGAAACAGAACATAAAAATTAGCTAACGACAAAAGATCTTATTAATGTAGAATTTACCGTTTAGTCCTCACAGAAAAAAGTGCATGAATATTTTGTTGAAGTCCGTTTTAAAGGTCTTGAGACTTCATTTTTGCGTCGCAGAAAAATGGAGCCACTCTGGTGTGCTTGCAAAGCATCTAACTTCGCCAACCTAAGTTTCAATTGATTGAAGAATTAAAGGCCATTTGACTGAATATAGTTTATTGTGCCATTTTTAAGTTGATTATGCGAGAGACCTTTTTATCTGTTGCAAAAATTGCTCCAGGCCTTAAGACTTTAAAGCAGGCGTGAGTGTTATCATTAGTTTTGTGGCGATTGTAAAGTTGGGTTGAGGTATTCCATTTTACGGTTGTATTCACCCTTTCTTACCAATGCATTTACTCCCGAGATAATAGAGGGCAATAATAGAACATATTAGCAATGCTATAAAAATCTTGGGAATATATAACCTCTTGTCGAAATTTAGTCTTTCTAAAGTACCAAAAACTATTAAATTCCTAGAAAAATCAAGAAACAGCATATTTTCGTAATTTAGCGCTAACAGGGAAGCATGCTGCATTTTTGACTAAATATAACTGAAAGTTTCTATATTCCTAGATATTGGATTGTTTCTGAAAATTTGAGCGAATATTTTGAGCGTTATTTGCCCGTTAGGGAAGCCCCATAGGCGCAATATCTAGGAATTATATAACACTGAATACCTAATATGATAGAAAGTTTTAGGTATTTTTAGTCAAGAAAATCCCCTTGTTTGATCACAAGAAAGCGATAGCTGTAAGAAAGTCCACTTGATGTGGTGTTCTTTCCAGTAGTTAGTTTCTTCACGTTGTTAGGTATATTAGGTACTGTATGATTCCATGTGAAAGAAAACCATCGAAATTTGCTGTTTATTTGCATATTTCTGGAGCACGGAATATATGATTAAAATAGCAAAATTTTTAAAACAGCAAATAGTGGACAGGGAATGTAACGCCTATTGATGGCAATATACAACTGCATTGTTTAGAGGTTTTTTGCGCTGTTCCATATCGTATCATCAGTTTGTTTTGAAATAAGAAATCTAGCGCTTGTGAGGGAGAGAAATTGAAAAACAGTGAAAGTGTCACAAGAAATTGTATATTTTGATATTTCCTTGATGAAGCTGTTATTGGAAATGGAACTTTCAAAGGCCTCTGTTTGATAGTGGGAAGACAGGACGATCTTCCCCTCATTTTCACCGTCCAATAGGTACAGGAAGCCAGTACTTTCAGACACTCTCCAGTAACAACCCCGCCGGACATTGATACCGCGGGGAAAAGTTTGAAATTATGCATTTTCAGCGGAGATTACAATCATGACGGGGAAAGGAAAAATGTCAGCAATCATCTGTGATGGAACTTGTATACTTTTCCGTGGGAAAAATGAACATCTCAACGGGGAGATAACAGGAAAAATTCGTGGAAAGAAAATTTTCAAACTCAAACTTAGTGGGGAAATAAATTTTCTTTGCGGGCATCTTCCCGGTGGGGTCGTTACTGGGGGGCTTGTTTTCGGGTCTGAACGTAGAGAATGCCCAAAGAGGAACAAAATTATCAATTAAGTCCTTCCTTCTTGCGAGCCAGAGAAGTGAATGAAATTCAGTCAGAAGCTAAGATTCATTAGGAGAATAAATCAACTGAATAGTTTTACGGAAGCTGGTCCTAAAATGCTACAAATTGCCCTTAGTTATCCAAATTTTTTGCCTCAAAATGCGGAATTGATTCCAAATCCCCGGTTGTTCAGAAAGGAGTCTGGGTCAGAGCTGCTTTGTTGTCGAGCATGCGCATTGGGTAAATTGGCGTCACTTTGAATTGTGGGAAGGCAGGAGAAGTGAAGGAAGCTTGCGTCCGCCATGATGTTTTTACATTGAACTTTGGGAGAGTGTATCGAAAAAATGTCGCTGAATCTTGGCTAATTCGCATCAAAATGCTCCAGAAAATACGTGAAAAAAGCAAGAAATAGTTCCAGTCAATGGTCAAGGACAAGGAAGTTGCATCCCAGTCGCTAAGTGGGCTTTTACCCGAGTTGTATTGTGTGAGCTTCGCAGACACAAGCCGCAATGAGCAAGCTGTCGTTTCGAGCCCGCGCATTGGACTCGAACAAGTCTTTGCCGGTTTATCATGCCAAAGATATCCCAGATCTGGCAGAATTCAGCTCTGTCAACAGAGTGGTACCTCAAATGCCCACTGGTATGGAAAAAGAGGAGGAAACGGTGGGTTAAAGCACATTTTCAGCCGTTTTTGTACAAAAACATTCGAGGTGCTCCTTCGGCTAGGCGGCCATTTATTATGCATGAGTGGTGTTTGGTTGCAAGACGCACATAGCGTTGTTGTAGGGATATTCGAACATTGCAGTTTGGCCAAATTTCATGATAAAATTGAATTTAACACAAATGCTTATCTATGGAGCATGTTTTTGTGTGAAATTAACGGCATAAAATAGATATTTAGGAGCGATTCGTTGCGCGGTAAGATTTGAATAGAGATCAAGTCACGTGATCCCATTGTGGTCCTTGTAGGGCCTAAGCAAATGACGTTGTAGTGAAGGAACCAGTAGAGTGCATGGTTTAGGCAAACTAGAAAGGCAATGTATTGCTTCAATGTGCTGTGCACTAGATCTTTAGCAATCTCTTCTAGCTTTTAAATTGATGCTGCTTGCAAGTTGTCCACTTTTGAAAGGCTTGATAGCATTATTTATTGAATTTGTAATCACACACAACCAGGGCAGAGCCAGGCTGGAATGTTTGCAAAATACACACCAAAGCAAAATATTGTTGTATTCAAAACAATAACCTAATATATCAATTTTTATCCTTGAAATTCTTCGGTGCACACAACATTGTTTCCAGTCAGGCTACACACAGTCTGAAATGTTCGCATTCCGATATTTTTGAGAAACCATTTTGTGGTTTGATACAGAATCTACCAGGAAATAGGAAATAAAGCAGAAAACCTTGAAGCATCTTTTCAAAATTTTTGAACAGTAGTAATATGTTGGACAACTACTGATCTAGCCATTTGCACGGTGAGTGGCCGAGTGGCTTAGCGGTTTCCGTCAGGTGACTGAAGTTAAGCTCGGTCGAGTGAGGTCAAACTCTGGATGGGTGACCTCTCAGGGGCCTGACGTCGCAACTCACCTTGCTGTCCTTCGGAAGGGACATTTTGTTTACATTGAAGCTTCAGGCGATTGCCGACTTAGGCCCTAGTCTGACCTTGCTGCATCATGTAGAGGCTACCCATATCACCAGACAGAGGCTGAATCAAAAGGGCAGCTGTCATGCTCTTGAAGCGTGTCTTTTCAAGTGACATTAGATGAGAGGAAGGTATTTTATGGCAAGAAGGAAACAGATTGAAAATATTGAAAAGTTCGACAAATATCAACAAAAAACTTGCAATTTAATTGCAGAAGCTTCCATCACTAATAAATTCAGTAAACTTTACGGTAAACCATGTTCCTTTTTCGTTGGAAACAATTTCTCATTGCTTGAGGAACAACTTAGTCCAGTTTTTCCCCAGATCAGTGGCGGATTTAAGGGCCAAGTGGGGGCAACTCCCCCGCCCTCACAATGAAAATTCAGCTTAGCGCCCCTTTTTGGCGAGAAAAGCGCCCCTCATCCTGACTCTAATGCAGAAGTTTTTTTTTAACTGTATCGATTTAAATTTAGGGGAAACTTATAAATCAAGGCATTTTGTAGTAGTAAATCAAAGAATTTTCTTTAAAAAAGCACCCAAAAATTTTTGCGCACCTTCGCTGCGCTTTCTTTCATTATCGTTTTGGCGCCCTCACTTCAGGCTGGATTGGCCCCTGCCCCAGATTCACGCAAAGAAGAGATCAAAGAAGAGATCTTTTTAAAGAAGATCAATTCTAAAGAAGAGATCAAAACACGAGAAAGAGATATTACAATTGTTAAGTCGCAATTCTGCAACCGCAGCATGCAAATAGTTACAAATCTTTTTAGCCCATTTAAAATAAGTTATTGAAAAAACGAAGAAAAGAGGCTCCAAACATACTTTGCAAACTTTTTCATGATGATATGGCCACAACTGAAGTCCGCAATTTTGGCCTTTGAATTCAATATCCCTAGCTTCAGTGAAAAATCATTTCGCAGGAATTTTGCAACCTTGGTAGATAAATTTTTGACCATAAAATGATAAGCACTTTGTAAGATAGGATCTTTGTTGGAATTTTGCTGGAAGCTAAAGTCTTGACAGAAAAAAGAAATACATCAATTTCTTTGGAAATTTTGCCACTTGTTAGGTTTGAATGAACAATCCTTGAGAATTTTCAAGAATTCTTCACACTCATATAAGTATAGTTAAATTTGGTACGAAAGTCTACAAAATTTTTTAACTGCAGTCTACTGGGGTAAAATGGGTAAGCTTGGGGTAAAATGGTTAAGGCAAACATTGCAAATAAATTTTAAATCTTCAAATACAGATATTCTCTAGCTAAATCTGTCATACCATCCTTGAAGTACTGATGGTTGATTGAACAGTCCATGATCTATCATTTTTTGGCAATCAACATTGCCCTTTCACCCCCAGCCTACCCATTTTACCCCTGCAGACCCTAACAGTTTGCAAACAATTAAAGATTTGCTCAAGGATTCTGAATTATTCTAAGCCGATAAAAATTGTTAATGTGTGCAAAGCCTGTTCTGTAGGCACCAAACTTTGAGTTGCTCACAAATTAATATTTCACACTATTCGCAATAGTCACTCGATGAGTCACACTATTCGCAGTATTCATTCACTTTATGTAATGTCATTCTATTTGGACTATTCACTGTGTCACCCAATTCGGTTTTCTTTGATTGATCATTTTTCATTCCAACCAGTCGACTAGTCATACTATCCAAAAAATCAATCTATTCACCTGGTGGTCATTCAATCCGAATAATTGCACCATTCAGACTATTCGGTTGGCAGTGAATTTGTTTCATCACTATTCGAATAGTGATCAGATGACCGAATGCTAACATAGCCATACAGTATTTCCTCCTGGCAAATATTTTCTAACTCACATAATCCCAAATAGACACCAAGAAAGGTTGAAAAAATTGTGACATGGTGGAAATCAAAGTCAAATTTTGATGAAATTTTGACAAGAATTGTCATCATAGACTCGTACTCTAAAAATTATATTGTCAAGGGATACTCTTTAGCATGCCGAAAAAGCACTAAGTAGAATGAAACATAAGATCCTTTTGGATGATTACAAAGTCCGTCCTGAGCTAAACAAGCATAAGAAAATCTGAATAATGATTTCTTCATAACCCGAAATGATCGTTGTCATGCTGTTCTTAGCTACAGTCAGAGAGATGAGTGTTGCTGCTAAAGTCGCCTTCAATAGCAAATCAAGCGCCTTGTATAACGACAAGAATCGCCCGAAAAGCAATTTTTTGATCTTTATGTCAAACGAAGATGATACGCAAAAAATCAAAATTAATTACCCCTAGTTTGCTTGGTTCGTGCATGAAACTATTTGTGCACCTGCCTCAAATTAGATGTTATGTGAGATTTACGATAGCGCAAAATTACTTATGCAGAACCAGGGATAAATAGTACTGTGCAGAACTCTGCAGATCGTTTCTATTCACAGGCATCTAATTTGAGACAAGCAGTCACGAAGATAACATCTGTGCAGAATCATATGCATGCAGATGTTTTGGTTCAGTGTGATCATGTGCCTTCCCCCAGTCAATGGCGCCATTGTTTGCTGGTATTCTGCACCTTTCTTGCCAACTTCACCTGCGACATTTGCATCTTTGCATCTGTAGCTGTATAGGAAGGGGTCTTTATACCTTCGGTGATGCTGCGAATGCGAGCCTCTGTGCAGGCCGCCGGTTACATCATCCTCCATCCTCTAAAGTTGACTTATTTGCATAATGAGTACTATCAATAAGTGGCTAAGC
>REGL01000222.1:290920-302459 GCA_004194395.1 Aurelia aurita complex sp. Pacific | reverse complement strand
GAATAATCAGAAAACGATCGGCTTTCGATCCTAGGACTTTTGAGAAACATGACAACGTATGATACATACGTTGATAGAAATATGATACATTTTAATAGTTATAATAATTTATTGCAGATTATTGAGTGCAGTTATAATAGTTACAGAAATATGATACATTTACATTGACTTTCTTTGACGTCTTGCCCGTATTTTCTTTCAGAAGCCTTTTTAAGAAACTAAACTCTAAAATCGGCAAAAAATTAAGAAACTTATGCACCGGAAAAATATTGCCGGAGACCGCTGAGACATCCTCGTTAGTATGTGGTTGATTTGTGACGACATAAAACTAAAGTTTCGTTCCTGTCACAGTGAATCACTGTCTTGTTTTGTAAGGTTAGCTCTTCAAAGACAAATATTGGAATCCTCGTTTATTCATACACTTTTATTGATGATTTTCTATGGAATGAAAATCGCCCGCCTGACTTCATTGAGGAGAGCGATGTACCGCTCGCCTGCTAAAATGCTCACGGCCAGGTCTGCTCTAAAGCCTCTGATGAAATGTGTTTTATTGCAATGGCAATGCAATTTTACATATTACTTGCCACTGTGGGAAGAATATTTCTAGCTGCCACACAGTGCTCCAGCAAATTATGCTGCAGGAAAATGCAGGAATTTTCATGGTTTTTGAATATTTCTGTAATTTTTCAGAAGGTATTGCATTGCCAATTGGAGTGATGCTGCACAGGAAAATAATTGCTTGCATAGGCAATGCAGTAATTTCTGAAAAAATCATATTTGCCATTGTAAATAGAAAATTACTCATTTGGTGTTACAAGTTTCATACAGTAGCTGGTCACTTTGCCAAAGGCATGTCAAGAAGTTCACAGTTTAGCAAAAATTCCTTTTTATCATCTAGGAACATCATCTTCAAAGGGCAATAACAGCACAACAGATTTATGGAGAAGCAAACAGGCGCATAATCCCAACCCCAGAGGCTATGTACGTGGAAGCAACAGATGGGAACCGGATGAAGAAAACTGATTATGCTGTACCAAAACAACTTATCCATGTTCAAGGTAAGCATTTTTTGGCACCTCAATATATTTGTCTGTGCAAATGAATCCAACAAAGGGATTCAATGGAAATTTCATCATTGTTTTTCTATCAATTTAGTCTGTTTTTAGACAACAGAATTTACAGGGAGTTGTTTATGAGTGAAATAGGAGCTTGTTGAAACAGCTGAACCCTGTAAACTCCTTTGCAGTATATGCCAGCTCAGAAACCCTTCTCTCGATAATGGCTTGCATTGTATCATCCTTGAGCTGTAGTTTAAAAAGCATCATCTTGGCTTTCCCAACAATTAGAATGAATTCTTTTTCTGCAATTTCAGAGTTAAATTTCTTCTGATTTGGAATCAGCATTCTAGCTGTTATCTTGCATTTACAGATTGAGCTGAGCAATGAATAAGTGATTTCAGTCTTTTAAAAATTTTGTGCAGGAAGCAGCCGTGTATTATATAAACAACATTCAATCAGTTTTTTATACATGAAATTGTTTTTCAGCTTTCACTCTGGAAGATGAGCTACCTGATTATGATCTTGATTCTGAAGATGAGGCTTTCCTTGAAACTATGAACAAAAATAGAACAAAGGTAGGGTTGAATTTTAGACTGCCATTTAACTAATGAAGTATGCTTTAGTGAAACATTGTGAAGGAGTTTATGTTGTGATTAATTAATGAAAGTTTTGAATTTAATTCTTGAAAAAGAATGGTCAAAAATGTTGACATTACAGAATATTGCCTTGAGTACATTCTGTCTCAAATTTAAGAACCAATACAAAAACTTTGCATTTGTGCTACAGTATATGTAGATCTTTGGTTCCTTTACACTGTTTTGGTGCCCAAGAATTTGAAAGAAGTTTGGAAAATTTCTCGATCAAAATTTTTACTGTCTTTCATACAGTACCTCACAAGAGTATTTACGTCCATTTGGGAAATTATTGGGACTTTTATGGGAATTGGTTGATTATGATGTAGACAAGTCATGTACCATCTATCAGACAACCTTCACACTGTATATCAGACCTTCAAACATTCCTCTGGTTTGAACGAGAAATTACTGACTTTGAGCAGAACTGTTTCAGTTGCTGTGATTGTTATTTCAAGTTCTCAAGACATTCCGAAGAATATTAAAGTTGCAATTGTTCAGCATCAGAGATTTTCTTAGTCAACCAGAACTATGAGATCTGTATCTACTATGATTTAATCTTTTTCAGGCTCTGACATCACTAGAACTTGAAAGAATGATTGATAAACTTGAAAAAGGATGTGGCTCATATTCAGAAGTAAGTTGAAATTGGGTGATGATAAAATGTAACCACAATCTAAAAACAGTTGGGATTTTGAGAAATGGTTTGTATCAAACGAAATGTAGTCAAAATTAAGAAGAAAATATAGTTATGTATGATGAAATCAGCCATTCTGATATTAGTTAATCATGTTTTCAATCATTAGTCATGAATCAACTATTCTCATTCATAGCTATCATTCAGTGAGGCAAAGCTGCTCATTAGAATTGAAGATCAAGATCTTGTTGAAAAGGTTTTTGGACATTGGAGTAAAGCAAAAAAGAAAAGTGTAAGTTGGCTCTTTATTTTATGTGCTTTCCAATCATTTGGCACTTAAACATTGATCAACTTTCCATGTTCTGTCCCTTAAGGTGGCTTTGCCCTCCACTCTAGTAGGCGATGGGCTTCTGTTTTTCGGAGTTCGTCTCTCGTTGGAGTGGAGGGTAGAGTTGCCCTAAGCTGAATTTGCACTTGAGGCGCCATCCTTGAAACACTTTGCATAAAGCGCGGCAATGCATTGAAGTTGGATTAATCTGACTTTGCTGCGTGCACTGCATTGAAAGATTGTCTCAAGTGTAAATTTGGCTTTAGTTATTTCGTAGTAGTGTAAAGTTTATTTCCATTGTAAAGTAGTAGTGTATTTGTGATATTAGGTATGGAGTCAACTCGATAACGTTATTTTTTTTGGCTCCACATCAGCAATAATTAACTTTGACTCTTTTTGTCTGTTTTAACTTTTAGTGATACAAAAAAAGTTCTATTTAAACAACATCATTTTTTGTGAAATGTTTTAGTGAGATTTTCTAAACCATATCACAATTTAAAACTTCTCTATGCGTTGCTGAGAGAAATGCACACGTTTGGGATCTAGCGCCACATCATATTGAAAAAAAGGATGCATTTCAAAAGAACTGACGTCATTGTGAAAAGGGTCTATAAGTTGCATTCATAGTAAAGACCTGGTGATCTTGCGTCTACCGCCACTATTAATCTCACAGTAAATTTGAAGGTATGTAATTTGTTGTTTTCCATGGTGGTAGAAATAAACAATTTAGTAAATGTCTTTGTTAATTCACAGGAACATCCTACTTTGACACCATTTGTGAAAACTGAGAAGAAAGATGGATCTACTACCCATGATCCATATGTTGCTTTCAGAAGAAGAATTGAAAAGATGCAAACAAGGAAGGTATGGCAAAGATTCCCTTCCTCATAAAAATGTATTGTCACTTACCTGAAAATCTTGCTGATTAAGATTTTCTGGAATAAGTTGACAGTTGCTAACATAAAATTGTTATAGGTATACAAATTCTATAGGTATACAAAATTGTTTTGTTACTGATGAAGATTTAAATAAAATATTGAAGGTAGGGTACTTGTATTTAGCATAGGGCTCAAATCTTTCAAATCTTTAAAAAGGTCGGTGTAAAATTCTATTATATTTTTCTTTGAATAGGATTGCTTGAAAGGAACTTATGGTACTTTGCTGTAAATCTGCCGTGGAAATTTTATGATATCTTTATTTTTTTGAAAATGGCGGCAATTTGATAATTTTTGAAAAAAAAAATTCATGGAAAAGTTTGAAAAAATTTCAATCATTCTAAATCCTAAACTAATAGAGGAAAATTATATAACCCTCAAGAAAACCATAGTTTATGGAGGTCTACAATATGGTGGCAAGCAGAAATCTGTAGCTTTTCTGGTTTAGGATTTAGAAATTTGATGACGTCATAGCCTCAAATTTAATAAATGCCGCCATATTGAAACTAATCAAGATATCAATAAACTGCCATGGCAGATTTACAGCAAAAAACCTTAAGCTCCTTCCAAGCTATTTATTTCAAAGAAAACGGCAATAGAATTTTACACCGAACTTTTTAAAGATTTGAGCCCTATGTTCTTGTATTTTCATTTGCTGTTATAAATGAGTGTGTATATATACCTTGTTGATTTAGCAATTATTGCTTTTCATAGCATTTAAAAAACATTGGATAAAACACTTCTAATTGACTGAAATAAATGCTTTCTAATATTTTGCCTAGTCACAAATCTTTGCCAGCAAGGAAGTAAAGTATTGTATGTAACTGCATTACGTGCAAACTCTATTCATTCTGTTTCCTTTTAGAATCGCAAAAATGATGAAGCATCCTATGAGAGAATGTTGAAATTGAGGAGAGATTTGAATAGGGCATGGTAAGTCAAACTGTTTGGCTGCACTGAAAAAATTATATTTGTTTAAGCTTGGTTTATTTATATTTCTTTGTATCTTGCTACCAGCTATTTTCACAATGAATCAATTTAGTAGAAGACAGCCATGCTCAGGTAAGGTCAACTTTGAAGTTGTTTTCAGTGAATGAATTTTCCAGTTTATCTTTTAAAAATGCTTTGGAGGTGTTTACTATTTAACTGAAGAATTCATGATATACATGAGATTATTATGTAGCAGCTAACATTGACATGTTTGATTTGTTTGCTTGCTGGAAAGTTAACAGTAAACAAGTGTTAAAATTCGAAGAAAATCCGATTTTTTCTCAGAAGCATACGAGGCATTGCGAACCAAGTTTTAAAGTCATATTCAGTTTACTGTGTGGATTTCTAATTCTTGTGCAGTGAACAATTTATCTATATTTGATTTATCTTAATATTCTCTTTTTTTGCTGTTGCTTCTCTAGCAAAATTCTAGAACTTGTGAAGCAGAGAGAAGAAATGAAGAAAGATATGTTGAAGTCAGTTGTTGGCATTTTCGAGCAAAGGTAAAGTTTTTTGCGATAATTGTGCAATTCTCTCCTGGTTGAATTAAAAGTGTTATTATGGTTTTCATCTTTTTCATCTTTTGGTTGTTACTTGCGCTGAGCTTACCTTCTTTCAGAGTTGCCAAATTTGAAATAGATGGATCAGTAATAAATAGGCACAAATGATTGCAATATGTTAATTTGAAAGCAGCAAGCTTTGCCAAATTTGCAGCAAGAGCAAGAGTTGCCAAATTTGAAATAGATGGATCAGTAATAACTAGGCACAAATGATTGCTAGATGCTAATTTGAAAGCAGCAAACTTATTCATATGATTCTCCCCTGCCTCTTTAGGTACAAGAAGGAAGATTTCTCTGGTGAGCTACTGAAGCAGTTTTATCATCTACTGCGAGATCGACAGGCATATGCTGAAAGACAGGCTGCAGAACGAAGGCATATGGAGGATCGCTTGCAGTCTGGTCATGCTGTAAGTATACATAATAAAAGAATATGCCACTTCACTTAGCTCCTACTATTCGTGATGTTTTTATTTGCTGGCAAAATATATTTCGTTAAATTGTTTGCCTGATTTGATCTTTCTTTAGCTTTATTGGAAAAGTAAAAAAAGTAAAGAATTTTGATGCAACCATTATTGCTGGCATATTTTAAGAAACGAATCAATTTCTTCATTAATTGGATGTCAACATCCTGAAAATATAGCTTATAGTCTTCTCTAATGTCAACATCATTTAAAGTAATGGGGAAATTTAAAGTAAGCACATTTATCTTCATTCGCAGGAGGAACATCTTCGATCTGCAGAGGCAAATGAAGAATTGCGGTAAACATCTTACAACATTTTATTTATACTTCAATAGTGTTTTCTTCTCTTCCATGATAGAGAAGTTTCTCTTGTTTCTCTGTCATGTCAAAGTGCCTTGTTAGTTCAAGTTCGTTTTTTTCGTGAAGCTCATACTAATATTATCTAGATATCACTTTCAAATTTGCATGTGGAAGGTCTTTAATACTGATTGGTTTTTCTCTCGTTACAGGAAAAGAGCCAGAGCTCAGAAAAGACTCCCTGGCCAGGTATGTGTAGCTTTAATTTACGTACTTACTGGCTTGCTGTAAAAGGGTCTGGTCCCATGTTACTGGGTTTGCAAGACGTAAAGGCCCATTTGCACTCAGTTTTAATCTCATGAGGGCAGCTGATGAAATCTTACTGAATCTAAACATGACATACTTGGTACTCTTTCTGAGAAATTGTCTCTGCAAAAACAGAGGATATAAGTTTATTTGAACCATTAACAAATCTACATAATGCCTCGAAAATCTTTTTGAGACTCTTTCTTTTTATTGTAGCTTGGCGAAATCCCAATGGAGGGTGACGGAATACCATCGGTATGTTCTTCATTAATACCAGATACTAATAATTCGTTTGCAATGTGCTAACAATATTTTGTCCAGTTTTTCTTGGGTTCTTCCTTTCTTATCAGTGATTTTTTCTGTTAATGCATAAATATCGTAAGGTTAGACAAAAGCATTCTTGCTGAACAATCTAATATCTTATTCAGCGACATAAAAGGGAGCATGGTACCATCATCAGTAGCATTGCTTTGTATTGCTGCTGGTCAATATGGTTTCATTTCCACTGGTTTATACTAAAATCATTCTTTTGCTTAGTGTTGGCGCAACTATCCAGCCGTGTTCTTGAATCGCATTACGATAAGTTATTAGGAACAATTCACTTACTGGGGGCACCATATTCAGAGGAAAAGAGCGTTACGTGTTATCAATAGCATAGTAATGTTCTTTGTAGTGGTTTAAACATTATTTGGTTTACGTCTTTTATTTATATTGGCATAAAATGCAAATGTATTTGGTTTTCATNTAATATCTTATTCAGCGACATAAAAAGGAGAATGGTACCATCATCAGTAGCATTGCTTTGTATTACTGCAGGTCAATATGGTTTCATTTCCACTGGTTTATACTAAAATCATTCTTTTGCTTAGTTTGGCGCAACTGTCCAGCCATGTTCTTGAATCGCGTTACGATATGTTATTAGGAACAATCCACTTACTGGGGGCACCATATTCAGAGGAATAGAGTGTTCATGTTATCGATAGCATAGTAATGTTCTTTGTAGTGGTTTAAACATTATTTGATTTGCGTCTTTTATTTATATTGGCATAAAATGCAAATGTATTTAGTTTCATTCAATAAACTTTTTGTCTCAACAGCCTTCATTTCCGACTGAACCAGATGACGATCCACCAGGTCCTGATGGTGAATTTACTTTCAAAAGAAAGAGAGGAGTCCTTTACCGCGCGGTAGGACATCTGATATTTTATGGCTATTTCAAATCAACGCCTTTATTTGTAGAATTCAGTTCCAAAGTGTATGTGGCTCGAATTGAACTATATAGGCACAAATAGATTTACTGATTTGTCTTCATTATCATCATCATCGTCATCATCATCATCATCATCATCAACATCATCAACATCATCATCATCATCATCATCATCATCATCATCATCATCATCGATTTATTTACAGTATTCTACGAAAAGAATAGCTAATTTACAGCTAATCGAGGCCCTCGACTGGACCAAGATGACATTTGACATTGTAGGCAGTAGTGATTTTTGTAAAACGCAGGATACTTGTTACTAATGTACGGATATTGTGCGTTGTTGTAGGAACTTGGCTTTCATATCTCAACTGAGATAAGGCCTTTGATGTTTTTCCTAAGCGGTGGATGAAACATGATATGACATGCAGCATCTTTAAGATATTTAGCCATATTAAACTTTTCGATCCTCCCTGCCCTTGGTTTGTAGGTTAAGATTATACATACAGAAGTATAGAGCCATAGGAAAGAAACAAAACAAAAGTGTGTCGCTACTGATAGATTGTTGGATAGTTTGTGTTTTATGTTTTCGTTCATAAATTATCATCTTTTTCAGCCTCGTTATGATTCTGCTGGTAACTGGCCATGGGTTCATCCAGTCGAGGGGGGGTCAGGTGATGTACGATTCAGGTATTGCTGTACGTCGATACGAAAACCACGAAAATGTATTGGCTTTGCAAGGCGAAGAACTGGAAGAGGGGGCAGGTGAGTTACCATATCTTTACACCTTCTGTGGAGAATGCAATAAACACCCGCGTATAAAGAACCTTGTGGATTAAGAATCTACGGGCTGAGATTGTCAAATTAGAACCCCAATTCATAAGAACTGATCCATTGTATTCATTATATTCATTGTACAAGAAACCAGACTCACTTGCAAAGTTGCATGTGTTCTTACTGTAAGTGTTGGGCAATTATTATTTGTGCCAATCTGCTTGCGGCAGGAGTATTACGTAGTATATTGATAGCATCAAAGCTTTGGCAATTGCTGGCCAACTATATATTGAGTATTTTTGAAGTATTTTCCAACTGTTCAAAGATTCAAGATTCAAAAGCTCAGCGAGAGGTCGCTTGAAACTGATTTTTCCTGTTGAAATATTATTTAATCTCGACCTGAATTTATTGTTTCTATAATTCGCTCTTTTCTCTTCTGTGTCATTTTTCAACATGAAACATTTTTTTCGAATTTTATCCCCAAACATATTTGCATACATATTCTTCATCTGATAGCTCCATCAGGAGAATTAGCAATGATTATATCAGGATATCATGTTGATGCTAAATTTTTAGCTTGTAAGCTAAGTTTTCGTCAAAATATTTTCGTAGGATACTGTTTGACAGAGCTTGGACACCTTTCGATGATTGTTCAACGGTTAATGCAAAGAAAGAAACAACACAACAACCACTCCCGAATGGGGTTATTCCACAAATGCAAGAAATGCGGGTTCCACCTTGGTAAGAATGTTCCCTTCACTACGCTTACTTTAGTTTGTTATTTTGTTCATCTTCCCCTGACAATGGCAAGACACTTTTCATACAACTATAGCTTTTCTATAACCTATCTTCAAAAACAGTCACTATCGTAAGCAAATTCTGAAACATTTAAGCAAAGTAGCAAATTTCGTAAATCTTCTCGGTCTGTTGATCAGAGAGTCAAGAGATTTTCATGCCCTACAAATGCTATTTCGCAAATTTGTTTTTAGATTCAGTTTGCAGACGGCAGATGCTTCGCTTGTTGATCTTTTAAATTGTCTGATAAAAATTTAACAAAGTGCCTTAATCAAATTTTTGTTATCCTAGATTGTTAAACACTGTCATCAGTTATCGTATTTCGTTTTGCTTCCTAGGCCACACTTCAAGCCGTTGTCAGAATTCCTTGATGATGACGATACAAGCCCGAACACTCCTGTCAGGAAACTAATTAATTCGAGATTTCGACGTGACAGTTCAGATGCTCAGAGCATGCAACCTCGACCGCGGCTTTATCGATCATTTTCTACGCAGCCGACTTCGAAATTCCGAGTTAATCCTTATCCAACAAACGGAGTTTGCGTTAATAATCAAACTTTTTTATCATCGTNCCAAATTCATATAAAAACTACATTTGGATGCTAAAATTCTGAAAAGGTGATCAAAAGATAGCTAATTTCACTAAAAGTGTAAATTCAAAATAGCGGCCAATGACAAATTAGGCCTAAAATGTCAAAACTTTGAAATAAGATATTTCCAGAATGAAGAATGGTACTGAGCTGAAATTTGGATATGTTACTATTATCATCATGCTTAAATGAATAAACCTAAAATCAGCAAAATCTAAGAGTACATGGTTAAAAAGTTATCTTTTTTGTCCCCCTTTGATGTAGAATTACCCAGTAGTGATTTTTGTAAAACGCAGGATACTTGTTACTAATGTACGGATATTGTGCGTTGTTGTATTCCTACAAGGAGGAACTTGCTTTTCATATCTCAACTGAGATAAGGCCTTTGATGTTTACCTAAGCTGTAGATGAAACATGATATGACATGCAGCATCTTTAAGATATTTAGCCATATTAAACTTTTCGATCCTCCCTGCCCTTGGTTTTTAGGTTAAGATTATATAGACGTATAGAGCCAGAGGAAAGAAAGAAAACAAAAGTGTGTCGCTACTGATAGATTGTTGGATAGTTTGTGTTTTATGTTTTCGTTCATAAATTATCATCTTTTTTCAGCCTCGTTATGATTCTGCTGGTAACTGGCCATGGGTTCATCCAGTTGAGGGAGGGTCAGGTGATGTACGATTCAGGTATTGCTGTACGTCGATACGAAAACCACGAAAATGTATTGGCTTTGCAAGGCGAAGAACTGGAAGAGGGGGCAGGTGAGTTACCATATCTTTACACCTTCTGTGGAGAATGCAATAAACACCCGCATATAAAGAACCTTGTGGATTAAGAATCTACGTGCTAAGATTGTCAAATTAGAACCCCAGTTCATAAGAACTAATCCAACGTATTCATTGCACAAGAACCCAGACTCACTTGCAAAGTTGCATGTGTTCTAACTGTAAGTGTTGGGCAATTATTATTTGTGCCAATCTGCTTGCGGCAGTAGTATTACGTAGTATATTGATAGCATCAAAGCTTTGGCAATTGCTGTCCAACTATAACTTGAGAGTTTTTGAAGTATTTGCCAACTGTTCAAAGATTCAAGATTCAAAGCTCAGCGAGATGTTGCTTGAAACTGATTTTTCCGGTCGAAACATTATTTAATCTCGACCTGAATTTATTGTTTCTATAATTCGCTTTTGTTCTCTTCTGTGTCATTTTTCAACATGAATTTTTTTTTCGAATTTTATCCCCAAACATCTTTCCATACATATTCTTCATCTGATAGCTCCATCAGGAGAATTAGCAATGTTTTTATCAGGATATAATGTTGATGCTAAATTTTTAGCTTGTAAGCTAAGTTTTCATCAAAATATTTTCGCAGGATACTGTTTGACAGAGCTTGGACACCTTTCGATGATTGTTCAACGGTTAATGCAAAGAAAGAAACAACGCAACAACCACTCCCGAATGGGGTTATTCCACAAATGCAAGAAATGCGGGTTCCACCTTGGTAAGAATCAGGGAGCTTTACACGGGAGAGGAAACGCGCACTGGCGCTGTCTGCGATGTGATATGCGACCTCGTTTGTGTGTGAACGTAGCAACGGAGCAGCGATAATTTGGCTTGCCTAGCAACGAAATTCTTGCTGTGGAGAACGACCGGGAAGAAAGCGAGAAGGTGGATTGAAATAGGTTTGTCTTAGTAAACAAAGGTTGCACAGCATTTCCACTTGCCTCACTATTTTATAAACCGTCCGACCCTCATTCGATTGATTGAAATAACCAAGAATTGCGTAAGTTTCGAGTCGATTGGAATCTCAGAATGTTGCTGAGGCACGAATAGGACAAATGCACAATCAGTGCAAGTACCCCGAAAGAAAATTAAAATATCTCGCGAGTCTCATACTATCTCAGAAAGATTTTTCACTAGTTTTATTGCCAATGGCTATCCACAAGTAACTTAAATTTCTCAGAGT
>REGL01000222.1:269513-280222 GCA_004194395.1 Aurelia aurita complex sp. Pacific | reverse complement strand
GGGGGGGGGTCCGGGGGCATGATGATCTCCCGGAAAAATTTGGATTTACAACATTTAGAATTATGTAGGCCTAGAACACCACCAAACTTTGCTTTTCTTTGGTTTTCGGCATGGCCAGTATAAACAAATTGGGGGGGCTAAAATCAAGGGGTCTGGGGACGAAGTCCCCAGGAAATTTTTGAGGAAACACCCTCTACTTGGGCTTAGAACACTTCTGGTGATCTCATATTTGCTGGTGCTAAAATAGAAGCTCGACCATTTCTAATTACACTATTTGTAAAGATCAGCATCCCCAGGAAAATTTTTGAGTAAGCATCTTTTTCGTTGGCTTTTACTTTTAGAATGCCTCTCCATTCCATTATATCTTTACCGGAGACAAATTGAAAACTTGACATTTCTGACAACACTGCACAAAAAGACCACAAGGAGATGAGCAAGATGCTATTCAGACAGAATTCATTGGTAGTATCATTGTTGAAGCTGTTGAAACCCAAAAGCAGATGAGTGCACCAAATGAATAAAATCATAGGCTTGTGCACCACAAGGTTTTTATACCATTTTGTGCACCAGATTGTGCACCAATTGACCACTCTGTGCACCGGACATGTCCGGTGCACATCGCTTTCTTTCCATACTGGAAGATGCCAAATTGAAATTTACCTTGCTTGATGAGACTATGGGCAGCCACCATGGGGGACACATTCTCTGTGCATCCTTTGAGAAAACAATAGCCTGTTTTTTAAAAACAATAAAATTCCCACAAATTCTCCATGCGCTGGTCCAGGACCAGATGTAGAAAATAAAGAAGCATAGCTACTGAACTGTTCATGCTATCTAATTTAGTGCTGTGTCCCCTGTGTGTGTTGTGACTTTAGATTTTTCACTAACCCCGCTCCCCTGTATCTTTACAAACACAAATGAATGAGAAATAAACAAAGGACCATCTGCAAAGATGGATAGGAAATGAATTGATTGATTGATTGATTAATTTGATTTGTTAATTTATCAATTTATTATTGAAAGAAGCACATTTAGGTAAGGAGAAAGAGGGCGTAGAAAGATTCCCACTCCCAGCATCAAAATCAGGAATTTTTTCCTGGAATTCACCTATATTTCAAGTGCTCAGAAAGATATAAGGAAATTGCACAAAAACCTTTGACCTTTATCAGTCAGAACTTGATTCTTTTCATCAAATCAGTATGAAGTTTTGACCATTTTATTCCTTTTACAGCCAAATGATTCTGCTGGAAAAATCAAATACATGTTGAACAAACATAATGGAAGAGTTAGTTCTGTTCACTGGATCTCTTCAAAAGATGGTAAGGGAATCCAGTTACCAATGTATGTTAAGCGCAACCTTAAGCATAAACTCTGTATTTAGGAAAACTGTAGAAACCAGTACAAAAATACAAGGCTAAACTTGGTCTTGTACAGGCCAAGTTTTAGCTGTGTAGCGGGATTATGACCTTGTACTAACCTTTGAAGAAAGTTACAAGGCTATCAGTAAGATTCCAAGTTACAACCAGTCTTACACAAGGTTTACACAAGGCTAATTAGCATATTTTGAGCAATTTACAAGGTTACAGCAAGGCTTTTCTAGGCTAGAGCATGGTTACAGGGCCATAACTAAAAGGCTTGTACATGCCTATTACATGGCCTTGTATGTTCGTACAGGAAGGTAAATCATCTTTGGGATGGAATTGCCCAAAGCTTGGCAGAGTTTGCGCATGAAGCACCTAGTTTGTATGGTAAAATGACCAGAATCTTTCAGATGTAGAAAATAGCCCTTCTTCTTAAAACATCTTATATTGTCATTCATTATTGGCAAATTTTTTCATGCTTTTTTTTGCTTTTTACTGTATTATATTACTTTATTTAACTTCCAACTAAACCTTTCTAGTAGAATCTCTTGATGAACTATGAAGAACTTTTCTTGTAGGACTGGAAACAGAGATTGTTTCAGGATCTGCAGATAAAACAATTTGTATTTGGAAAGAAATTGGCTCAGAAGTAAGGAACCAACTTAAAGTTAATATCAAATTCTGAAAGAAACTACAGTAAATGCCAATTTTGTCAGTACTTCCATGCTTTCATCTGTGAAGATTGTTTTGTGGGAAGGGGTGCTGCAATGGAAACATCAGCATCTCAGCTCAGAAGGCTATTTATTAGATTAAGCTAATCTTGCTCACAATCATCTGCAAGGAAAACACAGCATTTGATGGCAGCTTCAACTTTCCTCCTGATGTGTTTCTTCTTTATTCTGCTTTTCAAGTGGATGTTATCTCAGCAACTACAAGGTCATAAGAACGCTATTCATGCACTTGCTTCAATTCACTGCGATGGCAAAAGCAGAGAAAACGATTTGACTGTCCTTGCCTCATCAAGTGCTGACTCTACTGTTATCATTTGGCAAAAAGTTGATGATTCAGGTACTGTATTTGATTATTATTCTTCTGAGTTACATTCTAAAAGACAAGTACATAAAGGTAGTTTTGTAAGTTTGTGGTTGACACTTTTCCAAATTTGCGGCACATTGCTAATTTTTCAGTTGAGAAGTATCCTCTATCTCTATTGTTTGTTTTTAGACAAAGGTATTTGTTCTCCTCAGCACTGAGGGCTTACTGCACCTCCTCCGAACAAGTATCAGCCAAGGAGTTTTATCAATAGAGAGAACTATGCTTTTGAAAAGATTGGAAAGAGTTCAGTTTTGAAGAATGTTAATCATTATTCTACTGATATGTCATATAATGTATGTGTGCATTCCATTCCATTTCAAAATATGTCTACACCAGATCAGAATTCCCTGTCGCCCCCTCTCGTAAAACCAAGGATTCAGATCTCAGCGCACACCTCTAACCTCTCCCGATCNTGTATGTGTGCATTCCATTCCATTTCAAAATATGTCTACACCAGATCAGAATTTTTTAAGCGCTGAGCCTTGATGTTGTCAGTCAACAAATCAATTAATCAACTGCCATATTTTGAGCAAATGAGGTGAGGAGCCTGTCTCTCTTTACTAATTTTTTAAAATCAGTCCCAATCATCAGGCAAAAATCTGCCCTTAGTCAGGCAAAAATGTTAGTAAATGATGGAATTTTTTGGGCAGCTCCCCTAGCTTTTTCTTCTCATACGCTTATGAAGTTGTGATTGTTATTGTATTCCCATCATGTTATCTGAAAATTGCAGATCAATCAATTTTCTCATTGAATGCAACTATTCTGTTCCTTCAGGTTATGAAGCTTTGCAAACTTTGTCATTTGGAAATGGATTCTCGCTGTCTCTAGCCATGGGAATATTACCTCAGAGTGAAGGTATATAATCAATTGAATTTACTTTTTACAGTTCAGGCCTTGCACACATCAACATGACAAGAATTCTTCATACTATGATAAGAGTTCTTTAGCCATATGAAGACTGTAAGTTTTTCTAAACAAGAATTTTTAGGTAGGAAGACCATGTTAATGTCCACAACGCCTGTACTGTCTTATTGATGATTATTTTTCAATTTTCCCTTGTATTCATCAATGCATTCATTGATTCTTGCATTCATTCATTCATTCGTTCATTCATTCATTCATTCATTCATTGCCTTCTTATACATTCACCTTCATATCAGGTTGATGTGTTTTTGTCATATTTACAGCTCCTATCCTGGCATGTGGATGTGATGATGCAAAGATTCATTTGTTTTCTAGGCAAGGTGAAAAGGTAAGAAAATGTCAGACATTGCCTACTTTTAAATGTTTCTGGGACTATCGAAAATTGAAATCTATTGAAAGTGTCATCTTTCGTTACTTTGAAATAAATCTTTGATTCAATATTGACATTGTATTTCTGGTAGAATCAGCCTTCGTTGAAGATAAAGTGCAAACTTGATATAAGAAACGTTTTTTTGGTGCTTCAATTTAATCATTTTATCTATTGTAGTTTGTGGCAGTAGAGAAGTTGCAAGGTCATGAGGACTGGATACAAACAGTACATTTTTCTGCTTCAGGTATGTGCCTTGTTTTGATCTACTCATCTTCTTTGGTCTTCGGCTAAGCCTTTCATCTGCAGGGTGCAAAAAAAACTTTAATGACATTTTGATTGGTTAATTCCAAATAGAAGTAAACTGTTTACAGCCTTGTACAGTATCTTCTCTTAGAAATCTTATCGAACGATTTGTTGGGACTTATGTCAGATGAAAATATTGAGCAAGATGTTTCTATGGTATAAGCTAGATTAATAAAGTAATTCACGAGAGGGGCATATGGCTCGAAAGCTCATTTCAGTTCTTTTCATATGTCCTTCAGCAATATTCTGTTGCTAAATGTATACAAATGTATGTCATTATTTGTTTTATCAAATTTAGCTTTCTATTATACACTACACCAGTTGAATTGTATTGGTTTTAAATTGTTGAGAATATACATTGAATACTTGTATTTTCGTGAAATTTTCTGTATTGTATCAATCTATTTTCAGTTAATGATGATATTTACGTGGTATCTGGTTCAAAAGATTGCTTCATTCGAATCTGGAAAATCTCACTGAAGAAGTACGAAGATGCTATCAATAGTGATGAGTTAAAGCTAGAGGAGGAAAAGTTCTCTATCAACGAAAAAGGTACAATCTCAATAAAATATTTTGCAATTCTATCAGTGGATTGAAATATTTTCAAAGAGAATCAAAAGGTCTTAATAGTAAGTTGAAAAAAGTGAAAGTGCAACCAAAGTAAGAAATTCTACAATTGCAAGTTACTTTGGAAGTCTGGCTAAAAAGCCGATACTTTAGCCAGAGGTGGAAAAAAGAAAGCTTACTTTGCTGGAAGGAAGAAAGAGGAGGAAAGTAAGAAAGTGGAAGAGAGTTAAGGAAATGAACGAAAGGAAAGGGAAAGAACGACAGCCAAAGAAGATGACAAACAAAACAAAGATTGAAAATATTAAGAGGACAGGAAAGTATGAAGGATGGAATAAATGAAGATCAATTTTTTATTATGCTCTTGTCATTTACACTTTTGTGATCCAAGGAAGCGCATAGGAGCAATTCCAGTTCCTAGTGGCTTATCAATCACATTGTACACAATATTGCAATTCAACTGAAATGTGGGACCACAGAAAATCGATAAAACAATGGAAGGAAGAATTGTAGTTCGATGTTTCTTTGCAGGAAGGGAAAGATTTTTTCCATTACTGAGTTTAGCACTTAGATTAAAATCATGATTGTGTGAGAGTTCAAGGGGTTCATGATGATTAATATCTTACTTAATTTCATTATCTAACTCAATTTTTTTGTTTTGTTTATAGATGTAGATGTAGGTGCTAAACTACTATTATAATCGATCTGGAGCCTGTATCTTCCAATTTGTTTTATAAATCATTGTTCATATTTGCAGAATATTCAATCGTTTTGGAATCTGTTTTAACTGGTCATGATGGATGGGTAAATGGAGTTCGATGGAGACCCTCATTCTTCAAAGGTATGCTTTTAAAGGGGCTGTGCAACCTATCCTTTCTGCGTGGCTCTGCATGTCAAATCATCGAATGTGTTCAGGCTAAACACATTATGGTGATTTTGCACAGAGGATAGTAATCCAAAGTATCTGCGACAATCTTGGTGATCGAAGCTTTGGTGGAGGATTTGTTCTATTTTGTAACGCTTCCATTACAATTATTTGAAAGTTTTAATGGATATCAAAAGTTCCATCACATTTCATAGACATAGAAAGCACTGCAATGAAACTTACGTAGAAGCTGCGATGAAACTGGCTGCCATTAAAAACCCAAGGCGGGGGTCGTCCCGTACTTTCCGATTGTTTACAAAAATTTTGTACAGCCCCTTCAATGATGATGAAATAATTGATTAACTTACACTGCCCCAAAAAAGACATCTCTCCGGTCATTCCTGCGCGCATAGTCCCATTTTTCAACCCACTTGTTGTTGATTATTTTATAAGTATTCTTTACTTTCAGATCACTCAAATTTTGCACATGTGTCTCGGTAGTTTAATTCTAAGAACTATGAAGAAAATTCACCCAGGTTTTTGTAGCTTCTGGGAGAAAACATATAACCACAACATGTACTTCACATTCCTTTCTTGACACTGTGTGATATCTGCTGTTTTTGCCATGCCTCAATTCTGTTTTTATTATGCTTACATTCGTTTATTTATCATTCTTTATGCTTGTGTTAACAGATAAAAAATTGATGCAACCAATGGAAATAGTTTCTGCAAGTATGGACAAAACAATGATGGTTTGGAAACTGGACGAAGAATCTGGTGTTTGGATGGATTCGGTAATTTATTCCAAGTAGTATAAATTGCTTAAGCACCATGATAGTTTTTGCTATTCGGTTGACTTTGGGGGCCATTCTCCTTCTTTAGATATAGCTTAATCAAGTTAGGTTAATATCTCTTAATTTTTTGCTACATCAGTTTCTCTATGTCACACACTTTTCTTTGGAAAAAATGCCAGGAGAATAGTGTAGCAGAGACTTGTTCCTTTAAATGCTTTTTTACCCATAAAGGATCCTTTAACAAGGATTCACAATGAGAGTTTAGAGAGTTTCAACTTGAGAAAACGAGGGATTTATATCGTTTGAAAAGCACAGCTAAGAGAATAATCAACAAAGAAGCAATGAAGGACGATTGTGGTATTTTTTACTTTCTAGTACAACCGATTATTGCATTATCAGCTCTTCATACCGCCCTTGATGGGAGTTTATTTATTGCCTTTTTCCAAGAAAACATCATGTCTGCAGAGTGATTTAATGTTGGTTTGTGTTTTATATAGTTTATTCGTTTTCATTTCTGTAGGCAAGAATGGGAGAAGTTGGTGGAAATACATTAGGATTTTATGGCTGTAGTTTCAGCCCTGATGGTAAAACTGTTCTCGCTCATGGTTTTCAAGGAGCATTTCATCTCTGGAAAAACTCAGATAATCAGGTATCTTTAACTTGTCTTTCTTAGCAACGATCTCTCTGACTTCAAAAGATTTGATTTCGAAAGTAAGCTTCATTTCATTAATTTTTTCCATTTCAAATTCTTCATACGCGGTGGCCCCATCAGCCATAAATGGCTGCTTTTCAGGGTGGCCGTGGCCAAAACCTAATTATAATGTTGCAATAAATAAAAAAGAAATATTTACTACATCAAATTAGAATAGATCAAAAAATTAAAAGCTATTTGCAGCCTAATCTACATTCAAAAGTAGACAGAGAGGGGGCTTCCTTGACCTCGTGTTCTAATTTATTCCAAACGGTTGCTCCACGGAGCTTCAAGTGAGGAAAGGAAAGATAACGGTCATAACGGTCACATTTACTTCAGGTTGCAGAAATCCAAGTTACAAATTGTGTTTGGAGAATTTAACAAGTTCATCACCAACAAGAAAAGGTGACGAAAATTGTGTACTCAAGACAAGAAACAATAGCTTTGTTTTCATGATTGCTTTATTCCTTGTGTTCCTATTTTTAGCAATGGAAACCAGAGGTCACTATCAGTGGACACTTTGGCCCTGCACAGGTATGTGACACAATTTAGGTCTTATTTATGCTCCAGCTTGCCGTTGGTGCTCTGATAACTCCTTGAGATTTTGCTTCAGCAAGAATCACTTCATTTCGGCCAGCCAAGCAATCAAATAATCAAGCAAGCAAACGAGTGGTATTTATCTGCCAATGAAGCTGACTTTCGGGCAACTGTTCAACGAATGTAAGGCTACTAATTCTGTTGACCAAGGGTATATTACTGCAGATCTTAAAGAAATTACGAGCTATTTGGAGTTAAGTTAGTTGCTAGATTGCATTAAAATTGCATGCAGTAGAAACGTTTGCTGATCGTAGCGCTGCACTTTGACAGCTTTCCAAACACCACCTTTTAGATTGAAACCAATGACCAACATGTAAGTGTCGTGTTTACAAATTAGTTCTTCCGCCAAATGTTCTGCATTTTAATCTTTAATTTTCAGTTGTTGAAATTGCCGGACTTAAAACATTCTGAACTGTAGAAATTGTCATTATGAATGAAGTTCAACTCATAGCAAATCTTCTGTATTATTTCCCTTGTTCTAGGACTTTGAATGGGATCCTGTGAATAGTGAATTTCTAATCAGTGTTAGTAATGACCAAACGGCAAGGCTGCATGCTCCTTGGACACATGATGGCAAAAAGGTAGTGATAGTCAGTACAAACTCACGTTTCTTTGCAAATGGACAAAATACAAAAAATTTCAGAACTTTGGTTTCGGTCAGCTTTCTAAATACCCTAAGAAGTTCAATAGACGTTTTAGCTATTTCTACAAAAGAGTCTGGCAGAGGCCGATATTTTCTTACATANCCATAAATTTTCGATTGGTTGAGCTTAAACAGCAAAATGTAGATTGAGGTACATGCTTGTCAGTAGCGTCGAGCAGTGGTAGAGCGACAGGGGGAATGGGGGAGGGGAGAAGTTCCCATTTTTCTCTCAGGTCAGTCTTTCAATTCATCGAAATCCGTTTCAAGAACATTTCTAAGGAGGGTTCAGGTAGTTTTCGTCAGAGTTTGATAGGCAAAAAAGGGTGTTTCCTGAGGTTACGCTCCTAGATTACCGTTCGTCCCCTTCACTTTTTCGTAGCTGGTGCTGCCACTGGTATTGAGAGGAGAAAAGGGGAACAAAGGAAGTAATTATCAATATGCCTAGGCCCTTAATGCACCCATGCCCGGAAAACCCTCTGAGACACGAGAGACCCAAGGGCCCACCCTGGCTCTAGACAACCCTGAAGTTTAGCGACTGTCACCTCCTCCACCACCTCGAGAGTAATTTACATTCTTGTTTTAAAACTGAATACAAAAGTTGATTCAATAAGTTTGTACATACAGTTTGAAGCCAAGCAGGCAACTCTATAGCTACATCATAATATACAGATTGAGCTCCATCATGCTGCTTCATATCTTCGGCATAAAATAAGGAAGGCTTGCCTCTGGCCATGTCATGTCTTTGGTATAAATGATGGAACCCAATGAGGTTTAACAATTTTGCCATTTTGTTTGTTAGATGAACCATCAACTGCCTCTGAACCTTCTCCTTTATTGAAACTAAAATAAAGAGAAAATTTCGATAATTCATTATCATTATCAAAATTCACAGATAGATAGTAGGTAGTGATTTTACCTCAAGAATTTCAAATTCATTTTCAACAGTTATTCACATACACCCGTGTCAAACAAATATATTTCGAATGATAGTAGAGGAAGCAGTTTTCGAATTTCGAATTGCTAATCGAAAGCAACCTGGAACCCAGGGTAACAATGGGCGGCCAGTTGTTACCCTGCTGCCTACCAGACTCTTTCTTCGCTTTCATTGGCTAATGCTAAAACAATGAGCTTTTTGCATAAATTAACTTCGGCCGTATAGCAGACTTATTACATATATTATCACATCATTATCATTCGTGCTGAAGAAGAAAGGCTGAAGACAATGATAGCCCTGGAATCGAGGCTGAATCGAAAGTGAGTTTCGAAAATAGTGTAGAGAAAGCAGAAGAATATTTAGGCCCCATGAAACAAGTTATCAATATGCCTGTTTCAAAATTATAATAAGAATTTTTCTACTGGAAGATAACGAAAACTAGAGTCATCCCCACATTAGATGTCAGGCAAGAATATCCACCAATAAAAAGCAGGAAGAAATTCCCTCCACTTTCAAAAATTTCTAAATTTCTCATTATCGGTTTGAAATCTTACTCACAATGTAACGCGAAGCACGCTTTCTCTAGACCTTAAAAAGTTGCAATTTTCTGAGGTTTCCAGGAGTAATTTTGCGTTATCGCAAATTTCACCTGACATCTAAATTCAAACATTCTTTGCATGAAGAGGATGACTTATATTAAACATAACTGCTAAAAAATAAGAGACGAAAAAGGGGGGAGATTGTTGTGAAAATACCTGTATTTTGCTACCAGATCTTGTAAACTGTATGTCATTTGTCTCTTGTACAGTAGAGCAACGTCCATTTCTTTATTCCAAATTCTCAGCTGGATGGAAGATAGAAAGCAAATGTCAATTTTTTTAGGCCAATTGGTCAAAGGTTTGGTTTGGAGATGAACGCAGTTTGAACTTTCAAGATTGATAATTCTGCTCTCAAAAAAATTAATATCAACAAACGAGGTACCTATGTTCAAGTTAACTATCGAGGAACAGTTTAAAATTAATTAGCCATTGATTAAAGCTAAATTCACATGGCTGGACCCAACCAAATCTTTATATTTTTCTGAGGCACTAAGTAGTGAATAAGTGGCATACCTCGTCAAGAAAGCCTTTCATATATCTTTTATGTTGTCTTCCAATCAAAACATTATTTCCATTCCCAGCATCGACAGATGACAGACTATTCGACGCAGCTTCTTTTCCATTGATGAATATTTTCTGTTGAAGGATGACAAAGATTGAAATGTCAAAAGTATGGGTATGTTGCCTGGACATGTAATCAAGTGTATATAATCTAGTACAGTGCAAACCTAGTGCACAATAACTTAGTTTTCCTGGCTAAGAATTCTTATTTGAAAATATACAGTCTTTAATATGGCTCAAGAATTCTTATCATAATCGAGTAAATGCACGATACAGGTTGCTCGCCAAAGACTCCTTTGCATTGAAATATTCAAAACTCTGAATCATTTGAATCCACCATTTATGAAGAGAATTTTTGAATTACGCTCTTCAAATTATTCGTTAAGAAATCCAAATAATTTAGCCCAT
>REGL01000222.1:252200-263999 GCA_004194395.1 Aurelia aurita complex sp. Pacific | reverse complement strand
TAGCCGACCAGCACATCCCTAGTTCTTTTCAAAACTCTTGCACGGGAACTGGTGCTTCAGAACGAGGAGAAAATGAAGATTTGTCCCAGAATAGCGGTGAGAATCCGATGCGGCCTAATGTGTCTGGAATGGAAGTAAACAGAAACCGGTGGTTGGAGGGATCACTTGCTGTGTGTTAGCGTGTTTCAGTAATAGTCAGAGAGACAAAGAGCTATCATTTACACCATTCTGAATGGCAAAAAGCAAGGAAAAGCAAGAACTCAGAGAAAAATGGCTGCATATGACTTCTCAGCAGATTTCTCCAACTGTTGATCAGAAGGCGCTGCGCTGGCGACTCTTTGGACAGGTTCATATTTTGAAGCAACAATATTGCATGATCCTGCTCATCAAGTGACCTGTTCCTTGCTTTGAAGTAGGCCTCCCTTTCGTCTCCTTTTCCCCTTATTTTTTGGAACAATTGTTGGAACGTTGTTCATGTAGGTCTTTCGACCCCCAGTGAAATGTTTTGAGCATACCCTGTGTCCTGGACCTGGAGTGAAATTCTGCCGAGATATCATATGCAGCCACCTCTCTCTGAGTTCTTGCTTTTCCTTGCTTTTTTGCCATTCAGAATGGTGTAAATGATAGCTCTTTGTCTCTCTGACTATTGCTGAAACGCGCTAGCACACAGCAAGTGAACCCTCCAACCACCGGTTTCTGTTTACTTCCATTCCAGACACTTTAGGCCGCATCAGATTCTCACCGCTATTCTGGGACAAATCTTCATTTTCTCCTCGTTCTGAAGCACCAGTTCCCGTGCAAGAGTTTTGAAAAGAACTAGGGATGTGCTGGTCGGCTAAAGTTGAAAAATTTTCAATAATTTCGTTCCATATTCGCTGTATATATTGAGATAAAAGTAGAAGTCCGTACGATCACCATAGAAAAACATAAACAGCTGACCGCGTGTTAAATACAACTCCCAGAATGCACTGCGCGCTCACAGGTGTGTGACGTAATCAGGGGAAAGGTCTATTCCATTAATTTCTGTTTCATGAATTTTTATTGCAAGGAAAATTCAGCCTCGATCCTGTGCTTTGTAATAAACAATAGAGAGAATTGTATTGCATGAACCAATCAGCTTCATGACATATGCCCTTTAAGTTGACTTTGGGTCGCTGGTCTCTATTGCCCTGTCTGCAATGAATTTTCGCCAAGAAAAATCTTAATGAAAGCAAGCAAACAAACGTAAAATGAAAACAAATTCAAACCTCTTCCAGTACTTGATCCAATTATATAATTCGTGTTATCTTCGCATATTTCTCTATTTCGTGTTCCGCAACCAGAACTGATAGAAACAATAGAGAGAACAACAGTAGCAAGTAATAACTAAATCATTCCAGTTAATTGAAATATGAAACAAAATCTTAAATGAAATACAGAGTTAATAGATGCATTTAGAATATTCTCAAAACTTTTCCGTGGGGTAGATTATTATGTTTTCCCGGCCGTTAAAAGTTCAAAATTCACCTGGATTTGAAATTCGAGGTCAACAATTCAAAGGCCACTTGAGCAGATGTTAAGCGGAAGAAAAATTAAGATGACCAGAGTTATGAAGTGAAGTGATAAATTTCGTACCCCTGGTGGGTACAAAACTTAAAAGGCAACAATTCAAGGTTTGCCTGAAACGAGGTTTACTGGCGGACTCCACAGCTAAGGGGTCGAAATTCAAAGTTCAACAGTTTAAAGGTCGAAAATCAAAGTTTACCTGAAGCGAAGGTCATCCATAGCAATGTCACTCCTTGATCCAATTCCTCTGGCAGCTGTGAAGCGAACTTGAATGTCCTCGTGATCTTTGATGTCAGGCTAAAATGATGAAATATAGAATAGAGAAAGGATGTCTTGAATAAGCAATAATTTATACATTTCGAAATAAACTGACCAATTCTTAAATACACGTAAGACTCTAAATAGTACACTTATGATTTATGCCCTGGTTATATCACTACTACTGCCTTAATCATTCCCTCACTTACAGCTCAATCTAGGGATTCATAATATTACAGCTCAAAAAAAAACAGGATTTGAAGATTCTGCCTCGATCTTGTTTTCATGTCAGCCAGTCGAAGTGATTCTAAAACCCAGAACTAAAACCCGGATTCTAAAGCCCAGACAGAGCAGCGTGCAGTCTCTTCGTTTAATGAGGGAAACCCTAAAAGGAACCGTTTGGGAATATCAAAGTGAGAACATTCTGATGTGAAAGGCAATCAAATATTGCAGTATTTAACATTAAAATTTCACTAAAAAACCCTAAAATCTTTCCTTTCTTAGAACAAGGATACAGGACAATGGAGATGAGGCCAGTTAGTCCGAACAGAGCTTCAAGACTTCGCACAGAACATATCACAGAACTTCGTTCATTAAACAGATATTCAGCTTTAACCAAGATGAAGGATTACCATCATTGCATGAGGGAAAATAGGCCTAGCCATAGTGCGAGATATCCAAGATTTATTCCAAACGAGAAACGGAACATTGATCCAGAATGGGGTAAGCTTGGCTNATTGCAGTATTTAACATTAAAATTTCACTAAAAAACCCTAAAATCTTTCCTTTCTTAGAACAAGGATACAGGACAATGGAGATGAGGCCAGTTAGTCCGAACAGAGCTTCAAGACTTCGCACAGAACATATCACAGAACTTCGTTCATTAAACAGATATTCAGCTTTAACCAAGATGAAGGATTACCATCATTGCATGAGGGAAAATAGGCCTAGCCATAGTGCGAGATATCCAAGATTTATTCCAAACGAGAAACGGAACATTGATCCAGAATGGGGTAAGCTTGGCTTTTGATTACGCTCGGTATCAGAGCTTTAGAAGGATGTAAGGGAAAATTATCTTTTTCTCTGCCTGGTATTCAAGGTAGTTTTTGTTAGTACGAATTTCAAGTTCAAAGGGTGAGGCAAGCGACGACAATCATCATAAATTTATTCATCATTTATCAGAAAGACGTACACATGTTTGACAAATCCAGCTGTAAATTATTAGATAATTTAATTGATATTTTAATTGAGACATAATCAGTAGAATGTTTCGAACCATACTTGGTTGATCTTCGGCGAATAATTAAGCGTTAAACGGCAATTTATACCCTAAGACAAACGAGTAATTAAAGGTAAACAAGCGTGAGTTACATTTCCTACGCAAGAGGGAACCCGGGGCCTAAGTCCCAAGTGAATAAAGTAAGGCACATCAAAAAAGAACTAAGGGGATAGATGACTGCTGGGAATTGAATTTCAAGTTCAGATATTAATTTATCATCACCGCTTAATTTGTAAATTGTCAAAGAATTTGATGTAATTTCTTTGTTAGAAAGTTTTCAAAGAAATTGAAAACTTAACTCAAGACTTAAAAAATGGAATAAATAGCAAACTATGGACCCTGTAAATCAACTAAATTTCTTTATCAAAGGAAGCATTTCTGCTATCAAAAACTGTTTAAAAAGTGTAAGCCACGACTGTTAGAAACTATCAAATTCAACACTGTGTCTGCACTATTTTTCAAACCATTTTGACTCCAGTAATTATATTCAGGAGCGAATTTTCTTTGAGCGAAACGGTTTCTGCGCTAACTAAAATGAAAAGTTTCAAGAAATTCAGTTTTCCGACAACGACAACGTGAGTTTTTTGCTAGAGAAATCCTTCGTCTGATGTGCGCATGCTCCGGTATCAAGTAGCTCGAAATTTGATCGGTTTTTGCTTGAAACTTATCGAGTAAAAATGCACCTTTAAAAAGCAGCCATGGAGAACTGATACAAAGTAATAAATAAGGCTTTCTACGTACATAGAGCATAGGTTCCTAATCTTTAAAAAGATTGGTGTAAAATTCAGTGACCTATTTCTTTGAACTGAATGAATTCAAAGAAACTTTAGCTATTTCTCTATAATTCTACCGTTGAAATTTTCTGAAATCTTCAATATTTTCAGAATTAGAGTGTTTTTCTTCATTTTCAAGAATTCAAGAAAAATTTTCAAAAGAACCTAAAACCATCGTAGTTTCTAAACTGTTTGACGCAACATGAAAAAATTTCGAAGAAAACCATAGTTTATGGATGTCTACAACAAGGTATCAAGCAAAGGTCTTTCACTCTTCTGGTTTATGACTTAGAAATTTGATGACATCACATCCTCAAATGAGTTAGAATATGAAATGCGCTGTAATCTCGAAAAATATTCAAAACTTCTGAAAAGTTCAACGGTAGAATTAGAGATAAGTATCTTAAGTTTCTTTCAAGCCATTCAATCAGAAGAAATAGGTCATAGAATTTACACCCACCTTTCTACACCAAGTTAAAGATTTGGAATCCATGCTCGAACATAGAGTTTGACGAAGAGTTGTTCTCCTAGTGATAATTTAATGTTATATTTTTAAGGAACAAAAGAATATGATATACATATATATCATTGTCAACGTGACAGGAGATGGGTTTCAAAATGGCTGCAAGGACCTTTGGAAGCAAAGAGATTTAATGTTAAAATGAAAACAATTTGTTATGAAAAATCGAAAAAGTAAGTATCGAGAGATAATGATATTTTCACAAAGTTTGCACATTCTAAGCAGCAACTTATTTAGGTCTTTATTTAGGTTTGCAGACCATTTTATCAAGTAGAAAACGAGATTCGAAAGATCGATTCTTTCTTGGCAAAAACATTCGATTTCGCTTCGATTTCAAATTCGATTTCAATTCGATTTCAAAAATTCGATTCGATGACTGTTTAAACTTCGAAAATCGAACATTTTACCACATAGAACTGCTCGTTACAAGCCTCAAATCTGGTTGAGGAAAAAGGTCTAGCATGATTCAGTGGAAGAATTGGGTTAGAAAATCAGGCTTGTGGCAGATTTATGTCACATATTTGCTTTATTGTTCCTAGGTCATCGATTATTTCTAAGACACAAACTAACGAAACTAAACAGAATTTTTGCATGGATCCAAATAATTGGATTATAAAATTTGAGAAATGTTGGAAACTGAGGGTGCGACAAAACAGCAGGCTCAACGCAGAAGCACTCCAATTTGTGGGAATTAAAGTCCGGCTATCTGAGCTTGATTGCAGGACGTGTCAAAAAGTTTTGTTTTCTTCGGGAACTTAACAACTCTAAACTCTACAAGTAATATCAAAATTTGCCTGAACAAATTCTTGATGCATGAACAATGCTTTCTTTTCTCTAGAATCCCGAACGAATCTCTTGGTTCTTCACGGATTATCCTGGTCCTTACACCAGATTTCATCAACATGGGACTGGAATTGCTAGAAGACACGACATTTTGTTCGCATGTTTTGGTCGTCAGATTAAGGGAATGCTCTATCCCTGAAGAACTTAATTTCACAAGTTACGTTGACCTAAGTTTTAAAGATATGACGGACACAACAATGCAAAACAGATTGCTTCCAAAATTGATTGCAACATTGCAGCTACCAAAGTCTATATGCTCATGAAAGCAACAAGAATCATGATTTGAGGATGCAGGGCAGCTGTAAAATCTGAAATCAAGCTGGATGGATACATATAAGATGACCTCTCGAACGAAATAAAGCGTAAATGAACGACAAGACAAGAAAATAAACTGTTTCAAAAGTTAATGGCAACATTGCAGCTGCCAAGATAAATTTGTTCGTGGAAGCAACGTGAAGTATCATTTGAGGATGTAGGGGAGGGCAAATCTGTAAGCAAGCCCAATTGGCCTATAAGATGGGGTCCCACGCAAGAAATAAGGAATAAACGAAGGACAGTACAAGAACATAGACTGCTTCCAAAGTTAAATGCAGCGTTATAGCACCTAAGAACTATTTACTTGTAAAAGGAAGGAAAGCTATCTTTTGAGGTGGCACGAGAATGAAGGAAAGATAATTCAAAAATACACTTACCTTCAAAATGGCATGTTTATTATGCCATGCCTTTCCTTGATTCCCTTTGATCCATAAGACCTGCCGCCATAGTCCATCCACTCCTCGCACTTCGATTTGAAAGCTTCCCATTTGGGTTCTCGAAGGAGTAGCCCCTTTGTCCCACATATGGAGATTTAAAGTTAGCTCACACGAATTCGTTGCATGGAACCAAGGTGTTAGTAATCGAGCCTGAAATGAAATTGATTTGTTTGTTAAAGAGCTATCATCTCCCAGGATGCTTTGCGGTCACGTTGCGATTTCAGACTGATTAGAAATCAAATCTGGCCTTCTACTTTTTCATTTTCAAAGCAATTTCAATTGACAATAGAGCTTTCTACAAAAGAGTCTGGATCGAGCGTTATTTGTATACCTTTTTATACGCGAGGCTCGATTGAGTGGCGTTAGAGCCTCTATCGTTATTGTACACAGTCGAAAATTCTACAAAATGTAGCAAAAAATCGTTCGATTCTGATTCTAAATCGAACGGTATCTTTAACAATTTGAAGAACTTTCGAATGTGCACAATAGTGATAGAAGCTCCAACGCCATTAATCGAGCCTCTCGTATAAAAATGTATAAAGATATTGTTCGACCCAGGCTCTTTCGTAGAACAGCTTAAAGGTATATTTCGCTAAAGATGGCAATCCAAGAATTTTTACCGAGATCCTCTGCGGCATTGAAAAAATCGACCAGTCAAATCAATCGAAATTTAATTCGACGCAAAGCATCATGGCAAAAACTCCTGTCCATCTTCTTCAGCACAATTATCCATTAAAAGTTTGATGACTGTGTCTTACCCGGTCCCCTTTCTGAGGAAATCTAGCATCATAAAGCCCTTTGAAATATGTAAAGAAACCAACTCCATTTCCAGTTGTATTATCAAATTCTGGGCCTGTCGTCCTTGATGGAATATTATTTGTTTTGAAATACCATTCGAGTTCATCTGTTGTATCTTGTGTGATGAATGTCTTGTCTGCAGTTGAAATAGAACCAAAATCGAGGTGACCAGGAGCACGGCAGTTTACACGGCTGGAAAAGAAAAACAAGCAATCTTTACTTCATTAATTTTCTTCTATTGCTACGATAGAAAGCAACAGGAAGGGGTGTAGGGTTGTCACATTTTTAAACCCCTTTTTATGCCAAAAATACTTGACGATTGATTATGTATTATTAACCTGCATAACTTTGAAGAAAAACTGAATACTTCTTTCAAAATTAATAAGCCTCTTAAAGCTTGATCCCTAACAAGAACATAAATTTCGAAGTTAGCTCAAGATCAAAACACCGCCAACCAATTTCTAGAAATATCTAATGAATTGACCAAACTCGTGGAATCTGCTATAGCGTGTTGGCCCATCTATAAAAGCACAAAATTCTCAAGCAAAAAGAGGGCCAAGATACTACCTTGTTCCATCGATCCGCACCCATACGTCAAGGGTAAATGTCTTGCTTCCATTGAAGATATTACCAGCATTTCCCAGATCAACATATGATCCGATTCCATTGAGTTCCAAAGCGTAATCAGATATCTGTATGGACAAAAAATCTAGTGTAAAATTCACCGTAAATAACTAACTCCTGAAACAATGAAAATAAACACGTGTGTAGACGGAATGTCTAACGGAAGATATCTATCTTTACAAGAGGACGGCTGTCAAGAAATGTTTTAATTTAGATTGATAAGAAAAACAGAAAAGTTACCTTAACATTTTTCGTTCTTAAAGCAGAAAAGTAAACATTTTCTTGAGAGAAGACGAAGACGCCAACCCTTCCACCTCTCCATGTTTTATCAATGATATCACCAGAATCAGAGATCATATCTTTACCCTGACGAAAAGAAAGAGCAATGTTTCAGATTAATATTTCATACAATAGACCTTTTAGCTATTCTGAAAGGAATCAGAATCGAACAACATTTTGCTACATTTTGTAGAATTTTCGAATGTGAACAATAGTGATAGAAGCTCTATCGCCACTCGATCGAACGTCGCGTATAAAAATGTATGAAAATAACGCTCGATCCAGGTTCTTTTGTAGAATAGCTAAAAGGTCTATGGAAGCTTGTGGAATTTGTGATCACAGCGCTTGGCGCTAAAAATCGCAACTTCACCTTCACCTCAATCGTCCTGTCCTGTTACGCTGTAATTTCAGACTGTCTAAAATCTAAATTTGGTATGGATCCACATTACGGGGAGGTATGGAATGGATCCACAATGCGGTAGTTGAAATGCTAGAAAATTCCACCAAAGCTAAACTGTTTTCTAGAAGTTCAACAGCTGCAGTTTTGATCCAGATTTTATGCGTGGACAAAATTTGATATTCAGACAGCCTGAAAAATTGTGGCAAGCCTGCAAAGGACCCTGGGTAACAATGGCTCTTTAATGAGATAAGATCAAACGAAATTTTGCTGTTACATGAATTGTAAACAAACTATGATGCTTTCATTTGCATTACATCATTGAAAGAATTCTGTGTACAATTTGAATTTTCATCGATCGACTTAACATCAACAAGAAAATATTGTCCATTTCCACGTAGACTTGCCCCAAGTCTATCTCTTCCGTCCGTCTACCGTTTTACGGTAGTTCCTGGATCCGCCATTTCATGGATCTAACATTCCAACATTGCGTCAAGAGAGCTCTGGACGGAATGCTGGAATGGCGGATCCAGGAAATGGCGGATCCAGGAACTACTGTAAAGGGAACGGTAGACGGACGGAAGAGATAGACTTGGGGCAAGTCTAGGAGCCCAGAGAAACCGACTTCTTGACTGTCATCCCAAAGCATCGAGGATTCTCCTACTTCGGACTGAATCGGAGAACCTTTTGTATTTCGTTGCCATTAGCAGTTGTTTCCCATATCTTGAGTCACGCAAAGCATGTCGGTTGACAATGGGTATTTAACGTCACGAAAAGCAACGAGTAATTGTATACTGCATTGGTGAATTTTATATACCAGGTAAGTCAAAAAATGCATCTGCTGTTTGTAAATCAGAAAATGTAGTGACCATGCTNAACTGTTTTCTAGAAGTTCAACAGCTGCAGTTTTGATCCAGATTTTATGCGTGGACAAAATTTGATATTCAGACAGCCTGAAAAATTGTGGCAAGCCTGCAAAGGACCCTGGGTAACAATGGCTCTTTAATGAGATAAGATCAAACGAAATTTTGCTGTTACATGAATTGTAAACAAACTATGATGCTTTCATTTGCATTACATCATTGAAAGAATTCTGTGTACAATTTGAATTTTCATCGATCGACTTAACATCAACAAGAAAATATTGTCCATTTCCACGTAGACTTGCCCCAAGTCTATCTCTTCCGTCCGTCTACCGTTTTACGGTAGTTCCTGGATCCGCCATTTCATGGATCTAACATTCCAACATTGCGTCAAGAGAGCTCTGGACGGAATGCTGGAATGGCGGATCCAGGAAATGGCGGATCCAGGAACTACTGTAAAGGGAACGGTAGACGGACGGAAGAGATAGACTTGGGGCAAGTCTAATTTCCACGTGAAAATAACCAACAATAAATGTCATGGCACACAAGAAGCCTATTTAACCTTGTGTTGGAGTTTCAGGTTCCCAACAGTCATAACAACCTTCATAGACATGACATTTAAACTCACTTGATACCAGCGAATTCGGATTCTACCAGAGTCAGGATTGTGACGTAATTTCCATTGATACGAAACATTAAACTGCCACGCAGGGGTCTTGTCAAACCAAAGAAGTGTCGCCTGATTGGTTGTGCTCCCTGTTTCCCACAATGCATCTCTCATTTCAATACCAGGACCAGTTGTAGAATGGAATTTCTAAGGTATAAATTAATCTAAAGTTTATACAGGGACAACCGAGGTGGACATGCTTGGAATAGTAAATCATTCATTCTTGGATGAGTTGCGGCGAAAATCAAGTGTTCAAAAATAAGATTTACCCACCTAAATATTGTCTTCTTCTCCTTTAGCCTTTACCTTCTTTTTTTATAAGAATAATGTTTTTTAATAACGATATTCAGGCTCAGAATCATCCAATTTTTAAGAATATCATAAGAATATATCAGCCTCAGCTCACATATTTGTGTCTCATTTTTCAGCAGTTGCCTGTTTTGCGATGTTCACAACAGAGAAGCATAACAGATTTGAAAAAAATAAGGATGCTTTAAAGGATGCTTTCCCTTGGTTAGGCCTCATCGACAAAGATCTAGGAGGACAAGGCCTGAATGTAAAAGACACAAACAAATTAAAGAAACTAGCAAATAATAGAAACACTTGGAGTGGAATTATCAGGCTCGCAATGTCAGGGACTGACGTAACAGCGTAAATGATGATGATGATGATGAAGGATGCTTTAAGAATATATTCAGGCTCAAAACGAAAATTTCTTACGAATATCGAGGCTGGACAAAATTTATAGTATTCTTATGAAAAAAGAGCGCAAGAAAAATTAACAGGATAAATACCTTTAAGCTGATTCCCTTGCGACCAAAAGCACGTGGATAAGGCCCTGCATTTGCTAAGTTGTAACTTTGTGATCTCTTCTTCCATGAACAAACGTAAAAATTTCTAAAATGATAAAAAATTTCAGTTAAAATAATGCAATTTGAACAGGCATAAACAACAACAAATCTTTCAAAGTAAATAGCCGTTACCTTGCCCGAAAAAATGATCTACAATCAACACAAAAATTGTGAGAAACTTGTCTATTCCCTTTAACTCAAGCTCAGTGCGTTGATTTCATCTTTTGGTAGCTGTTGAAGAGACTGAGGGAAGGCGCCACTTTAGTTTCCCTTCTCAAGCTGTTGCAGAGGCTGGCCCCTCGTAACGAGAACGATTTTTGCCCAGTGCTCGTTTTTAGAAGTGGCAATGTTAAAAAAGCCCCGTTTCGTAGAAGATGAATTTGAACGCAAGATGAAAAAGAAGCAAATTTGAGTTAGCTTTTATTACCTGTTACTTTGAAAACCAAATAAAATCCCAAGATAATCATCATCAGGGCTTGTGCCATACGGTGGACTTCGAACCATTAAAGTCCCAGAATACGAAAGTTCACCAAAATAGCTCTCTCCAAGCAACGCACCAGGATTTCTGCAGAAAATGAGGTTAAATCAAATTTAAATCAAAGCAAATTGGAACACAAATTCCTTTCCCTTAGTCCTCTATTTTCATCAGGCACTTATCAGCTCGATAGATCATTAGCGATTCTTCACAAGAGATGTTTATACATTTTTATGCGAAAGGTTCAACTGAATGGTGGCAGAGCTTTTATCACCTTTGTTCAAGTCAAGAAAATTCTAAACAATGCATAAAGATGTCGCTCGATCTCGATGCCATTTTGTTTAGGGGAAATACTGTTGACAATTTCTGGAAATTGGATAAGATATTCGCTGGTAGTAGCACAAAATCGTTCTCATATTCTGCCTTTCAACAGTGTAAAAAGAAAGGATAGCAATAGCTATTCTGAAAAGGATCAGAATCGAACGATGTTTTACTACATTTTGTAGGATTTTCGAATGTACACAATAGTGATAGAAGCTCTAACGCCACTCGATCGAACGTCGCGTATAAAAATAACGCTCGATCCAGGCTCTTTTGTGAAATAGCTAAAAGGTTGATTTTGAATTCCAGCTAAGAAAATAAAGTGATAAACATGCAGGCTTTGTAAGCAGTAAGCAGTAAGTTAGCCAGTCAGTTCAGACGTTTCCTAACAAACCACTTCATGAGAATCTCCTCGCAAAATGGCAAAAACAGCAAAGTAGTACATGTTTAAAAATGAAACTTTTTTTTTTTTTTTTTTTTTTTTTTTTTTTTTTTTTTTTTTTTTTTTTTTTTTTTTTTTTTTTTTTTTTTTTTTTTTTTTTTTTTTTTTTTTT
>REGL01000222.1:216885-241037 GCA_004194395.1 Aurelia aurita complex sp. Pacific | reverse complement strand
AATTTTAAAAAAAAAGCCTACCCCTTTAAAACCCCCCCCCCCCCCCCATCGGAGTATTTGAATCCCATAAAGGGTGTACTTTACATGAATTTAAACATTCTCTGTCTTGGTATCGTGTTTACAGTCGTTACAGTTCAACGTTACGCTTGCTATTTATCATTTCTTGTTAATCCAAATTCAAAATTGATATGTTCTTGCTTTTCTCTACCTTTATCAGCTAGAATGCCAATATTTCATCACACATCTACCCAATAATTTAATAACCCCACCGGAAAGAGCCCCCACCGAATAAGACCCTTTCATAAATTCATTTTGATAAATAAGTCCCCGGGGGCTTATTCGAGAATTCATGGTACACCAATTTTGTTGATAGCCCCCTCTGTGTTAAAAACAAAGGAGTCATAAATCATTCGACCTATCTTGTCCAGGCTGGGCAGTTCCAATCGAAATTGTCACAATATCATTCGTACATGGCAGGGTTAAAATAGATCATCATCGTTGAATAGTTATGAGATTCAGATTGACGGGCGTCGGGTCTGCCAAAAAACCAAAAAATAACAGGTGATAATGTGTAAATGGATGCTTGAGATGTGCAGCAAAGATGGTCTGGTAAAGGGACGTGTACGAACAAGTGAAGTGGAGTGAAGTTGCAGTCTTTTGGGGCCAAACGCTGGGATTGCAGAAGTAGTGAAGACCTAATCAAGTCCGAGACCCGTTGTTATGACGCTCAAGTGGTGGGGCCCTGTCCTGACTGCAACGTTAGACGATCACTCCATTACGCTTTAACACTACTTACTTGCATGGAACAGTTATTAGAGAGCTGAAGCAAAAGGATACTTACAGGTTCAAAAAGGACACTTTCGAAAAAAATGAAGGGCAAGACTGGAGTGACTTCGAAGATATAGTGGCGCTGTGTTGTAATCCATTGACTTTGCAGTTTTCAAAGCAACAACTTATTTTGCCTTTCCTCTGCCATAAATCAGCAACCACTTATCAAATTGATTTAAACATGGTTTCAAACTCTAAATTGAAACCTTACCTATGCAACTATGTAAAAGCCGAGGCAATTAAAGCTAAAACTCCTCCACAGTAGCCACACAAACGGGGTAAAAAATTTGGGACACTATGTTGTAAACTGATGGAAGCAACTTCATTCACTCAGTGAAATCGTATCTATTCTCGTTGTTATAATCCACTAAAAATGCGAAATAGTTTCGTCTGTTACTCGCAACACAAGATCCAAGATTGAATAGACCAGATTAACCTGGATTAACCGTTCCCGCATTCTTTACGCTTGCTAACCTGGTATTTGACAGTTAACAAAAAAGGTGACACTTATGATTTCACAGTAAAAAGTTGTGACCGAAATTGTGAGTCGTTTATCATCCATTCAGTTGCAATAGATACCTTAACTGTTGTAATATACACCTTAACAGCTCTCGTAAAGGGGTCCAGTGAAAGAAATTCGTCCTGCTTCTTACGTCATTTAAGACGTGAAAAGGTCTTAAGAGTTCTTTCAGCAGTAAGTTATCATTTTGGTACAATACCTGGAAATTACTTAGTGTAATGTAACAATGTGCTAAACAGTATCATGGAAAACATTATTGGGCTCTATGATTTCACAAATTAGGGCGCTTTATTTATCGTTACATTTACGTTTCTTCTTTATAATTGCTTTATTTATTGAAAATATTTAGTAATTGGTCCTGTTAGTCAATATTCCGTTGGTCAACGAGAAGAATATTTTTCATGTGGAGCGTCCAGATTCTAAATAGGCCCAAATTCAACAACGTAGCAGAATCATTGTTGAAACTTAAAATTGAAAATTCATTGTATTCAACTGAAAATTGAAGAGCATCGCTAAAGGACGTGGTACTGAATGGACCATTGGTACACTTGTGTTAAAGGCGATACACTCAATTTTTTTTTTATAAGAAACTAAGGTCCGGGGCTGGTAGGCAGTTTCTTAAGTTTTTGTGCCATTTTACTACCAATAGTTTCTGACGGGTTTCTTATGTTTTTAACGCCAGAAATGTTAAGTTAATCTTGTCTTGTCTAAAGGGCTGCCAAATTACTTAGTAAGATCTCAAAACAAATCAATAACATAATTCGCACTCAAAATAATGTGCAAACAGTTGCTACAACTTTACAGTATCAAAACATTTTTGTCTGCGATAGAAAAACTAACAACTGTAAATTGCAAAAGTTTCTTAATTTTTTGAATCAACGTAGGGTCGTTTCTTAACTTTCGAAAAAATGAGCCTACCGTTTCTTATAAGTGGTTTCTTATAAAAAAAATGAGTGTATATTGCAAAATGAAGATCTTTGCACTTAATCAAAAGCCACAGCTAATCATCCTGGTTCATGTTGAGTCAGGCACTTACTTAAATGTAATGAATAGGATTAGTATGAATAATGTATTGTAATGCTTTTCTACATCGTACTTTCATTCCTTCGCTTCATTGTTACCTTATCAAGTTGTCCCAAACAAATTATGCCCCGTTTGTGCGGCTGTCGAAGAGGAATAGAACTTTTAGCTATTTTAAAAAGAGTCTGGTTCGAGCGTTATTTTCATACATTTTAATACGCGACGTTCGATCGAGTGGCGTTAGAGCTTCTATCACTATTGTCCACATTCGAAAATTCTGCAAAATGTAGCAAAATATCGTTCGATTCTGATTCTTTGCAGGACAGCTAAAAGGTCTATTGTAACTTTGATCGTTCCGTTTTTTATTCAGTTGCAAAGGATAGGCCTCAACTGAGAGTTTGAGACCTTATTTGACTAAATCTGGCAGGAGCTTGCTAATTTATGGCAGAGGGAAAGCAAAATTAGTAGCTGCTTCGAAGACAGAAATTCCTTTGTTCTTCAGCAATGTCAAATTCAAGTGAATATTGCAAAAGAAGGCTCTAGCTTCGTTTTTGACTGTTTTCGAGGTTTGAAAAGGATTGATAGAGCTGTGACGTACATAAACAGCATGTTATAGCCCTTTTTTGAACACATGACAAATTCAAATGCAGCGCTTTTTACCCTTTCTACTTGATTTTGATATTGTTGAAAACACTTCATAATTAACTGCAGCGTCTTTAAAGTGGTCTTTCCCTATTAAAGTGGTGCTTACGATCGCCTTTCAATTTTCAAAGATGCCTTACTCCTATGAACTGCCTCTTGCGTCAAAAGGTTAACTCTTCCTTGAGAAGTATTGATAACCTAGCAATCATGAGACTCATACTTGTAAATCCAACAGTACATAAGATCATTGCGTAATCAAAAAGAAACAAGCGGGAGTATTTGCAGATCTCATCTGGATTGTTTGCAGATATCAAATGGATTGCTTCTCAATCAAATACACCTCATCAAGTGATAGGTCTCCAATTCGTAAGCAACCCTAAAGCAAACATAGAGATGCCGACTTAACATGTCTAAAGGTGGACTTGCTCCAAGTCTCGCTCTTGATCAATAAATACAGGAGGGGAAAGGAGGAAAGGGGGAGGACACGGGGAAGGAAGAAAGAAAGGGAAGAGAAAGGGGAACGATAGGAAAGGGACACGGNATTGCGTAATCAAAAAGAAACAAGCGGGAGTATTTGCAGATCTCATCTGGATTGTTTGCAGATATCAAATGGATTGCTTCTCAATCAAATACACCTCATCAAGTGATAGGTCTCCAATTCGTAAGCAACCCTAAAGCAAACATAGAGATGCCGACTTAACATGTCTAAAGGTGGACTTGCTCCAAGTCTCGCTCTTGATCAATAAATACAGGAGGGGAAAGGAGGAAAGGGGGAGGACACGGGGAAGGAAGAAAGAAAGGGAAGAGAAAGGGGAACGATAGGAAAGGGGGGAGGACACGGGAAAGGAAGAAAGAAAGGGAAGAGAATAGAATTGATCTTTCTTTCTTTCTTCCTTTCCCCGTGTCCTCCCCTTTTTCCTCCTTTCCCCTTCCGTATTTATTGATCAAGAGCGAGACTTAGAGCAAGTCCAGTCTAAAGGTTACTCGTATTTGAGGATTGCTCCATCGTTTCAGTATTTGAAGGTGTTGTGCAGCAGTGGTGTAATCTCTTAATTTGCAGCTATAAAAACAGTCTAGCGGACAGGATTCGATCCCAGGTAGCACCCCGCCACTTGCGCGTCATGATTAGTTTTCCCATGGTTTTTCCCAGATTCGATTAGGTCTTCTCTACTTCTGTTATCTCAGCACTTGGCATTAAAAATCGCAACTTCGCCTTCCTTATAGTCCGGTAGCAGAAGGGGGGGGGGGTAGCTTTTTAAAACTCATATACGAGTGCAATAAGCAGGGAGGGGATACCCACAACATGCTATACACTGTACAAGTTTATAGCCCTCTCACCAAATGTTTACAATGAGGAGACAACCTAAAAGAATCATGAGGTAACGCCTGGAAGTCCGATAAGTGCGATCATAAGAATATGGGAACATAAAATCTAGGGGGAGGGCTGCCCGATAAAAAGTTCATTGTTTACCAAAACTCTTGCCCGACTAAATGCGAACTGTTGCCTGAAAAAAGTTGATTTTTTACAATTTTTCCAAACATTGGGGGCTGACACTCTTTCAATCTCACTGATTCGCATACTTATGAGTCGTATGGTCTGCTCTTGAGGGTAAAGTTAACCAGCTCTAACTATAAATGTATACGATCAATATCAATGATAGTTACTAGAAACAGCGACGTTGACAAGTGGTACAAAATTGATCCCAAATGACGACACAAGCATAAAATCTGCCCCATCAAATACAGGAACATTTAAAGACCACTGAGACTGCGTTATCGAGTAACTAAGGAACTGAGAAGCAAATAAAATCTGTTTACCTGGCCACTTGAGAGCAGGAATAAACAACCGGCAAATTGTTTCAGAATCTTTAGAGCAAGAAAGCAACTTCAGTTCATAGATGCGCAAGATCTGAAATGGAACAAGGAATGGTGTAAATTAATTCATATCAAGCTGAGAAATAGAGTGTGAAAGGGAACAAAAGAAAAGCGAAAGGGAATTTTGCTTACCAGGGAAATCGGCGTTTAGTTCCGGNACACAAGCATAAAATCTGCCCCATCAAATACAGGAACATTTAAAGACCACTGAGACTGCGTTATCGAGTAACTAAGGAACTGAGAAGCAAATAAAATCTGTTTACCTGGCCACTTGAGAGCAGGAATAAACAACCGGCAAATTGTTTCAGAATCTTTAGAGCAAGAAAGCAACTTCAGTTCATAGATGCGCAAGATCTGAAATGGAACAAGGAATGGTGTAAATTAATTCATATCAAGCTGAGAAATAGAGTGTGAAAGGGAACAAAAGAAAAGCGAAAGGGAATTTTGCTTACCAGGGAAATCGGCGTTTAGTTCCGGAATCGAGATATTTCCTGCCTGCCTGTTTGCAAAATGATTTCTGCCCGAATTCAAAGCGTAAACAAAATACATAAACATGGAAATGAATGCTCAAGACAACAATGTCAACTAAACGGTAAATACACAATAGGTTTAATAAAGAATTCAGTCAATAAAGAGAGGAGAAAATGAATAAAAGATCAGACATCGCCGTTGATTGGAAGTATTTTGTTCGTGGAAGGAGACTTTCTCTGTGGGGTGACAGGGTAACTGTCAACGAGTACGGTGCTTCCAGGTTTGTTGCTCAATTGGGCGAAGTGAAGCGGCAGAATCAGTATGCATGATGAATAAATCGCAAGAAGTGGAGAGTGATGGGAACTGCTTGCTTCCAGAGTCCCGGAAATTGCTTTTTTGATGGAATGGATATGATTTTTTTGCGAGGAATCTTTCGCCTCCAAGTGAAAGATTGAACTTTTCGATTGCAATTTTTCGCCTCAAATTGTCTCATTTCCACTACCAGAAATTTTGGCGACAAAACGAAGGAAAATATGGCGGATACACGTAGAACGTTGCTACTGAAAAAATTGATACGTAGAACGTTGTTTTGATTGGTTGATTTTGCTGCTTGTAAAAATTTGCCTCAAAAAGTAGACATTGATTCTACTGTCTGCGAAGCGAAACATTCAATGCAATTTCAAGGTGAATTCTTTGAAAAAGACATTTACATCGAAAAAATCGCTTCACACGAATTCATACACCTAGTGTGAATCTCCCGTAAGCCTTCCTCGCTGTCAAACAACGTTGCGGACGGCGTCTTAGGTCCATAATACCATGCCAAAGTTGCTTTATTTTTTTGAACGCAGCACGGAAAAAATTGCCTCGTTACAAAAGACCATATCAGGGGATAAATAGTATTCATACCTGTACTATTTATCCCTGGACCTAACAGACCTTTTAGCTATTCTGAATAGAATCAGAATCGAACGATATTTTGCTACATTTTGTAGAATTTTCGAATGTGCACAATAGTGATCGAAGCTTTGACGCCACTCTATCGAACCTTCCATATAATTATGAGTAAAAATATCGCTTGATCCAGACTCTTTTGTAGAATAGCAAAATGGTGTGTTGTGCCTGGCCTGACTTACCTATCTTGCATGTGATGACTTTAAAAACGATAAACTCTCTCTCTGTAGTTGGCAAGGCAGCCCACAGCACAGATGTCTGATTTGATGAGGAATTTGCAGAAATCACTCCTGTGCCGGTCCTGTGCCAATCTATCTACGGTCAAACTCAGATACATACTCGCAGAAATTGTAAATAATTTCTAACTTACGTCAATAATTTCAAAGTGACTGGACCAAATATTTAACAATCTCCAAGTACTTTAGGATATGGCTGCACAGGCTGGGGTTTTTTCCAGTAACTTATTTTCAGTGGGCAGGAAGCATTTCTAGCTATTTAAAGCTAATTTAAGCCCACTATGCATGCCGCATCCAGGCATGGGACCCCTAGTTTAACCCCGGGGGGTCTACCTTGGAGAAAAACAACGGGGATGTGCCTGCCAGAACAAAATTTTATGACCCTGTCCTGGAATAAACTTCTGAAAACATAATACCTGTCCTGGAATAAGATCGGGAAAATTGATGGTTCTCGTGAAAATGATGTTACTAAAAGTACTTTTCGCTAATTGCTAACGCTACTAACATTTTAATTTGTTAAGTTCATGAATTGGAGTGTCTTTTTAATGATGATCTGATCTGTCCTGGAAAAAGTAGCTCTAAAGGACACACCGGTCCCGGAATAGAGGTGCAAAAGATATAACCCTGTCCCGGAATTTTCAGCCGAAAATGACACCCTATTGGCAGGCACATTCCCGGGTGGTAATTGTATTAAGTAGACCCCCCGGGAGTTTAACATCCCTTCCAAAAGACGGTGAGGTGAGTTGCGAGGTCAAGCCTCCGAGGTCACCCATCCGGAGTTTGACCTCACTCGACCGAGCATAACTTCAGTCACGTGACAGAAACTGTATAAGCCGCTCGGCCCTCACCCCACAATGTTTGGCATAACTTTAGACACAAAGAAATAATTTTTTTCACACGACATACCCAAAAACAAAGGTCAAATGTAAGACTACAGCATGCATGGTAGGCCTAAATTTCCTATAATATAACTAGAAATCTTTCTTACCAAGCAAATTTAAAATAAAGTAATTAATGAATGGAAAACGAGCCCAGAAGATCTACGGACTGTCCTTGGCCATGTATTTAGTTAATTATGTAGAATTTCTGCTTCTGCCTTACATCTGAAGAAAGAAATAAAACAAGGGGACGAAACAAAGAAACAAGTTTTCGACAGCTTCCATTTCAATTTATATCTTCATGAAACACGAAGTTCATACAAAATTATCATTGGGTTTGTTACTTGACTGTCTTTCAAAGCTGGTACGTGGCCCTCTTCACACTGCTCTGTTTTCATATGAAAATGAAGCAAAACTGATTTGCTTTTCCTTGCATTCACAATGCTCCGCTGTCAAAACAGAGCTGCTCGAAAACGCTATACGGTTTTTCCGAGGAAACTTATGTGTTCCCCCGTGCAGTGGGTTAAAGGTCATGCGCAGTAGTATTTTGGGTTGTAACTCTGCCAGGCGCATGAGCATTAACCTACTGCACGGGGAGCCATATACGTTTCCTCGTACAAACCCTATCTCCTCTCCCCAACAAATTTATTTAAAACATGGAGCAATGTGGACGGGTAGCGTTTTCATCAACAAAGACGAATAGCAATGAAAACGGAGCAGTGTGAAGGTAGCCTCCAGGTACCAATGCAACTAATCTAAGGTTTCACAAATCTAATTCTCCATTATTCATATCATTAATTATTCTTTTTCGCATACTTAGAATGCATTTTAACGAGCTGGATACCTTTTTGCCAAGAAATGGACCAATGGGGGAGCATCCGGAGCATCTGTGCCTCGGAAGGCCTACGTTTTGGGTGATACAAGCACAGCACAGAATTTTGAAATTTCCTGCAAAGTTTAGTTATCTGAGACCCCTTTAGTTATCTGTACTGTTAAACTTTAGATCTGGACCCCCTGGACCAAAAATGTAACGGATCAGCGTCCTACACCGTTACTGCTAAACGCCATTTGACACCGTTACTGCTAAACGTAGCACGTATGTTCCTTCTTTACTGGTACAGTGCAAATGTGGTCTAAAATTACTACCGAGGCTTAATTCCCTTTAGGATTCAGTTCAAAATCAGATGAAATCGACAGCGGATTAAGCGCGGTGTCTCTTAGTGATAGATATCAAGGAAGAGCCGAAATAATTTCAACAGCTGAGCAAAAATCGTGGAAAACTGAACAAACGTTGGAGCTGTTGGCACTAACATCAAGACATCTTTTATACCTGCGTACTGATAACGCAGGACTCAAATTTCTCAAAGTTCTCCAAGGTTTCTAAAGCATAATGCACCTATTAGCTATTCTAAATAAGAATCTGTATCGAATGACATTGTATATATTTTGTCGCATTTCCGAACGTGCATAGCAGTGATAGAAGCTCTAACGACATTCAACCGAAAAATTCACAAAAAAACGGACAAAACTATCCCTTGATCTGCATTATTTTAAAGAATAGCTAAAAGATCTATTGCAACTAACAAAATCCCGTGATCCTCGGGACTAACCAAACATGACTTTTAAGACGTTAAAAAAATGGGTATACATTAGCAATTACTTTGTCCTTCTTGCCGTGCGTGAAAGTGCTTTGGAGAGCGTTGATTCAACAAATATTCCGTGAAGATACTGAGATACACCGAAATAAAGGTGCCATATTTTTGAGCAGAGCTCAAATTCACATTACAACGGTTGAGTCAAAAATGAGTTTCAGATTTTGAAAAATGAATGTAATTACAGGCTACTGCATGCATTTTTTAATGAAAAACAAAGGAAACTGACCCAGTACTAAGTATCTAAATATTTCACATTGAAGGTGAAGGTGAAGTTGCGGTTTTTAGCGCCAAGCGCTGGGATCGCAGAAGTAGAATAGGCCTAATCGAGTCCACGATCCCTTGTCATGACGCTCAAGTGGTGGGCTCTACCAGGTTTCGAACCCTGTCCGCCTGACGGTTGTGTCTGCAAAGTCAGTGGATTACACCACTGCGCCACAACACCTTCGAGTATTATATATTGAGTAATATAAATTTCTTGAATTTATATATTGAGTATTATAAATTTCTTGAATTTTTCTTAAAAGCCTTTTAAAAGTTTCCTCGATAGTTTTAGTTCAAACAGGGGCATGTTTCAGAACACTTCCATGCCTTCCTGAACATTACACAGACAAATAGCATGTAGCTGCAAGTGCAAAAAAGGTGAGAGAAGAACGATTTTTCAAAAATCTGCAACTTTATTTACACCCAGCCGTTACTTGATACGGAATTCAAATTAATTTACTTACAACTTGTTATTTGTTACAGTTGCTGCAAATTCTCATAGATCTTCTTGTCCTGTTCTCTTTGAAAAAGTACATATATTTCTTTGGGCATTTCGATTGTTTTACTGTCTTAAATGATTTTCCAAGGTGTGATGAACATTTGTCACAAGATGACATGCGCTGCTTTAAAAGACGTCCTGAAAAGGAAATCATGTTTTATTAAAAAATTCAATCAATCAATCAATCAATCAATCAATGAATAATTCAGTCATTCATTCATTATGACTTCTTTCAACTTGGCAGCCCCGTCAACACAGAATGACTGATTACCCTTGAACAACAGACATTTCAGCTATTCTGAAAAGAATCTGAATCGAACGCTGTTTTTGATACATGTTGTAGAATTTTCGAATGTACACAATGGTGATAGAAGCTCCAATGCCATTCGATCGAACCTCGCGTTTAAAAATGTATAAAAATAACGCTCGATCCAGGCCATTTTGTAGCATACCTAAACAGTCTATTGTCAGTTATGAGTATGATTTGAAGGTGTTGTGGGGCTGTTATGTCATTCTCTCATTTTGCAGCTAGATTAAGTCAGAGGACGATATTTTCAGCCCCAGCTCATCACATCAACGTAATGATAAGAGCTCATCAACTCGATTATCGGTCAAGCTATTCATGTCATCGCAGCACTTGGCGTCAAAAATCCATTGCCCAATAAATTCTTTCACAAATAGTTTCTTTTGCAATAGGGCACCATGACCTTGAAGTCTTTTTTAAAGATAAGCCAATGTAATTTCATTTATTTATGTGATAACAATCCTGGATGATTTTCTCTCAGCTTAGATAATGAAACAGATGATAAAATATATAAATAAAGAAAGATATATTATGTACAAAACGTATGATATATAGTATGATGTGATGTTCCTTCATGAACACTGTTTGCAATTTTCTTACAAGCTCAAATACGTCTTTTTTTTATGAGTTGCTTAAAATTATGCAATCTGAAGCAAGTCAACATTTGAAAGACTTTACCTCCGGAAAATTCAGCATTATGCATTGTTTATCATTTGGTCATATCGTTTCTGTCAGGAGGTGAGTGAATTAAACGTGAGAAAAAAACCTTAAAATAGCGTACTTCGTGGTCTAATTTATGAGGACGATACAAGCTTTAAAAACCAAAGCACACAAAGAAAAGGAAAATTTAAGGATAGAAAATTAAAACTCATAATTTTGGATGTATGGTATTCGAAATGTCTAGGTGAGCATTACATGCAAAACCAACTTTATTATCAAATATGATGACATTATAATAACGTACCTGTGGTCTTTTTGGGGATCTGATGCTTATGCTCTAACTCTCTCATGTAAACCTTTCCTCCTTTATGTTTAGGGTGGCGTCGTCTGTTATGCCCGGTCGCCCATCACGGCCGATTAGCAAGTATACTAGCTAGTTGGCTTCCTGATTATACTTTTTGAGGAAATTCAAATTTGCGACAACATGGCATGGACATAATGGGCGACACCACTGTAGTCATTTTCGTAGTTTTGTAATATTTGTCGATATGTTAAGTGTAGGTTTTAGGGTTGTTATGTATTTCCATGCTCCCTTCGCCGTTGTTTTGTAATGTTGTAATTGTTTGTTATTGTAAATTTTATGTGAATATAAAAAAAAAATAACGTACCTTTTATGTCATTTGGGCTTCCATCTTCGCTTTTTCCCGAACTGCCACTTTCTTCCTTATTCACTGCTCCTCCGCGTTTTCTTTCATCAACAGATATTCCGTCTTCTGCTTGCAAACTTTCAAAACATTCTAAACCCGTTAATGCCACTCCACTTTCTCTTTGTAATTTCAATTTATTTTCTTCCAGTTTGGCTTTCTTCGCTGCAACTTCAAGACTGTCAATAACGTTATTATTTCTTGGTTGTTTCAGAGTTTTATTACCCATTTCACTTTTCACATCTAATGAATTGATCTTTGATAGTTTGACCCCTAACGTCTTTACCTCTGATTTTCCAACTTTGCTCTTTGACCCCTTCATTTTACTTGTAGTCGTTTGGAGGTTAAGATATGTGTTGCCATCTGCTGCCTTTGAAATTCCGTTCACGCTAATGTTCATAACCACATTACCCCCGTTGACTTTCTTCTTTTCAATACTTAGTACGGTTTCTGATTTCTTAACCGGGGGTTGAGAGTGAATGTTTTTTGGGTTAGATGCCTTACTAGGGGGGTTCTTATTCGTTCTGTCTCTAGTTATTGGGTACGGCACACATTTACGGCATGCGCGAATCAATGTGACCCCATCTTTGAATAGATGCATTATTTTCTGGGGAGCGTTCTCTTTTGTCCAGACACTGTAGGATTTAACTGTGTGTTTACAACACAATGGGCAAATTAGGCCTGGCAGTGCTTGTCCATTATCCGCAGTCGCTTTCAAGCCACTGAGATGCGCTACAAAAGATTGGAAAGAAAATATGATAAACTGGAAAGTAAGGCAGAATATGAGACGGTCAAAGTTTAACAGAAAAATGTGATCAATTACAAAAGCCAAAGCGGGACTCAAGCCCTTTTCTAAGAATATCTGCCCATGCTACCAATCGTGCGTAGAATAGAACAACCGACATTCGCACCGAATAGAACAAGATCCCTGTTAGAAATCTTAAAATCGCTGCTTGAAAGATACTTTTATAAATATGTTTAATGTAGCCTTTCTTATTGTCTTACTCTCAATGAAACACACTCTGCTTTCTCGGCATTGAGCACTGTTTCGACCAGTCAAGAAATTTGCAACATTTGCAAAAATATGTTATGGTTTTTAAAGTATGCTATGGGTTATAATGTATAAACGTTCCTCCTTTTGTACCATACAAATACCGGGTGTCTCAGAAAAAAGTACCCCCTTTTGACTGGAAAAAGGAACTAAGTAATAAGATATCATTGCTCCCCGACTTCACAGCTAAATTTATCAATGTTCAACTTAGATGCACGAACCTTGCATTTAGAAATCGTCCACCAAACACCGGAGATACAGGTTCGCAAAGTCAAAATTTACAATACTGAAGTAATTCAAGGTATAAATCTTTTCAAAAATAAAAATTAAAGGTCAAAGTCGAAAATTCGTTTGCAAAATGCCTGTTTGTTGTCAAATTATGGCTAGGCCATTTCTCAAAACCTTTGGTTTCAGGTGCACTCCAAATTTTGACCTTGTGAACTCGTCGATTTCCAAATGCAATGTATGTGTATTTAAGTTGAAGACCAACAAATGTAGCCCTGAATCCAAAAAGTCCCGAAATATTATCGTTTTGTTGCCTTGCTGAGTCAAAAGGGGTTGAGTCAAAAGGGGGTACTTTTTTTTGAGACACCCGGTACAATACATAAGAATACTGCGTGAACCATAGCTGAGTTAAATAACTAAAAAGATACCTGAAAAGATACAAAATGGACTTTTTACAAGCTCCTTCAAGTCCTTTTTGACGATTTCTCCTTGCAAAAATGGCTGTTTAAACTGATTGACAATCGAGCGTGTATTTACTTGATAATAATATTTGCCTTGTCATTGTTGAAAAAAGATGACCGACAATAAAGTTTTGGCTGAACTAGCTTCTGGACGAGCTGAATTTTCAAGTTCGTTTTATACACTGGCAAGGAGGGATGTGAACAGGGCTCAGAAAAACTTTTTCATTCCTGGTAGCAAGCTAAGCACCTCAGTTTCTTCTTGCGTATTTTCTTCTTCTTTCCCATTATACTGCCCAATGATATCCCATTTCTTTTCTCTCCTTCTTCCTTTCCCTTCCCACCCTTCCCCATCCTTTATTTCTTCCTCTCTTTTCTCTTTCCTTCCGTTTCTTTTGCCTTTCAAACTTCCTACTTCCTGTGAAATTTAAGCATTTCACCTACCTTTTGGAAGCGTCGCTACCATGCTACTTCGCTTTTTGAGCCCTTGATGTGAAAAGTATCGAGAAAACTGTATACAATAACATGTAAAGATATTGAACAAAATATCTAAAAGTATTTAACTCACTGGGATTTACTGATTCTCCTTGTTCCCTTTTTGTCTTTAATTCTTCTTCAGCTTTATCCACTGGCATGTTCATCTTCACAAAATTTGCAGTTCCAGCTCTCGGACTACCGTCAAATAAAACCGCTTTCTTCAACAGTTTATTAGCCGTTTGCTGTTTGCTCTGACTCGCCTTGAAATTAGTCTTTGAATGCTTTATTTCTTTCTTTCGCTGCACTTTCCATGGTTTCTGAAATGCGTTTCTATGGTTATAAATTTTATCAGGACTGGCTGCTGTTGTTGTTACTTCAACTTCACGTTGCATTGTGGGGGCGTAATCATGGTCTTTATGAATCTGCGACAGTATGGTTGCGAAATTGTCATTGGTGGGCGAATCATTTGACAGATATCCAGACTCGTTTCCAAGTGATGAAACCTCTTTGCCAGTATAGTCAAATAAATTAGCGTTATAGTCTTTGTTGATGAAATCGTTCCCATCTCGCCCTACCACTGTAACTAATGACTTAACTTTCTGCCCATTGTTATCTTTGTCATGTTTAGACTCCTCTTTTTCGCTTTCTGATCCAGCTTCATCATTTCTGAATTTCTTTCGCACAAAATCACGTTGTATGAAATGCCAACCGAAGCATGCTCGCTGGTCTGTAATTCCTAAAGGGCTTCTTTCAAAATACGGCCTATCAACGGTTTTCTCTGGTGCTTGCTTCTGTACTGCTACACCATACCAACAAGTGCGACAGAACCTCAACAAGTCATGATCCGATCGGCCGAATCTCTTCAAATGAGGTGGAGCAGATGCACGAGTGACATTTCGAAACAATTTAAATGCACGATGTTGACATGATGAACAGTACACGTAATTACGCCCTGTCAATCCAGCTTCTTTGCGTATGATGTACACTATAACAATAATAATAATAAAACCATATTTATACAGGTAAAATTGTTCGGCTAAATGAATTTGCTGCTATCAACCAAGGATCTGTTAAATCTAGAAAGAAAGCAACGAGCATTTAGGCCCTTTTATATAATGACCGTGTACGTGCAACTTACCTGCAACCGGCGTGTGATTTTCGTCGATTTAGATTAGTTTACTTTGTACATTTGTATATAGTAAGCTAGATGATGTACATAATCAATATAAAATAATTTAACAAACAAAAGTGTGAATTTTCACGGAGACAACACGTTCTGTTCTGTTGTTCTGTGTGAGGAACTTCTTACTGATTTGATCACAGGTTTCAGGTCTTTTTTCACACATTCGAAATCAACCATCAACCGCGACTTCAAATTCGAAGGATGAGGCAAGCGACGACAAAATCATTGTGTAAAACTTCATGTTGATATTATTTGACATTCCATATTAATAGTATTTGAAAATCCAAGATAAGGTGTTTAACAAATCCAGGTGACGATTAAAGACATTTTCAAGTGTAAGAAAAGAAAATAATAATTAACTAAACATGTTAACATGTTTTATTCCAACATCTTAGATTCGAACTAGGTGACCAACTTGGTTCATCATCAGTTGGTTCAAAACGTTCGAATAAAACATAATACGTCTTAATCAATTATTATTTTCCTTTTCATACTTGAAAATGTCTTTAATCATCACCTGGACTTGCTAAACACCTTAACTTGGATTGTCAAATAATATCAACATGGAGATCTAATTCACCTGTGCTTTTCAACAGGCCTCATTAAAATTTTGAGCAACTGTGAGCAAATGGGTGGGGTTGCCAGGAAAAATATGCGATAGTATTTTGTGCCTACAAGCAATTTTAACAGACTTATGAAATTTTCAAATGTACACACCATTTTGACACGACCAGAACAATGCTTAAAAGGAGTACAAAGACCAGCATCCTTTGCAAAAGTTTGCTTTTCTTTTTCTGAATTTGGTACAGTCAGTTATTCCGCAAGCTGTGCAGAGTAAGTCGCTGACTTTGCGCAAAGCATGCTGGTCTTTGCAATCCCTTTAACATATACAATTTATTTTTACCAATTCTGCTTATGCCAAATGATAATTTTCAAGAATTAACTATATTCATTTACCTTTTGTCTTTCTCCCAGGATCCTTTGGAGCAACAGTGACTATCTCTTCATTTTGTCTAGCTCTCAAATGTGGGGAAACAAATTCCAATGCTTCTTCGTCCTAAAATAAGAAAGAAAAGATTCTTATTGAACTTATCATTTTAATCGAAGAATTTATCATTTTCCTTATCATTCTCAATTAAAGGCATTGAGTCCATATAAATAGCTGAGCGTTAACGCTATTCTGAATTTCGCTGACAAACTGCTGATGGCCCTTTGTTATCGCACAATAGTGCAAAAGTCATTAGCAGTGGAGACCAAAGGCTTCTTAATCCTTGCATTATCCTCGGGAATTTTGTTGGTTTAATTTCAATAGCGATCAAATCACAAAATTTGTTTTAGGATTGAAAGAAGTTGATATTGGTCACAAGCGCGCTATTTATGTGGACTCAGTGCCTTTACCTTGTTCCAGGAAGTTCTTACAGTGCAGACCTTGCACACATTAACATGCTACAGTATGCTACAAGAATTCTAAAAAATTCATAAGAATTTTCAAGAATTCTTCAAATTACGATAAGAATCCTTGACCCATATGAAAAACTGTAAATTTTTATAAATAAGAATCCCTACCAAATTAAAAACATTATTTAAGAAGTCTTCAAGATTCTGAATCTTTAAGGGATTCTTTACAGTTTTTCATATGGGTCAAGAATTCTTATCATAATTTGAAGAATTCTTGAAAATTCTTAGGCAGGAAAATCATGCTAATATGCACAAGGCCTGTACTTCATGCCATACCCTTATCACAAAGCCTAATGAAGATCCTGGTACACACTGCACAAATTTTGCCCAAAATAAGGGTGCATTAGCAGCCAGTATGAATATGCAACCTTGATCTCAAATAATGCAGAAACACAGTAATGATTGTTGCTTAATCTTCAAAATGTGTTACCTTTATTTGAGTGATTAGTCAGTTTTCAAGAAATAATTTATTCTTTNTCTTTCGCACAAAATCACGTTGTATGAAATGCCAACCGAAGCATGCTCGCTGGTCTGTAATTCCTAAAGGGCTTCTTTCAAAATACGGCCTATCAACGGTTTTCTCTGGTGCTTGCTTCTGTACTGCTACACCATACCAACAAGTGCGACAGAACCTCAACAAGTCATGATCCGATCGGCCGAATCTCTTCAAATGAGGTGGAGCAGATGCACGAGTGACATTTCGAAACAATTTAAATGCACGATGTTGACATGATGAACAATACACGTAATTACGCCCTGTCAATCCAGCTTCTTTGCGTATGATGTACACTATAACAATAATAATAACAAAACATATTATACAGGTAAAATTGTTCAGCTAAATAAATTTGCTGCTATCAACCAAGGACCTGTTAAATCTAGAAAAAAAGCAACGAGCATTTAGGCCCTTTTATACAATAACCGTGTACGTGCAACTTACCTGCAACCAGCGTGTGATTTCCATCGATTTAGATTAGTTTACTTTGTACATTTGCATATAGTAAGCTAGATGATGTACATAATCAATGTAAAATAATTTGACAAACAAAAGTGTGAATTTTCACAGAGACAACAAGTTCTGTTCTGTTGTTCTGTGTGAGGAACTCCTTACTGAATTGATCACAGGTTTCAGGTCTTTTTTCACATATTTGAAATCAACCATCAACCGCGACTTCAAATTCGAAGGATGAGGCAAGCGACGACAAAATCATTGTGTAAAACTTCATGCTGATATTATTTGACATTCCATATCAATATTATTTGAAAATCCAAGATAAGATGTTTAACAAATCCAGGTGACGATTAAAGACATTTTCAAGTGTAAGAAAAGAAAATAATAATTAACTAAGATGTAAACATGTTTTATTCGAACATCTTAGATTCGAACTAGGTGACCAACTTGGTTCATCATCAGTTGGTTCGAAACGTTTGAATAAAACATAATACGTCTTGATTAATTATTATTTTCCTTTTCATACTTGACAATGTCTTTAATCATCACCTGGACTTGCTAAACACCTTAAATTGGATTGTCAAATAATATCAACATGGAGATCTAATTCACCTGTGCTTTTTAACAGGCCTCATTAAAATTTTGAGTAACTGTGAGCAAATGGGTGGGGTTGCCAAGAATTAATATGCAATAGTATTTTGTGCCTACAAGCATTTTGACATGACAAGAACAATGCTTAAAAGGAGTACAAAGACCAGCATCCTTTGCAAAAGTTTGTTTTTCTTTTTTTGAATTTGGTTGAAAGGTTGAAAGCTTGAATTTGCAGAGAGCAGAAAAGCTAAAATATCGCCTTCAAATCAAATCGAAATTAATTAGAACTTAATCTATTAATTAGAACTATTTTACTTTGCACTTTTATGATAATTTTATTTTTGTTTTTGTAGGCATCCATTAGCTGTAATTTAGCTAAATTTTTTCAAAAAGAGAGTACAAAGACCAGCGGCCTTTGCCATTGTTTGTCTTTGTTTTTGTGAATTTCGTACAGTCAGTTATTCCGCAAGCTGTGCAGAGCAAGTCGCTGACTTTGCGCAAAGCATGCTGGTCTTTGTAATCCCTTTAATTTATTTTTCCCAATTCTGCTTATGCCAAATGATAATTTTCAAGAATTAACTATATTCATTTACCTTTTGTCTTTCTCCCAGGATCCTTTGGAGCAACAGTGACTATCTCTTCATTTTGTCTAGCTCTCAAATGTGGGGAAACAAATTCCAATGCTTCTTCATCCTAAAATAAGAAAGAAAAGATTCTTTTTTTTATATTCATATAAAATATTACAATACATCAATATGTTCTACCATACTATCTAATTACAAAACAACAATACAGGGACGATACCATGAGGAGCAAAAGACAATGACTACCCCATGGCCAATACATAAAGATGCACAATGTTAAACAAAAATACAAAGGAAATTAACTAAGCTAAAATAAATATTGGCTACGAATACACAATGAAACTGAAAACAAAGTAGGTGCTTATCTATGGGACTTTGCAGCAATGGAACATTTAAAAGCGTTCTGTAGCATGAATGAATTTGAGGGTTGCCTCGAGTAGCTTTTTATTGTTGTCGATGGTTAACCTTCTTCTCCATACAGAATGAATTTGAGTAAAACTTCATTTGAAAGAGAGGAAAAACCATGAGGTAGCAATATTGCATTTACACTATTGAGAAGATCAGATCTAGGCCCATTATAAGAATGACAAAGCAGCAGGAAACGTTCCATGTCCTCTACCCCATCATTTGCGAGACACAAAGGGTTGACTGTATCTCTAAAGTTATGCAAAAGATTCTTATTGAACTTATCATTTTCTTATCATTCTCAATTAACCTTGTTCCAGGAAGTTCTTACAGTGCAGACCTTCCACACATTAACATGTTACAGTATGCTACAAGAATTCTAACAAATTCATAAGAATTTTCAAGAATTCTTCAAATTATGATAAGAATTCTTGACCCATATGAAAAACTGTAAATTTCTACAAACAAGAATCCCTACCAAATTAAAAACATTCTTTAAGAAGTCTTAAAGACTCTGAACCTTTAAAGGATTCTTTACAGTTTTTCATATGGGTCAAGAATTCTTATCATAATTTGAAGAATTCTTGAAAATTCTTAGGCAGGAAAATCATGCTAATATGCGCAAGGCATGTACTTCATGCCATACCCTTATCACAAAGCCTAATGAACATCCTGGTACACACTGCACAAATTTTGCCCAAAAGTAGCAGCCAGTATGAATATGCAACCTTGATCCCAAATAATGCAGAAACACAGTAATGATTGTTGCTTAATGTTCAAAATGTGTTACCTTTATTTGAGTGATTAGTCAGTTTTCAAGAAATAATTTTTTCTTTTTTTGGAATAACCAATCCAATAGATGATTGCGCTAAAGATGGCGCCAAGGAACTTTCTACCAAGATGCATTGCGTTCTTTATCAAATTCCTATAGACTGGCTAACGAATCTTAATTCAAGTGCAATGCATCTCGGTAAAAAGTTTCTCACCACCATCTTTAGCGCAATCGTCTATTGCAGAACAGCCTCTTAAATACCAGGAGCAGAGGTAGAGCAAGAAATTCATTCTGGGAATGAGATTATGGGCTCAATAGATAATCACACTAAAGATGGTATCATGGAGCTTTTTAACATAATCCTTATTGTCTCAAATAAATCTCATTGATTTTATTGGTCAATTCATTGTGAAACACAAAGAATCATGGTAAAATTCCTTGACACAATCTTTAGCATGATCATCTGTTTGCATTGTCAACCTTAAAATCAACATTTAAGAGACAACACTTGAGGCTGAAACATTTTTTGTATGAAAATTCTGCTAATGCAAACAGAAAATGTTTATTAGGTGACTACAATTAATCTCCTCAATTTCTTCTTGTTTGCAACCTGTACGAAAATACAGTTATGGCCTTGCAACCTTCTTATAGCCTGGAATAGCCTTGCTGTAACCTTGTCAATGGCTCAAAAAATGCTAATTAGCCTTGTAGAAGCCTTGTAGAAGCCTTGTTAGACTGGTTGTAACTTGGAATCTTACTGATAGCATTTTAATTTTCTTCCAAGGTTAGTACAAGGTCATAACATGGTCATAATCCCCTCTACAAGGCTAAAACTTGGCCTATACAAGGCCAAGTTTAGCCTTGTATTTTTGTACAGGAATTTCTTTATAATTAGTTTCTTGGACAAATTCATGATATTCTAAAAATTCAAAATCTTAAAAACTCTGGTTTGAGCTGTCGCATATCTTTGATCTCACAAGTCACAACTTAGTGAAATTTCAATGGATTTGCAATGCAACATTCTAGTCTCTAAAATTGTTTCAAAAACTTAGGGACAGAGTTACCTTTCCATGAGCCTGTTCATGATATCGTTATTTTTCAATATTTAATCAAACATTGAAAAATTTGTTTGGGACATCCTGTATAGTAATTAACTGTGTACCTGTAATTATTCATTGATGTCTTGATCAAATGTGACAAAAAAGCCCAAGTCTGGAAACTACTCATTGAGCTCTTTCTTATCTATCTAACAGTCAGGCTTGGTCATAAGATTCTTAGCAGGTGATTAGTAAATGCCTCTATTTATGAGGTTCAGCTGAGCTATTTCATACCAAATACATAGAAAACAAAGAAACAAGAAATTTTAAGGTGAGCAAATTCTGAAAAGTTTAGGAGTGCAATCTACAGCCCCCCTCCAGCGTTTAAAGGGAGCCTGGAGGGGAGCAAAAGCTAATTGCTGTTTTGTGTACAACATCTTAACACATTGGCTGGTCTCAAAAGAAGTATTGGACTGTTTGTGAAGATATTTAAAAACTGGCCTGAAATTTGAAAATTGTTTTAAATTCTGTGCTCTGCTGTACTGAACCAGTAGAAATTGAGTTTGATATTAGTTCAAATTGGAGCACCTCTTCTGATGTAAGGGACAAAGTTTTCCCATCCTTAATCCTTTGCAATGCCATGTCAAACCATCATGGGGCGTACGCAGAATTTCCACTTTGGAATATTTGCTTTTTAATTTTATGAATGTGAACTGTCTTTTGCTACATCCATTATGTTACAAAAAATTTTTATAAGTTGCACCAGGTCAGCCGTTTGGAGTTTCAGCCCTTTGGTTTGACTCAGTTGAAGCAAGTGCCGAGTTGATTTTATAAGACTTGCACTGTGCTAAATCACACAAAATTAAAATTGGTCAAAATTCATTTTGTTCAGCACAGTACAACTTATTGCCCCGCACGGAAGCAGGGCTTAGTAGTACTCCGTGCGTAGGTAATGTACAGGAAGGGCATCTCAATATTTTCGTCTTTCCTGTGTTATTTTTCGTCTTTCTGGTTAAACTGGTTTTGATCTAATTGGAAAAGATTACAAGGCTGACAAAATGGCGGATAGGCAAACTGAAGTTGTTCGTGGTTCGAATATGTGAAAATTGTCAACAGAAGAGATCAAAGAAATAGATGTGAGTTTTATTTTATTTCGTTAGCTATGATTTGAAGCCAATTATGATGCTGATCGTGAGAAGGAGTGGTACCCCAGTGGTACTTGTGATGTGAATTTAGAACGCCTCAGTATTTAGGCTAGTCTCGGCCAACGAACACAACAAATGCAAAATGCAACAAAGTGATGATAATCGAACTTTATTAGGCCAAATCCGTGAAGCCTTAACGTAAACTAGCGATAGTCAAATACTACATTTCCCACCCCCACCTGTATGTAAGTGGGCGGGGGATTTAGTATTCACTATTGCTAGTAAAATAAGTCTACATTACCTGTGGTGAGGCCATCATGAGTCAAAACTGTCTTTCACAGCTCTAAATAATTGCTGAACTTTGACAACCTGCAAAAAATTCAAAAGTATATGGTATTTAAAAAGAGGAAAGCAAATTGGATATTAGATACAGAACAAGAAAGGTCTCAAAAGTTGATGGAGTCAGTGGAGGCTGATTGTTTTCATAGATTTAGAACATGAAAATCCCAAAACTCCATCATTCTTTGTGTGGAAAACTCCAGCATCACTGCCATCAGAAACTCTCTTTATTGACAACACTCCTCTATGGCAAAAGGCAAATAGGATGATACCAAAAACAGCTAGGGAAGTTATGTCCCGTTCAGTTCCTACGGGCAGCCCTGGGGTCAACAACAATTTTTTGCACTGATGCCAAGCAGCTGGGGCAGTGAAAAAATGCACATTCCCAGTAACTTTATCAGCAATAGTTCTAAGTATTTTCAAATTTTCCCAGGGGCCCAGGGAAAAATTGGCAGTCAGATGCCCAGGAAATATTTTATGTGTAAATACCCTGGGGTGTCCCGGGGGACGGTCAGGGTAGGAATTGAATGAGACATAAGTTATCAGCAGTGAAATTGGTTCCCTCAAAAATGGCCTAAAAACAGTGTTTCTAATGAGTGAGTTAGGTCCAAGTAGAAGAAAGGTCTGTTACGTTGTTAGCGCTGCAGACTGGAAATAAATCCATAAAAATAGGCTTTGGGTTGTGCTCACTTGGGTGATATGATGGGGAAATATCTTTGAAATGACAAATTAAATTCATAGTGACTTACACAAATAGGAAAGCATGTAAAATTAATTTGGCAACAAGGCTGTTGTTTGCAACAACTAAATATCGCTCTCTCAACTGGCCTAAACCACCTAAACCAAATAAGTGCACTCCCAAAGTGCGTCCTTAGGCCCTTTTTTGGGACAATTGCACTTTGGCGGACACAGTTTCCAAGGAAAACAGAGGTTGAATTGAATTGTATTGTTAGAACTAACTGCTGATTGGCTTTTTAAACAATAGTGATATAATTCATATTATCTGATTGGATAATGCAAGATTCGCACGTAATTCGATTAATTCGCACTTACTTGAGAACGTCAACATGACTTAAATATGGCCTACAGATGCAGCAGGAACCGGCAATCAATGAAGTCGTTTCTTTGCGATTTTTTGGGGGCTGCCGCCCCCAAGCCCCCGCTGGTTCGATGGGTATACTTTAATCTTAGTTCTGATGCATTTTCCATCCAAAGTCGGTGCAAAATAATTCACACACGGAGAAATGTTATAAGTGTGTCCGCTAAAGTGCAAACTAGCCCCTTTTTTGCCCAAATGTTCTTGTTTTTAACTGCAAATAAACTGATCAAAATAGACTTTGGGTTGAGTATACTTTGCAAAAATGTTGCAAACATACCTTTTGAATGATAATATGCATTTATAGTGAGTTACCCAAATAGGATAGCATTTAAAATTAGATAGGAATTAAAGTTAGCACCCACTGGCCTACAAAACGGTGCACTCCAAAAGTGCGTTGTTAGGCCCGGTTACAAAGTCCCCGCTGTAAACCGCAAATAAATGACTAATAAAAGTCTTTGGGTTGAGAATACTTTCATAAAACGTTGCGCAAATATCTTTTCAATGCATACATACCTTCTCTGTGAGAGCGTGTGATAAATTTGGTGAATTAAATCGATTTTAAATCTTTGCTTGTGATTTCTTCAACTGGCTTTCGACGGGGAAGCTTCACTTTGCGCAAAACGCGGCAAAATTCTATTGCGTCACAGAAGACTGGGTCGAGTATTCATTTTGAAAATACGCCGAAATTACGGGGCGACCTTGAAAAACTGCTTACGTTTGAGCACTAATGAACATATACCAGAAAGAGGTAATAAATTAAGTGTAATTGTTTTGTATCAAGCAAAAGTAGGGCTTACTTTTGGTACGAAGTATCACTGGATACTACGAGTGAGGATTGATTTCTAAAGAGTTAAACATAGATAACTGGGTCG
>REGL01000222.1:195850-207776 GCA_004194395.1 Aurelia aurita complex sp. Pacific | reverse complement strand
AGGCAGAAAAATGGACATGCGAAGTGGTCTCAGTTAAAATGGCAGAAGAAATTAAGTTAACAGACTTTGCAAGATTTTGCATAGAGAATCAAATAAATGGAAAGCTCTTGATAAACATCTTGGATAAAAACATGCTTCAAAGTATAAGAGAAGATTATGGTGTTTCTCTCTCGAAAATTGCAGAAGCAAAACTCAATGGGTTTGTATTTAAAGGCTGGAGACCAACTAGTTCATCTGCAAAAGGAAACAGTAGGGAATAAAGTACACGACATGATTAACAATAGTTTAGAGCATCAACTGCAAATCTTTTAGCAAGTTGCATAAATGCACCCCCTCTAATTGCCCAGGTGAGAATTCAGATATTTACCGGGGTCCTAGTGACCGAAATATATTACAGTGTTTTTCTATATCTAATCCAGTTTTGAGGTAGACTTGCTCCAAATCTTTTCAGTTGACTATCAGCATTAAAAGAATATATTTACTTCTGCGGGGGCGTAAGATACTAAGGTGACGCTCCCGCAGGAATAATTATATTCTTTTAATGCTGATAGTCCACTGAATAGACTTGGGTCAAGTCTAGTTTTGAGGTAGTGATGTCATCAAACTGCCAAATCGTAAACCAGAAAAGTTTCAGATTTCTGCCTACCGCCATACCGTACTTCTTGACAAATTATTGTTTTCTTGAAGACTGTACCGTTAATACTCCATTCGGATTTCGGATTTACGATGATTTTTATTTTTGTTAAAATTACTCTGGAATTCTTTAAGGAAAAGAAAAACGCTGTAATCGGCTGTAAAACCGAACATATACCGAACATATACCGAACATAGTCAATGTATCGAAAGTCGCGTATACAAGCGTGCCAGTGATTTTAAGTTGTGTTCTGGCACGTGAAGTAGTGACAGTATCAATATTCTGTACAGGAGTCTAAAGGTCTCAGTTTTGTAGATATACAACAGTCGGTGATCTGAAGGTGATCAAGTGCTTGCGCAAAAGATGGCTTCAGGGAATTCTTTACCAATGATCCTTTGCGTCTGACCGACTATCGATTGACTTGATTGGTTGATTTATCATAAAACGCAAAGAATCATGGTAGAAAATTCCCTGACGTCATCTTAAGCGAAATCGCCTTTTCTTACTGCAGCTGATACCGGGTTTTTTTTAATTTGATTAACTTTCAAATCCTATCCTTCAAAGCGTAACAGTCTGTAAGATGTTGTAGACTAGTCTGAAGAAAAGAAAGAATATTTCGAGATACAAACATTTAATGTAGTTATATTTACTTGTTGGATCTTCAATAAGGAATAAACTACAATGACAAACTAAAGTCCTTGGAGCACTTTTTCAGGGCATGAAAAAATATTTCCTTTCCTGCGACCAGACAAAAACTATCCTTAAATTTCTTGCAAGAACACAAAAGTGAAAATATTTGAGCGGGTGGGTTGTCATACCCTGCTTGTAGTTTTAACCTACTTTTCCTTATTTTCCATCCGTAACGAATAGTTAAGACACATTACCCATCTATATTAGATTTCACGAAAAAATGCCTGCGCTGCGAATTGTCATAAATGAAAGGTTTTGAGTTGAATAAAATTGTCTGTTTCAGAAACAGATTCAAAATTTCAATAGACGATAACGCTAAAGATGGCGGCAAGGAACTATTTACCAAGATGCATTGCGTTCCAATTAAGAATCGTTAAATATGCTACAGGGATTCGATTAAAGAAGGCAGTGCATCTTGGTAAAAAGTTCCTTGCCGCCATCTTTAGCGTAATCGTCTATTGGCAACTATATCATGGACCAGAAATTAACGTGGAATTCTCAATCCCATACAAACCCCTTACGAGCATTTTCTTAATTTCTGGGTCTAACCGAAGAGAGATTTTACCAAACAGAAATTTCACATCTAAGTTAGCCTTTGAATGACATATTAACACTTTAGTTTTGAATATCGGCCGCCTACTTTTCATCCCCCAGCCTGTTAAACGAGCTACATTTTTTCTCACCCAATATTTGCTTGTGTACAATACTACGATCCTTACATACAGGGTGTCCCAAAAAATTTGTGCCCCATTTGCCTAAAGATTGCGAAAAACAGCAAAAGATTCTCGCCAAACTTTTGCATGATTCTGCTCTTTAGATATTCAATTAAAGTTCGCAACCATTCCTGTAAAATTCCATTAAGAAATGACGGATCTATGACCTTCAGAAGACCAAATTTGCCTGATGACTGAAACCAGCGGTCGGCCATTTTGTCTTACTAATTTGCAATGATAAGTACCTTCACGTGAAGTTTTTTCAATTGATTTTCGTTGATAGCAAACTTTAATTGAACATCTGAAGAGCAACATCATGCAAAAGGTTTTCGAGAATCTTTTGCCACTTTGTCGCAATCTTCAGACAAACGGGGCACAATTTTTTGGGACACCCTGTACACGCTACATTGTCAACGTTGACAAGGTCAAGAAATTAATTGAAATAAAACTGAAAAATCATACTTTTTAGAAATCTTCAGCAGAAACTTTCCTTTTTGAGTTATACCAAGAAACCATGCGCTCGCTTCATTATTTAGCTTGAATGTTGTGTGAAAGTTCTCTTCGAGGTGTTCTTTGAAAATGCAATCTTGTACCAGAAATCGCTGTAAAAATAAAACAAAACGCAGGTTAAGGGTGGGTTTGAAGGCATTCCTAAACCTATCTATTGTGCAATTTTTGAATTTGCACAAATGTGTTAGAAGCTCCAACGCCACTCAATCTAACGATTCGTAAATAAGAATGCATAAAAATACCGCTTGATCCAGACTCTTTTGTGGAATAGCTAAGAGGTCTTTTTCTTATTTCTCGCACGATATAACGCATTACTTTTTGATAGGAAGGTATTTAATAGATAATTGCGCAAAAGATGGCGGCGAGGAACTTTTTACCAAGATGCATTGCGTTCGAATTACGAATCTTTAGCGATTCTATGGGAATTCGGTTAAATAATGCAATGAATCTTGGTAAAAAGTTCCTCGCCGCCATCTTTAGCGAAATCGTTTATTCTCGTGCCTTGAAAAGAACTGTAAATTCAAAAGTTTTACTCACACTGACGTAAATTCTTCCATTTTGACTATTCATACACAGGAATTTACTTGATGAAAGGCCTTGAATTGAAACCAAATCTTTCCCTACTGTTGTTACATTTAATTCACCTGGAAAAAAAGAGAATATGTCAGTTTTACTGCAAGTGAAAATTATTGCTAGACCTTTCAGCTCTCTTCACATACCAAACAATCTCAAACAAAAAAAACTTAAGACAAAAACTTAAAAAGAAAACATCATCTCTGCATCCCAAAATCAGCTATAAAAAGTTTACATGGTTAATAAGACTTACAAACCAATAGCACATCTTACTAACAAAACATGTTTTACTGTTTGAATTCCTAGCTTTGTACTATACTGTGATGTAATTTGTCTCTTTTCGTATATATAATAATAATAATAATGATAATAATAATAATAATGATAATAATAATAATAATAATAATAATAATAATAATCAATTTATTTAAAGTTGGCGCTACATAGCTATGTACAGTAAAAATTAAAAATAATTACTAAACTAGCTAATCCAAGCCAACTGCTAAAAACTAATACAAGTCCAAGAAATATATATACATGATTAAATAAATAAGATTTCAAATACAAGGTATAAAATTTCAAAACAGAATTAAAAACGTAGTAATATAAAAATCCGAGCTGTTAAAAATCCGAATGTCCGAAATATGAAATGGAAGCTGTATCAAATCATGGTATCACAAAAATCCAAGTTGTGGTTTTTTTTTTTTTTTTTTTTTTTTTTGAAATATGAAATGGAAGCTGTATCAAATCATGGTATCACAAAAATCCAAGTTGTGGTATAAACGTCCTACATAATCTGCATGAGCAGTCAGCGCCATTCCAACTTTTAATATTTTTCTTAAACTCATTGATAGATTGAGCATTCCTTATGCGAGGAGGAAGAGATAGCCAAAGACTTTGCCCTCTATATTTGATAGTCTCGGATCCATAACTTGTATACCTATGCTACGCTAATCGGTGTACATACCATTAGAAATATCACTGTTCATCGTTGTTGTTGCATTGACGTCATTTACGGTGATCATCCAATGATATCGATTCACGAGCCTTCCCGTCCTGCTTTTCGTCGCTTTTGGTTGGTTGCCAGGAGACTTGCCTTTGTTGCGAATATCTTTAAGTTTGTTATCCCCATCCAATGGTGGCCCTTTGTTTCTGTCACTATTTTCTGTGCCAGCATTGTCACTGTCGTCAACTACAACTTGTTTGTCTTTTATCAAGCTCAGCTTGGCACTTTGATCCTCAGCTGGTACAGAAATGATATCCAGGTTCACGTTGGCACATATGGTGCTAAGGCAGCCAAGTAGGCCGAAGATCTGTAAAGTAAAAATAAAATGATCAACACCAAGAACCTGAAGCTTCTTAAAAAATCACCAGGTTCGGGAGGGGAGTGGGGGTCAAATATCTTGTCAACAAGACATAAGCCAAAAGTTGCAAATATGGTGCCAAAAGTAGCACAACCAGGGCAAAGTTTCTTCAGTACTATTTTAATATCTCTGAAGAGATACAGTAGTGTCCCGCATATAAGAAACACAAATTTAAGAAACACAGACCCTGATTTTCAAAATAACACCCCATTTTCTAAGAAACTAATACAGGTCTGAAAAAACCTTGTTTCTTATTTAAAAAACTAAGCAAAACACACCTTCCTGGAATAACTGTATCATTTCCTGGAAATGAAAATTTACAAATACAAATGAAAATGATATGTTTTTCATCACAATCATGAAGCTTGTGTCTGAGTAGTTGATTGATAGTGCATGATATTTCTAATAAGAAACTTTACACTGATTTGAATTTTACCTCGTTTTATAAGATACAGGTCAGACCTGAAATTTAAAAGGTTGTTTCTTATAAGCGGAACGTTTGCTGTATGACGAATTAAATTTTTGCAAACTAATCTTTTTAAGTTTGAAAAACATGTTTTGTCAAATTTATTGAATAAATAAAAGCCAAACTGCAAAAACATTCCGGTGTGCAGCTTAATTATGCAAAACCACATTGGATTTGTCGGGAAGAGATAGAATTCATGGCTGAAAACTACAAACAAGATCGAACAAGATCAATCCTTTATGCACATGGCTAAGCTGTAGACTGTTGTAAATCACAGATAGACCTTTTAGCTATTCTACGAAACAGTCTGGATCGACAGATATTTTTGTAAATGTTTATTCGAATAGCTCTAGTGAGAGGCGATATAGCTATTACTTAGTGCAGATTCCACAATTCCACAAACTGTATAAAAATATCGTTCGATTCAGAAATTCATTAAAATAGCTAAAAGATTTATTGTCAACGAAGCAGAACCAAAAAGCTAAATATTTATATATGCACAAATCTAAATCAAAACTTACGAGAATTGTTCCCACTGTGCGAGCCATCTGATATGATTGTTATTCAAGTTCGCCAACCATCCAGACAGGCTACCTTAAAAATGGCCTGAAATAAAATTGAAAATTCACTGTTATTGCGGTGTACAAGTGTTAAAATGAAGTTGCAAAATACGAGAGAGGCTAAACGCTTCGGTTATCATGAATCTTAAACATTTTCTGATTAGCTTGAATGGTGCAAGTAACCTGCTGAAAAATCACAAACAAAGTCAAGGAATAAGAAGCGCCGTGACTGGTATTTTTAACATTGCTTCGCCAGAAAAAAGATTCGAACGCGCAACTCTTTCAGAAAATGACAGAAAATCAAATTCGATCTCAATTTTTTAGACTTCGAATATGAAAGATTTAACAGACTGAACCCCTCGATCCAAGCTATTTATTTAGTAATACGGTCTCTAGATCTTGTTGAAAGGCCAGGTTTCAACGGAAATAAAATATCGTCAATTTCATTTTATCATCCTTATCCGAAATTAATTCCTGAGCTGTCAGAACAGCTCAGTCAGAACAATTGAAGTGAATGGGAATGGTCGTCAAAGGTGATAGCAACCGGATTTTTCCTCAGAAAATTCACGGAGACAAGTATCAGCTAGCAGGGAGAATAGATGTTTACGCTAAAGATGGCGGCCATGAACTTTTTACCAAGATGCATTGCGTCCCAACAACGAATCTTTAACAATTCGATACAAATTCGATTGAAGAACCCAATATATCTTGGCAAAATATTCCTCGCCGCCGTCTTTAGCATAGTTGTCCACTGAACTCACAATTTCCGGTTTACTTCAAAATTTTCTTGGTTTTGGCGAACAAAATAACGGTATATCAGGAGTATGTCACACACACTAACTTCCAAAGATCTGTCAATCAAAATAAGGAAAAGACTAGGTAACTGTTACATATGGTCTACACTCTTATACGGTGCAGAAACATGGACTATATCTAAAAATATGATGGACAGGACTAGAGCCTTTGAGATGTGGGTTTGGCGCAAAATACAGAGGATTTCATGGCAAAGTCATACTTAAAATGAGACAGTGTTAGAAAGAATAGGAGAGAAAAGAAACATCATGCAAATAATAATGACAAGGAAACTAACATTCTTCGGTCACATGATAAGGAGGGACAACTTNCATATGGTCTACACTCTTATACGGTGCAGAAACATGGACTATATCTAAAAATATGATGGACAGGACTAGAGCCTTTGAGATGTGGGTTTGGCGCAAAATACAGAGGATTTCATGGCAAAGTCATACTTAAAATGAGACAGTGTTAGAAAGAATAGGAGAGAAAAGAAACATCATGCAAATAATAATGACAAGGAAACTAACATTCTTCGGTCACATGATAAGGAGGGACAACTTACATCGTTTCATACTGGAAGGTCGAATACCATCAAGACGCCCCAGAGGAAGACCAAGAGCTATGTGGATGGACAACATCGGAGATTGGGTAGGAAGAAAACATTATGGATGGCTTGTAAGAAAAGCCCAGGATAGAGGAAAGTGGAAACAATTCATAGCAGCCTACCTACAACGAGTAGACGGCACATGAGAAGAAGAAGAATATAGGGTTGGCAAAAGAGTAACCTCTCCAAGATAAAACATCTTTGTAAGATTATCTGAAGAAAAGAAAACGACAAAAATTTCGTTGAGATGCTGATAAGACATTTTGTGAGAGTTAGCCAATCAGAGAACGCTAGTTGGGAATCAATGCTTGCTGATTGGTGGATCAAAAAGTTGGCGTGGATGGCTGCCTTTGCTTTGCAAGATAATGAGCCATAGTTTAAGTGATGTAGCCGATATAATTTCATAAGTAGTAAAACTGGAAAAACTTCAGTAAGTTAGAGTTTTGACTTGCCTCATGTCTATTTCCTGACGTCATTCTGCCCGATGCCTGTCCCACACTTGCTGGATCCACAAATCCAACATTCCGTAGAACAAAGGTTGGAATAAACCTTTTTTGCTATTCTACAAAAGAGCCTGGATCGAGCGTCATTTTTATACATTTCTATACGTGAGGTTCGATCGAGTGGTGTTAGAGCTTCTATCATCATTGTGCACATTCGAAAATTCCATAGAATGTTACAAAATATCGTTCCATTCTGATTCTTTTCAGAATAGCTAAAAGGTCTATTACCACAATGTTGGGAAGGCGGACCAAGGATTGGCTAGACGGATTGCAGGAAACAGACTTGGGGCAAGTCTAGTTAGAGTACTACCTACCTGAAAATTCCTTTGTTTGTTTGTGACAGAATTTGTAAACAAGACTTGACTGAGAGGAACACAACGACATACATGGAATATTGCAAACGTCGACCGGCAACAGTAATTGTCTTAAAGTCTACCTCAAAACTACCCGCGAACTAAAGCATTTGTAGTGTTTTGAATGAGAAATTTTGCGTGATCGCAAATCTCATGTGATATCCAACTTGAGACAGATTTTAGCTAAGTTCACAAAGTATACAAGAGAATAGTGTAAAAATGGAAAACAGTTGCCATGTAAAAACTTACAAAATGTAATAGAAATGATGGTTCAAACATGAACAATACCCCTACTGAATATAAAAACTTCAACAAGAACTTTTAGAGTATAAAATATAAATCTAATGACGTACAAAAGTTTTGCAAATAGTTTTGTAATGAACATAATTCCCACTTTAGCATAAATGAAGATTACTCCAATTTCAGCAAATGGCATTCGGCAGATGGTAGCTTATAAACTTCACAGCCCTGGTGTTGACGGCACAGGATTCAAACCTTTATAAAACATTGCAAGACTGGTTGATGCAAATCTCGTTTGACTTAATGGCTCTAAAGGAACTTCACTTTTTGGTTATTGGCAATCTTTGAGATCTTGATCAGGGCCGTAGGAAGAAGCTTCGGATTGGGGGGGGGGCAATTGTTCTAAAAACAATAAAGAACAATACATCTAATTAATTTGTGTGACGTAGCACCATTGTTTTCAAAATGTTTGGGGGCCCCCTGCCCCCCTGCCCCCCCCGCTTCCTACGGGCCTGTTGATCATTGTCAGAATTACAGCATCTGTTTGGTTTCAAACCGTTTCCTGTTGTGACGTCATTAAATTGCTGAATCGTAAACCACAAAAGCTACAGATTTCTGCTACCGCCATATCATAGACCTTCATAAAATGTGATTTCTTTAAAATTGTATCGTTTTCCCTCCATTGTTTTAGTATTCACAACGATTTTAATTTTCAAAGCTCTTCGCAAATTCTTTCAATGAAAACAAAAATGTGATAATTTTGAAAATAACCAAGATATCACAGATTTCCAATGACCACTTATTACGAAGTACCTGAAGTTCCTTTCACGTCATTAAATCGAGCGAAAGATAAATCAACCAATCGTGCAATGTTTTTGAAAGAGTTTATTCCCATGCCCTATTTGAACTCGATTTAAGCCAGAACCCTTCTACTATATCAAGAGATGGTTGGATACAGGTTACATTTACACATTCCAAAAACAAAGCAATAAGCTTTTCATGTCACAAAAACAGCACTTGGAAATTACAAAGTTTTGGAACCCCTGCATTCAAAACGATGTAGTTATACTGCATGGCCCTTGTATCCCTGTGGTATTAAATGTTCGCACAGAAACAAGAGTAAAGTCTGCTCATTACGCTTAAGTGGGAAATAGGTTCTCAGTCATAGCACGCAAAGTGGATATTAAAAATATTCTAGACCCAACTAACTACATCTAGATTTGGTATGAGTTACCCTAGATGTCCTCTTGACATTAAAATAACATTTTCACAATTTAAGGTTGAAAATTAACAATTTTGTGACGTTTGTTCACAGTAAACTCCGACCTCAAATAACTTTGATGCAACCTTAATTCCTGCAGCAAAATCCAATCTAATTTAATTTTTTGATTCAGGGAATTGACGATCTCAATTAAAGTAAAACTCAAATGTTACTGCGAATATATCTTGGTTCAGGTTTACTTCGAAAAATTTTAAGTATATTTTGTTGAAAATTGTAAAATACTTTGCATATCCTTAAGTTGATATTGTCATTGTTAACTAAATCTTTGAAATCTTTAAAATGATATTGAATTGTCAGTTAGTTTCAGTCACTTATATTTGATTTGATTATCTGTTGGGTTATAGAAGTAACAATTTGCTCAATGTAAAATATTGATTTGTATTAGACTTATATCATAGCACATCATCGAAGATAGCAGTAACATTATTTTGGCCCTGCGGTTTCTCCTCTGCACGCACACATTGCTTGCTCGCGCTGCCAAGTAGATTTTCGGTGGATCGTGCTGCTTACAGGCCAGTTTCTAGTCAGTAGAATTGTCAGAGTTGGCCTAAATTTCAAAAATTTACGAGAGCAAATGTGGTTGTGTTGTGTTGTTCAGTCCAATGACTTTTGATTGTGTAAAATTCCGCAAGCTCGGAAAATTTCTCAACCTGGAAACTAGCTTTATTCCAGTCTACCCAATCTTTGAGATTGGCGACCAACGTATTCGAAAATTACAATACTTCTGGGCACTTTACCAGCACGTGTGCTCGTGTGCAATGATTCTACGTGAGCTGAATCTTGATGACTCGTCAAAAGGATTAAATACTGCGTTCAGCAGCGATCCACCAGAAATCCACTTGGCAACGTACGCAACAAATATAAGCTTGCAGAAGAAAAGTCGTATAACCAAAATAACATCAGATTTATCTGTGAAATGCGTGCTGGTACAGGGTAAGACAGGGTTAAAATTTGAGGTAAATAAATCTAAACTCCGCTGTACTCACCTTTCAATACTTATTGATACTTTACCATTCATGTGTATTTACTTTTTAAAATGTCAGCTTGAGAATCCTCAGTAATTCGCGCCAAGATCTGAATTTCCTTTTATCATTTACAATGTGAAGGCAAATATTTGAATGTAGTTGAAGCATAGTTACAACTATGGTTGAAGTCAAGTCATTATTGAAGCAAAATACATGTTTAGGTGACCAATTCCATATTCCATCAATGAGAATTAATTGAAAAGCTAGTTTACAACACAAGCTACCGATATACATTGATATATTAAGGTTTAAAGGAACTTAACAATGTTTTTTAACCATATGAAAATAATATAGCTTTTAAAGTAAATTTCTAAGTTTAACAAAATACCTTCTGTAACTTAACAAACACAAGTTTAATATTCAAAATCAAGCAATCAGTCGTGTTAAATCACTGTTTACTAAATAATCATTTGAAGTTTGATTTAAAGTTTCAAATAACATATTCTGTCATTATGTCATTTTTCTAATGATAGTTCATTTGGTTTATTATTAACCGAGTTATAAGTCTATATTACTACGAGAATGATGACATTCAAGCACTTATTGATACATTAGGAATTTACTACAGACAACTATTTAAGGCGAAAGGTTAGATGAAGTTTACACACTTTGGCCTGTCTTTCTGCCGTTCTTAGCTAGCTTTTAGAGTCAAGAGGCTAAATCATCATTACATTTGATCAAATATTTTACGCCCGTTTCAAAGGATTTTGACATACTTCATAAAATAGCCAATAGATTTTGATCAACTAAATTTTCGTATCATACGGTGACATATAAAAACAGTACCCGTTTGAAAGGCCACTGCTCCCTGGAAATCATGACGATGAAATTGGAAAATATATCATTTAAAGGTGGACATGTTCAAATCCATTATACCTGACTGAAATCGGCCACTCCATTCGGAAATCACGAGGGATCATCTCGAGAAAGCCCCTTCAAGAAACCCTCAAAACAGGCCTAAAATCCCGACCATCTTTTCCTAATATTTTTCCACTACGACAATGCCTTTAACGTGTTTTACCACATATAATCCTCTTGAGAGCATGAATCTACGATGAGGTTGAAAAAAAGCTGGCAAATCCCTAGAAAGCTTGAAAACTTGCAAATCTTCACCCGGAAAAAAACTAAACAAGCTTATATCATTTTTATCGTGTTACAACGATTTTTCTGCCTCCTTGGTGATTTATGATAGCTTAGCGTACATTTGACAATTATAAATTTTAGATTCTGAACTTTATGCGTTTTTTTTAGCCTTGTGCGATGTTTTGACAGTAAGGCAAAATGTTAGTTCAGGCCTTACTACAGTGCAATTTATCACGTATCTTTTTAAGCATAAATTTCATTTGGCGTTTAAAAATTTGATTTAAAATTGAGATTTGATTTGAACGTTGGAGAAAAAATTTACTTTTAACAATCGTATTTAGATCTTAAGGATATGAAAAGTATAACCAGATTACAAAAGACAAACTACCAGACGGACCACTACCAGTTCAAAAGAGACCAACTGAGTTTTAATTTATCTTATCAACAGACGAAAAAAGGGAATTTTAACCGCATGCAATTTGTTATTTTTGAGATATGTATGAGCCCGTCCAGTCATGTTTGCGAGGT
>REGL01000222.1:148647-194871 GCA_004194395.1 Aurelia aurita complex sp. Pacific | reverse complement strand
ATCACCTTTCAAAAAACTGCAAAAATCATCGTTTTGTTTACATTTTGACGACGGAGCCCCTTTAAGTAATACATGCAGAACTGGATTCACTTTAAATCTGTTAACTTCTATTTTCGAACACCCGATAAGAAAATTAATGCATTAAGCAACAATGGTCAAATTATTTAAATACATAAAGAATCCATTAAGAGAATCACTCGTTAAAAGCGGCATAATTTAGCATATATTTGCAATTGGGGAGGGTAATTCAATAGGTTTCGGAATAATTAGTGGATTAGAAAGAGATTGGGGTTCACAAAAATCGCCAAAAATTCACAATACAAACAAGATTAATTGAATGTAGCATTGCCTGAAAAAATGCAGGGTTTATCTTGAAAATGTTTAACTTAATCTAAAGGTATAAAAACATCGTAATGATATCGTCAGAATTAAACCCTTATATAACGAATAAGAGTTCGAGTTTTTTTTAACAATAATCAAAATTTTTATGAAACATTTTAAGCTCCCAGGACGCAAGTTTATACTCTGATGGTGAAAATATTGAAAAAAAGCATTAACTGAGACAAAATCAATTTTGATGCTCTTTTAAAAACTTAGTAGCAGTAATTTCAAGCTTAGATAATTCATTTGAAGGGAGTTCATAATACTTAACATCAGAAATTTCAAAATTTTGAATTTGGTTTTAAGATTATACATAAAACAGAATTATTTGACAGTTCTCTGAAGTTTTTTAGGGAATTCTTTAGTTCATCAAGGGTGAATTGAAAGGCTGTCGAATGAAATCTAATTGTAGCAAAGTAAAGGGGAAAGGTGATAGCACAAAGGTCGAAATAGCATGGCAAAGAACAAAGGGCAAACACAAAGGTCACAGTAGTATGGCACAGGGCAAAGGTGCAAATGCAAAAGTCACAGTAGCAAATAAACTTACCATATTCGTAGGTTTGTCCACTGTTGTAGTCGTAGTAAACGTCTTCACTAAGAAAAGAAATAAATACGTTTGTAAAGAAATAGTTCTTAAAAAAATCGTCTTCCGGGAATTTATTTGTTAAACTGAACGACGACTTTAGTTAACATACTAACTCGATAGGAAAATTTCTCCAATCCCAAAATTACCTCGTAAATGGATCACATCTGATCTGTGGCCTAGCAAGAAAAATTAAATGGGGCATGAAAGGCTGACCTGGTGTAGTTGTGGTCGAAGACCAGCATGTTTGTCTTGGGCGCGTGTTGTTGTTAGAAAGCAAGTGCACTAGACAAACACGCTCGTCACCGACCAAAACTACTGCAGTGGCGGTCAGCCGTAAAGGAGGGTGTAGAAGGGGTTTCGACAGGTTAACTGAGAAAGCGATCTAGCTACTCGACTACTCCTTGTTTCTGTGGTAAAACGTAGACTAATGACAAGGCTAACCTTTGAATCAACAGCTGCATTGTCTAAACTAAAACAGCCAATAAAATGTGGTTTATGACTAATTAGTTTAAGGGATAATAATTGCATGGTTATTGAATAACTGTAGCCCCCCTTCTACGCCGTCCTAAGACAGATTAGATCGAGATAATGGGTGCAAGGACACCTACCTTGGACTTTCTGTGTATGCTGCATCATAAGCTGCGTCATACGTTGCGTCATATGTGTCATACTGCTGGACGAAAAGATTGAATTGAATCGAAAAAGCTGGAGAAATATAGGAACTATTAGAATTAAGGAACCTAATAAATTCTCTCAGAAAGACAAAATATTTTCATTGACATAAAAAAAATTCATTTACATATAGGGCTTCTGAACTGATTTTAATCCCACTTTTTCGGACAGAGCATTTTGGACAAAGCTTTAAACAAAAAGTTGAAGGCAAAATTTTATCATCATTAGTACTATCATTTCAAATATTTGAGGAGGGTAGCTCTTCAGGAATGCTGTTTTTCTAAGGGGCCCTCCATTACAAGAACTTATAAAATCAAGATGCTGCTGTAACCGACATTAACCTACTCCATTCAATTTCTAATATATTGATATAAACCCTATAATCTAAAATAAATATTTACAATAAAATAAAGTCCATATGGTAGAAATATTATACCCTTTACACATTGCGTAAATAATTTTTTAAGGAGGATACCAGCTTGCAACATTTTGTCCGAAAACTGTCCGAAACTTTTTCCTCTTAATTTATGCAAGTACTTTTTCATCTTAATCTATGCAAGTACTTTTTCATCTTAATTTATGCAAGCAATTTTTCATCTTAATTTATGCAAGTAATTTTCTTACCTCGTGCTGTGCGGCTACAGCAACTTGTTCTGCACGCTGTGAAAAAAAAGAACTAAAATTTCAAATTAACCTTGCAACTTCGCAACTAAAACTTAGGCCGTATTCTTTTGTGCATCTTCTGAAAACAATAGAGTTAGTAGGAGCCAAAATACCATTCTTTTCGAGCCTTTCTACAAACAACGGTAGACTTCACAAACTTCAGATCGTATTTTACGAAAGCCTATTCTTTTGGTCATTCTGTTTTCAGTACACTTCAGAGAGATTTTTGATGTTTTCTTTTAGGCTTAACTGAAAACGGTAGTCTTACGAGGCCTTGGAAACCTGAGATTTGCATTAAAATGGTACACTGCATTGTAATGGCTTCAATTCGTTTGGCTGAGCACTGTATTCAAACTCTTTCATTTTCAGGATTCTCATTCTTGTGGGATTTTTCTCTGCGAAGTTTGCCAATTCTACCGTTTTCAGAATGTGTATTCTTTTGGTAACTAGTATTTTTCTCTGCGAAGTCTGCCATTTTCAGAAGACTTTGTAGACTTCAGATGCCCAAAAGAATACACCCTTAGATAAACTACATGTATAGCAAAGAAGAACAAATAAGAACACAAAGTGCATACATACATGGCTCGGAGCAGGTGCTGCATGTCTTGGTGCAGCTACGTGGGTAACAACAGCTCTGCCAATACTTCGGGCATGAACAGGCATCCTCACTACAGGCAATGAAGTAAATATTTACAGTTGGTACAATATATAGTAACAAACTAATTCAAACCGTTAGCAGCAACTGTCAAAGCCAAGAAATTGCAAAAGAGAAAGTTAGTTTGAGTTGTTACTCAGATACGTTTAGAAAGTCATCTATGGTCCAAGAAGGCAGAAAATTTTGTCCACCTCTGATTTAAGACAACACAATCTCTTGAAATATTGGTGCGACCTCAAGGCAGAAACGCAGTTGCAAATATACCACGCCACAGCGAGTAATAAATCAGATTACGTCACACATTCCACAAATCCCCGTTTGGCAGTGCATCTTTTATTCGTACAAAGAGACTTGAGAATAAAAGATACTTATAGAAACAATATACAGGAAAAAATTACGCCACTCGATTTAGCGGCTCTTGTTTGTTTACAATCACTAAAAAAAATCACATTACCAAAATTTTCAGTAAAGTCGTTCAGTGGTACTATAAACAGTTTCTTTTACTTTCTCTACAAAAATTCCTTCTTCGATTGATTCGTCGATTAATCAATAATTGAAGAAACCTTTATCAATCGTTAAGCTTGTCTGAAAACGATCCTGAATCAAGTGACATTTTAGTCTTACGTTTTTTTTATAAGAATATTGTTTATAAGAATATTCAGGCTCAGAATCATGAAAATCTTAAGAATATCATAAGAATATTGCTCAGGCTCAGCTCGCCATATTTGTGTCTCGTTTTCAAGCAGTTGCCTGTTTTAGTGATGCTCATAACAGGAATTGTATCTCATTTTTCAGAAAGCACGCTTAAAGCTTTATGATTGTTAAGAACATTCTTATTGTTCTAACTGCTTAAATTTTTCTTTTGTTCGACCATTTCCCCGTAATGACATGACATTTCTTTTAACTATGTTCCCCTGAAACCATATCAGATTTGAAAAAATTAGAATACTTTAAGAATATGTTAAGGCTCAAAATTTCTTAAAGAATATTGAGGCTGGACACACTTTATAGTATTCTTTCAAAAAAAGAGTGTACTTTCTTTAAGGGCATCATCTTCAAGAATACTTTACAGCTGGTAAAATCTATTTATTTCTTTAACACCTAATACGTGTATTTATTCGTTTATTTTCAGAATATTCTTACCTCCAACAAATCTGGCTCCACGACCAATTGCGCCTCTCACTAAATGGGACATGAATTTTAAAGTCAATATGACAAAAGTTGTTCTATTTACAACGAATGTGTAATCGTTTATAAACTGTCACTAAATCTAATTAACAAAATTGGATTAAATTATCAAAGAGCAGATAGCAATTAGCATTTGCCATCAATTCATTCAAATTTCGTATCAAAATTATACCTCTATAGCAATCAAATGACATTACCGCAAAGGGGCAATAATTATTGGTTTGAGCTTATTACTGATTTGAGCTTTTACACCACACCAAGGTATGAAATAGTACTTGAGTGAGGAATGCAATAAAAACATTGGAAATGCCAATAGACCTTTTAGCTATTCTACAAAAGAGTCTGGACCGAGCATTATTTCTACAAATTTCTATACGCGAGGTTCAGTCGAATAGCGTTAGAGCTTCTATCACTATTGTGCAAATTCGAAAACTCTACAGAATGTAGCAAAATATCGTTCAATTCTGATTCTTTTTAGAATAGCTAAAACGTCTATTTGCACGCATAACAAAACGTCTGAGCTGAGAGGGAAATGGAATTGCAAAGTGGCTTTGAACATTGAATTATAGTGAAGGAGCCATACAATAATAATTACTCTACTTTAATTTATTTTTAATTATGACAACTTTTCAGCATCATCACAATTACGTGTTTAGTTACATTATAGTTAGAAAACAATTAAACTTTTCTTTCGTTGTATTTGGCATTTGTTAATTTAAGAGTAAAAAACGTGTCAAAATGACTTAAAAGTAATAGAAGTTAAGAATGGTAACTAACAAGCTATGTTTTTTAGGGCAGTAAAAGGAACTTTCAAACTTTTGTTTATTCGAATTCGTGAAGTNCAACTTTCATTTTGACAAAAATACGAAAATCCTCCGTGATATCACCTTTCAAAAAACTGCAAAAATCATCGGAAATTTCCAATTTTGTATTTAAACGGAAGTAGTTTACAAAATATTTGNTCTGAGCTGAGAGGGAAATGGAAACAATAATAATTACTCTACTTTAATTTATTTTTAATTATGACAACTTTTCAGCATCTTCACAATTACGTGTTTAGTTACATTATAGTTAGAAAATAATTAAACTTTTCTTTCGTTGTATTTGGCATTTGTTAATTTAAGAGTAAAAAACGTGTCAAAATGACTTAAAAGTAATAGAAGTTAAGAATGGTAACTAACAAGCTATGTTTTTAGGGCAGTAAAAGGAACTTTCGAATTTTTGTTTATTCATATTCGTGAAGTGAAATTTCCAATTTTGTATTTAAACGGAAGTAGTTTACAAAATATTTGCAAATAAGATTCTTTAAAAATACTAGAACCACAGTCACAGGTATTGTTGGGTAACGGATGATTTGACGAAAATTTCGTCTGAAAATTTTCAAAGAAAAATTTCCCATGCGTTCTGCAGGCAAGCGGCAAAATGAGAACATTGGACTCATCAACCAATAAAACAGCCACTAATTAACGTGAAAATAATCCTAGATAAAAGGGCAAAATTCAAAGCAACAAAACAATTCTTTGCGGCCTAAGATTAAAAGTGTCAAAATCTTGCTTTTTTGCACCTCCTATTTTGACCGCACTTTGACCAATGGCGGTTCTTAGCCTGGGGTAACAGGCCATAAAATGCTATCCAGTACTTTGTACGCTCAATGAAATTGCAAAAGGAAAGACATTTCTCTACATCATTGAAAATAATGTTACATTTCTTCCAAGACAGAACCAACTCTCGTACAGCAGATTAGAATCAATCGATGTCTAAATCCCAAATCATCATGAAAAATATTCTCTTTGTCCATTCATGTCGATTCTCTTTGAAACTTGATCAACGTCTTTTTATTGTTTTCAGTGTTTTCGAAAACGTAAATTTTAAGAAACTCGCTTCTTCTAGCCTTCTAGCTCTAAAACTGCAACAAAAAACTTGCAACAAATCCTAGAACCTAATTCAGGATTTCTGCTACAGATTAAATCATAAATCTTCGAAATCGGTCCAGTGTACGATTTATCATGGCCTGCCAAAAGTGCATAGTATATTTTGGTGCACCAGGTATAGGTGCTTGCTTTCTCATGGATCAAATAAGATAGGCCTATTGAGACAAAGCAATGAAAAAAAGAACTATTTACCAGCCATCGGCTTCCCCCTTCCTCCTCGCATGCCTCTTGGCATACCACCTGGGGCACCTCGAAGAATTGGTCTTGCCCTTCCACGGACCAATGTTTGTATAATTGGAACAGGTGTCATCTGGGCCATTGGTGCCATTTGTGGTGGAAGAGGTGGCACTGCATCAGGATTTTCCAAACTCTGTAAATATGCCATTTCTTGCATTTGTTGAATTCGTATATCGTCATTTTCCTGGTGCAAAAAACAGTATTTTAAAATTAAGAAATTTGTTTTTTCTGTCTAACAAAAATCGTATTTGGGCAAGTTGACAGCCATTCAATGCCTACTATAATGCAATAAGTAATGTCATTTTTTCTGATAAGAATAATATCATTCTTAAAACTGGAAAGTGGTTTATTTTTGGGGTAAATATTCTTCTGAGGTTCTGAGATTTTCCTTTATCGCATTCCATAAACTCTGAGCTTTTCCCTAAAATCCAAAATATACCTATTTTATATGATAAATTGTCCCAATTTTGGAATGCCCTGCACTCTACTGACAAATCTTTTACAAAAACATCAGAACCCTTTCAACAGGAATCATTTTCTATGGCTGTCCAAACAAAGCTTGGAGCCAGGGCAAGGTGTAAGGAGAAATTCAGCAAACCTTGTCTGCGTTTTATGCAAATAAGGAGGCAGAAATCAATAGCATGATATCTTGCAAACCATCTAATAAAGAAATGGCTATTTTAAATTGAAATGAAAATCTTATGAAACATGAACTTCCCACAAAAGATATGACCTTTAACTGTCACATGAAATCATGGGAAGAAAAAACCAGAGAAAAAACCAGAGAAAAGAGATTGAGACACTTGGTTTTAAAAAGACCAGACACTAAAGGATAAGATTTCAATCTATTCCGAGATAGATTCAAGCCTAAGGCACTCAAGTCTAATGTGTACAATTGATCTCTGGTAACTATGGCAACAAATACAGATCTTGTTTACAGAGTTTGGCTTCCCAATGGTCTTTGCGGAGAGATCATTCCAACTATTTGATTCTTTTCTATTCTAAAACTTCAGTCTCAAACATTTAGAGAACCAGACTTTGGTCTCTGGTAAGAGTGCATTGTAAGCAGGCTAGACTGACTACATAACTCCACTCCTGATATCTGAACATACTGTCACCCAGGGTCATTTGCAGGAATGCTGCAATTTCAGACTGTATGNCTACATAACTCCACTCCTGCTATCTGAACTGACTGTCAGCCAGGGTCATTTGCAGGAATGCTGCAATTTCAGACTGTCTGAAAATCAAATCTGGCCTGAATAGAAAGCATGCATCCACACTGAAGTAGTTAAACTAAAAGAAATATTTGACTTTTAGATGATTTTTCTATCAGTTCAAGTTCTTCAGTGTGAACCATGCTTTCTGTTTTTAGTAAAATTATATTTTTAAACAGCCTGAGACTGAAGCTTGCCTGCAAAGGGCCCTGGGCAACAAATGCTATTTAAACTGTTCTGATGAACCAAAGACTGGATACATTCAATTCAATAATAAATACAACAGACTCACTGGTGTCATATATCTCTTTATCTCAGCTAATGCTCCAGCCAGCCTCAAGTATGCTTCGGATTGTGACCCTTCAACTTCAATAAGAACATGTAATGGCTCATTTAGATGTGCATATTTTGGGTCATTGCTGTCCCTCAGTTGATCTTCCTGTAAATTGATCAAAAAATCGTTCAATAAATTTTATCTCAGTCCAATAACTAAAAAAAAAACATTGGGTGCTTCTTAAGCTATATTTTGGTGAGAAACAGGTCTTGCAAGAGAGGTTCTCAACCTTGATCAAGTGCCTCTATGTGCACCTGGAAGATTCAACAAGCTAGATAAAATGAGTGCCTAATAACCTTCCAAATACAGTGACCATACATGTAAATTTCACTGCAAAGATTCTCATTAACTAAAATTCAAACAAAAATTTTGTCATTTCATGCCAAACAGGAGGTTATGGAGTGAAGACGTTCACTGATGCACACATTGCACCATTCTCAACTTATCATTCTCACCTTTTCTTTGTCTCTCATTGATCCTTTACCTAAAACAGACATCTTAGTTCCAGTTTGTGCTTGCAATCTCTTCAATGTGTTTCCTCTTGGTCCAAGGAGCTTGCCAACAAAATTGAACTAAAAGAGAATGAGACATTTGAAATTAGTATGAAGTGAAAAGATAGCACAATTCAAGAGTATTACAGCAAGTCCTCAAAAGAGTTCAAGAGAGACATTGAACATTTTAAACATGATTCATAGAGATTTAAAATCCCCTTATAACTCTTATTAGGGTTTATTTTAAGTTGATAGCCTAGGCTTGATAAGCCATGCTTCTCCTCGGTTTTATGGAAAACAGTATATTTTTTGCTTTTAACCATGTTTTAGATTGTATTCTATGGCTAAAACCAAATTGAATTAGGCAAGAAAGTACATTAACATACAGCAGGCAAGGCAATTGAGAAATCAATATAAAGATTAGCTTATAAGATTCTTTGTGATTAAGATTTAGAGGTTCACAATATTCTATATCCATTTCATAACTGCATGTAACATTGTAGATTTGAAGTCAATAATACAAAACTTGAGCCATAAATAAGGGTACATTCTGATGCCCAAACCTTTGGAAATTCTTTCACAGGCACAATGACTTTTTCATGAAGCTTAATGACATCTTCTGTCACATATTCGCCAGGTCTTCTGAACTTTTTGCTATCAGGGAGTTTAGATTGTCCATCATGGTGTTGTGATGATAAGGGAGGTTCTGAGCCCAACATGGGTGAACTTGGTTTTCCATTGTTGTTATGAAGTGCATCATCCTCATATTTTATCTCCACTTCACCAAATTTTAATGATGAATCCCCACTGTCTTTGATCCTTGAAATCTCTGAGGACAGAAAAATGTATAATAGGAAACACATCACAAGATACTGTAAGTTGCATCTCCGACAGTGGAAACTGGATGCATTAGCGAAATTTGCACCCCAGGCTCCCCTGCAAACTTCTCCAAATAAGACATTTTCTTCATTAGGCCTTTAACTCTTGATCTAGTGTTTCAGAAAGCTTCAATAATCAAATTATTCCTCATGAAAGATGATGCGAAGATGTAAATTTAAATGTCTGCTCTGTTTACCCAATTATTCCTCTTGAAGTGAATGAACGAAGCTAAATGGGGGTAATTTATAAATAGCCCAAAGAAAATGCCTACCCACATTAATGTTCCTCTGGCAAAAGATGATCCATGCACATGCCAAAATCTTCAAAACTGTTAGGCTAATTTTAAACTTGAACATGCAGTTCTTGAGTTTGCTATATTATCTCTGCTAACTAACTTCAAATTTAGCTACCAATCTAGATCTAAAAAGTTTGGGGAGAAAATACTGTCAGTACTTTTGGTTAGAAGGACAAACAAGGGTATTTCCTGAGGAAAAAGGGGCTTCTTTCTGTCCATACATAGTCAGGAAAAACTTTTCCTAGAGCTCTGCCCCTAGACCCCCATTTCAAGCTTTTCCCTCCAAGATTTACCAGCCACCATAGAGCAGCATGAGGTTACAACAAAATGATGATTCCAACATGACAAGATTTAATACCAATCATTGTTCATATTACAGATTTGAAGCCTTTCAAAATGAATCTCATGATGATTTCAACAGGCTTTGAGGTCAGGAAATCCAAGCAGGAATCCATTCATCAAAACCCAAATTATACAAAGTGGTCTGGGAGACAGATAAAATAAAATTAGGAAAATTTGGAAAAAACTCAATCCGTCTGGAATCCAAAATTGTTGGGGATATGAAAAGCCTAAGTTGTGAGCCTCAAGGAATCCCCCAAAGAGGGATCCAGATCGCATATGCAGTAGCGATTTACTTCACTTATGTAATATGCAAATTAGCTTGACAGTTGAGAACAAGGGAAGAAACAAAAGCAGCGATACGCATGACAACTTGAGCCCCAACGTCGATTCACTCTCAACAAAGCTGAAACACAATCTATCAAAACAATAGGGTCAGCACTTCATCTCCCCAACAAAAAAACAAAAACAATTTAACCCTGCTAAACCCAGTCACTTATGTTTTGTTCTATTCCTACACTGACTACCCTCCTGGGCAGCCTGGGGATTAAAATATTTCTTGCACAAATGCCCTTGGGGGGAAATCTTGTTAGTGAATGCCTGGGCCCTGGCACCCAGAGCATGCCATATTCCCAGTAACTGTCAAATGCCCAGGGCTCAGGAATATTTTTTTGAGCAAATACTTGTGGTTTCTTAAACCAAACAACAATGAGTTTGATCAACCAGGATACCTAGACCTGCATAGAATTACGTAAAATATAAACCAACTTCTTTAAGTCATGTAAGACCCACATATTTTTTATAAGAAACTAAGAAGTTGGGCCAGTACTGAAAGTTTCTTAAAATTATCAGATTTTGAGTACTCAGAGTTTCTCAGAGTTTCTTAGAGGTTCCATAATAATTTTCATGTTCACTTCTTGTGCTTTCATGAACATTTCAAAACAAGGTTTTTTAAGCCTTTCCCATGTTTAGACATTACTCGGGTACCTTAAGAGTAATATGATATGGGAAACAAATGAAAGTAAAGTGAACATATACAGTATGTCAAGGATCTCCTTTATCAATGTAAATAGTTTCTTAACTTATATTCTCCCAGTACTGGAGTTTCTTAATTTTTCAGCTATCTGAGAGTTGAGTTTCTTATAGGCAGTTTCTTATAAAAAAACATGGGTAGCTCTTAGAATTAATACACCCAAGCACACAGGTTATAATCAGCAACATAAGCCAAATGGGTGTGTACTGTAAGCTTTCTCGATAAAAATCAGGATCAAGCAACCAATGCAAAGATTAGAAGACACAATTTATGAAGTGTCCTTCCTATGAGCTAATCACTCAGAGTCAATTGTGAAGGGATGCTCCTAGAAACAGATAAACAAAAGATTTTATCTTGACCCAAAAGCAAGATTTATCACAAGGGAGGGGATAAGGGCGAGGCTACATGGCATTATCATACTTGGATACTTTTAGGCCACCAAAATCTTACCAATGCAATTGTATCATGCTAGGTATAATCTTAATCCTGAAAAATAATTCTCAAGAATTCTTTATCAACTTCCATAACAACATAATGAGAAGAATCCTCCAACATTCTCAAAAACTCTTGTCGTGTTAATGAGCCCAGGGCATGTACTGTACTACTGCTAAAGGTATAGTTAGTAATTGGTTTACCACTGGTCAAGGCTCAACTTATTTTATGGCTAGCAGAAGTAGCTTATACGGTATATATTTGTGGTAAATCGAATTTCAGCACAAGGTGCGAATTCCTTCAATAAATTGGGGAAAATGTATAATAAATAAAATTTCCCAGAGTTGAGGAGAGAAATTCAACTAGTAGTTATAAAAAATCTGTGAATCATGATTTATAAAAGTCTCTTTCCACTTCAGAGTATGGCACTTTTCAACGAGATCTCTGGTGTGCATGAGGAAATTCCTTTTGTTCTCTTTTGTTTATTCTGAACCTTCTATAGTATTGAACATTTCAAGTGTGCAAGGCCACACCTAGATTGGTACATCTCTCTCATCTCTTCATTAGTTGTCATCATCTTTTATAGATGATGAAAAATGTGACAACACCAAAACAGCAAACAAGATGAATTTGCTAAGCATGCTGGTAGTAAAGGCTCCTTTGAAACAAAATTCATTCATAGCTGTCTCCTTTCCTTTACCGTGTCACCTCAAGTGGGCCCTCGGACAATACATACAGTAAAGCTCTATTAAGNGAAAGAGCAAAGAACGTTCTTCTTAAATTCTTTGGGGCAGTTGCAATGTCAAATATAGGTCTTCTCAAAAATATCTGATTTTATTTCAAAAATTAATGACCGCCATTTTAAACACGAAAACGAGACTTTTGGCGGGGTTTTTCTCCATTGAAATCGAGGCCACAATGCAACAAAGATATTCTGATTCCATTTTTTTAACGTTTTGATAACCACAATATATAATACAGAGGTAAACACAAAGAGTTGAAATTTTTACCACTTTCGAAAATTTGCAGAAATTTTTCGGCTATAAACCTAGGTTCCCAGAAAGGAAAATATTTTTTCCACCTCTGGCTTTCTGTCCATACATAGTCAAGAAAAACTTTTCCTAGAGCTCTGCCCCTAAACCCCCATTTCAAGCTTTTCCCTCCAAGATTTACCAGCCACCATAGAGCAGCTTGAGGTTACAACAAAATGATGATTCCAACAAGACAAGATTTAATACCAATCATTGTTCATATTGCAGATTTGAAGCCTTTCAAAATGAATCTCATGATGATTTCAACAGGCTTTGAGGTCAGGAAATCCAAGCAGGAATCCATTCATCAAAACCCAAATTATACAAAGTGGTCTGGGAGACAGATAAAATAGAATTAGGGAAATTTGGAAAAAACTCAATATGTCTGGAATCCAACACAAAAATAATCTAACCCTGCTAAACCCAGTCACTTATGTTTTGTTCTATTCCTACACTGACTACCCTCCTGGGCAGCCTGGGGATTAAAATATTTCTTGCACAAATGCCCTTGGGGGGAAATCTTGTTAGTGAATGCCTGGGCCCTGGCACCCAGAGCACGCCATATTCCCAGCAACTGTCAAATGCCTAGGGGCCAGGAATATTTTTTGAGCAAATAGTTTCTTAAAGTTTCTTAAACCGAACAACAATGAGTTTGATCAACCAGGATACCTAGACCTGCACAGAATTACGTAAAATATAAACCAACTTCTTCAAGTCATGTAAGACCCACATATTTTTTATAAGAAACTAAGAATTTGGGCCAGTACTGAAAGTTTCTCAAAATTATCAGATTTTGAGTACTCAGAAATTCTTAGAGTTTCTTAGAGGTTCCATAATAATTTTCATGTTCACTACTTGTGCCTTCATGAACATTTCAAAATAAGGTTTTTTAAGCCTTTCCCATGTTCAGACATGACTCAGGTACCTTAAGAGTAATATGATATGGGAAACAAGTGCAAGTAAAGAGAACATACAGTATGTCAAGGATTTCCTTTATCAATGTAAATAGTTTCTTAACTTCTATTCTCCCAGTACTGAAGTTTCTTAATTTTTCAGCTATCTGAGAGTTGAGTTTCTTATGGGCAGTTTCTTATAAAAAAATTTGTGTAGCTCTTAGGATTAATACGCCCAAGCACACAGGTTATAATTAGCAACATAAGCCAAATGGGTGTGTACTGTAAGCTTTCTCAATAAAAATAAGGATCAAGCAACTAATGCAAAGATTAGAAGACATAATTTATGAAGAGTGTCCTTCCTATGAGCTAATCACCCAGAGTCAATTGTGAACAGATGCTCCTAGAAACAGATAAACAAAAGATGTTATCTTGGCTCAAAAGCAAGATTTATCACAAGGGAGGGGATAAGGGTGAGGCTACATTGCATTATCATACTTGGATACTTTTGGGCCATCAAAATCTTACCAACGCAATCCTATCATGCTAGATTTAACCTTAATCCTGAAAAATAATTCTCAAGAATTCTTTAGCAACTTCCATAACAACATAATGAGAAGAATTCTCCAACATTCTCAAAAACTCTTGACATGTTAATGAGCCCAAGGCATGTACTGTACTACTGCTAAAGGTTTGTTAGTAACACAGGGGGGGGGGTTCTTCCATAGTAAAGGTACCTGGGGATGAGCCGCGAGCAAGGGTATACTTTTTTGGACTTCTAGTCTAGCTAAGGGTATACTTTTTTGCAATTTTGGCCAGCAACAGTCTAGCCAAGGGTATCATTTTTGACAATATTGAACGGTCATGACATCATATTTGGCACAAATGTGACAATATTGGTTGAGAAAATGGTACAAATTGGTCTATTTTTTTTTTTTTTTTTTTTTTTTTTTTTTTTTTTTTTTTTTTCCCTTTTGAAGATGCTCGCGGCAGACCCCTACCCAAAATTTGGCCGAGAACCCCCCCCCCCCCGTGGTTAGTAATTGGTTTACCACTGATCAAAGCTAAACTTATTTTATGGCTAGCAGAATTAGCTTATGGTATATATTTGTGGTAAATTGAATTTTAACACAAGGTGCGAATTCCTTCAATAAATTGGGAACAATTTATTATGAATAAAATTTCCCAGAGTTGAGGAGAGAAATTCAACTAGTAGTTATAAAAAATCTGTGAATCATGATTTATAAAAGTATCTTTCAACTTCAGAGCAGTAGCGGACACTTCACCAAATATTGGGGGGGGCGAAGCTATTGTTTCGGTTAAAAAGCATTGTTTGTTTCTATTGTTTTCAAACAAAAGATCTTTGTTCCAGCCAACATTGGGGGGGGGGCGATCGCACCCCCTCGCCCCCCCAGGTGTCCGCCACTGCTTCAGAGTATGGAACTTTTGAACGAGATCTCTGGTGTGCATGAGGAAATTCCTTTTGTTCTCTTTTGTTTATTCTGAACCTTCTATAGTATTGAACATTTCCAGTGTGCAAGGCCACACCTAGATTGGTACATCTCTCTCATCTTTTCATTAGTTGTCACCATCTTTTATAAATGATGAAAAATGTGACAACACCAAAACAGCAAACAAGATGAATTTGCTAAGCATGCTGGTAGTAAAGGCTCCTTTGATACGAAATTCATTCATAGCTGTCTCCTTTCCTTACCATGTCACCTCAAGTGGGCCCTCAAACAATACATACCGTAAAAGCTCTATTAAGCCCCCATCTCTATTAAGCCCCCCTCCCACTTATATCAAATTCCAGAGGTTACCAAAGATTTCCATTTATTCAGCTAAATAAGTTTGCACGTTAATCTTGATATGGTTTGAGATAAAACTGCGTCCAGTTCGCATACTTAACTCGTAAAATTGTATGTTTGAAACCCAAAATGTGGCGTAAAAGGACTAAAAAGTATCCAAAATGAAATAAGACCCCAAGAGGGGCTTAATAGAGCTTTCACCATATCCTTCTTCAGGAAGGCTTCTATCACCTCTGACTGGACACAACTTTATTATTGATATTTGAACTCATTTTTAATACCGCATTTTCAAACCTTTGTTTCATCTGATTTATTTTGATAGCCATCAGGCCAGGTCACAACCATTGCATTGAGAGAGACGACGGGTGAATTTTTGAGCATTAATCTTTATTCAGCAAAACTGATTTCGAAAACAGGTACCCGTTCGTTTTGGTTTGTGTGAACTGATGAATGCCCCTGGCAATTGATTCGATTCATTTTGCATGAGCAGTCAGCTCTGCTATTTCCTAAATGATTGCATTGCTAATACGTGACAGGAATATAAGAACAATGTGTGCTTGAATCCGAAGGAACAATGCAATGACACCAAGCGACAAGTGCATCAATACCCATTATCCACTGCAGTTGCTGCATATAACAACCATCATTTTCCAGTCATCTAGTGGCCAAATTTACTCATAAACGGGTTGGTGCCCTCAAGCAAGTATTTTGCATCAACATTGAATACTATCAATGCAGAATAAGTCCAGTTTATAGCAAGAAATGCGGACAGAACTTTGCTTGCTAGCGACACCGAAAGGCAAAGAATGGCCTAAATACACAGCTGAACACACAAACAAAGGGAAAGTTAGAGAGATCTCACCTCGTAATAAAAGTCTTTGGGCATGAACAAACGATGGATCCAAACTGTCTTTTTCCAGTGCAAGTTCTTGCAAATAACTCATCTCTTCGGCCATCTTGTTGCCGTGTGTTTATGTATGGTTGAAAGGATGAATTATTTCACTTGAAATCGAAGCAACGTTCTTCCTTTTCTTCACAGCTTCAAGCGAGGATAAAAATCAAAGAGATCGAACATCATACAGCATGTTAGTCCCATAATGCATCATTACATATCCCATAATGCATTATTCCCCTTAGCAGGATCAAATTTTGATTGGCTGTTATTATCCGATGAATTCAGCCAATCATGTTGGATGAAAATAACAATAACAAACCAAAGCGAATGGCAATTTTTTTATAAACACAATCTAACAATATACAATTTAACAAACCTTGCGTTCCTTTGGCAATCAAAACAATCATGATTGTATTGTTTAAGATTTTAACATTGTTTCATTTGAAACAAATTAGATCCAGCTGGCTGAATTTGAAAGAAATCTTGATTGCTTTGATTGCCAAAGGAACGCAAGGAAAGACTCTTAGAGAGAGTCTGGTACCAGAGTTTGCTGGTACCCAGGGTAATAAAAGACCAGACAAGACAAAATCTATTACTACATTCGAAACAAGACGGCCAGTCAAAACTACTTTCTCGTGCAATTTCTTCCAAATAACTCATCTCTTGGGCCATCTTGTTTTTGCAATATGTTTTGTTTGATTAATTTCTTGTTTTTTCTTCGCAGCTTCAAAGCGCAGACAAACACTTCAAAAATGATCTCTATTGAGTTGAATTCATGTTCTTGCTGTTGTCTATTGGCTCCAAGTAATGAGTCTATTGAAAACCTGAAGTCGCGCTCCCATCACCGGCAAACCAAACATTGGCTCCTTCTTTCATTTGCACTTCTCCTCTTCTATGCATTTTATTGATTTTTCCATTGCCTTTGGAGGTCACTCTATCTCCGTCCCATTTGCAAGTACCTTTTTTACTTGTCTTTTATTCTGACATGAACGATTTAGGATGATTGGAAAAGAAAACATGTCAAAATGTTGACATAATATATTTGTTGATCATACTAAACCGTGTCACTCGAATTAAAATACAACCTAAAGTTACTCAAAATTAGGAAATTCACGGAGTTCATCGTTTGGTCTTAGCCAAGCAAAAAGAATCATTACAGTGCTGGTCAAAAAGCAAACAAACGAACTTTGACATCTTAATTTCCACATTTCTAAGTGCAAGACAAATTCAAGACAAAAAATGGATGTTCACTTAAAAATAACTTGTGTCAACAATTTTTCGTTCCTTATTTGCAGGAGAATTGTTAAAAATACCAATCGCAAAATGTTGTGAAAACAAATTAACGAATTATCTATTTAACGTGTTTCGTCTACACGTTTTTTCTTTTATAAGAAACTTGGATAAGCCCATAGTACTAAAAGTATCTTAATTTTACGTGAAAATTTCAGTTTGTTAGTACTAGAAGTTTCTTAATGTGTTTCTTATTTTTTGGATGCATTTAGGATGCATGTAGTTTCTACCACTGCCAAGTACTCGTTTCTTGACAGACAGCACAATTTTTAGCGAGAAGGAGAGTTCTATTTGATTCAAAACATAAATCTATCATGAGTATTACTAAAATATAAAGGCTCAACGACAATTTTCTCATGATTTCCTTGTGTTTGGCTTTAAAAGTTTCTTAGCAATTCTCAAGCATAGTACTAGAGTTTCTTAATTTTTTCACCATCCTAGTACTAGTTTCTTATAAACCAGTTTCTTATAAACCAGTTTCTTATAAAAGAAAAAACGTGTAATATGGAAAAAAGAGTGAGTAATATTGGTGAACTATTTCTGCTTCATTTCTATTTGCAAACGCAAACGCAGATGAAAGCTAAACAATATGCAAATACCCTTCGAGCGTTTCTTCAAGGAATATTAGATCTATATATTTCTAGCCCCAGCCCCCTTTTACAATAGCTATATATCTATCAGGCGGTTCAACCACAGTGGGTTCAACCTAGACGCACACAAACCGACAGGTACAGCGATCACAGCAGAGGTATCTTTCGAGTTTTCAAATCATTGGTAAAATGCTGTTACTGCAATTCTATCTTTTTTGGTTTGTTTTCTTCGCACCATTGCAAGCTGAGATCAATGCAGATCTGTTGCAACGAAATGGTTACGCCCAAGCATCACCCAAAGTTTGTAAAAATTCACAGAAGATGATAAAAGCAACACAAGTTATGTCAGCTCTGCAATGTCATCATTTTTGCACAGCTAATGATGTCTGTAGTACATTTTCAGCTGAAGAAATGGCAAACGGAACATTCAGTTGTACGCTTTTTAAGAAGACTTCTTCGAAGGATGATTGTAAAATGGTGGAGAATTCTTCATATTTTGAAAAGGTATAGGTTTTTCAGCAATGTAAAAACAAAGGAGACAATTGAGGGTGGTAAAGGGGAGTCCTATTTCATGAAACGTGATCCTCCATGTTTTTCGGTCATATTTTCTTCTCGTGAAACGTGAAAAGCCAGTATTTATCGACATAAATCGTGAAATTGAACATTTTATTTCCGTGATTCGTAATCCTGACCCCCCCCTTACCATCCTGAATTTTCGGGAAAATTCTTGTAGGAAATCTAAAAATTAAAGCCTAAAGCTCCACTTCCATTTTCAACTCACAATTCATCCATTTCAGGTGAAAATCAAAGATGTGGTCGAAGGCGAACATGGAACTCCCGTTGTGAACGCACAACAGGTTTGTGAACGTCAGATAATTATTTTATATAGAACCTTTACGTTGAAACAAAAACAAAGCTGATAACAGTCGTAGGCACACAGTAACGTTGCATTTTGGTTGAACATGATGAGCACAAGCATAGTGCTTTGTGCTCGAAAGTAGCATTACATTGTGGTCCAACATAAACAATAGCAAATCCAGCAACTTGACAAAAGAAATTTTCAAGTAATGCGAATCTTCAATTTAATGCAAGATAACTCTTCAAAGTTTCTTTCTGTTCGCCAGGATCTATACATTTCAAAGAGCGTTCAGTGAATAATTATGCACAGATGACGTTAACAGGAAAAGTTTTCATCAAGTACTTCGACGATTTCACCATCTGCTTCCAGTACCACAAGGCAGCCACCGACCCTAACCGCGACTACGCCATTTTGAGTTACGTCAATTTCTATGGCTGGCATGGAATATCGTGCCCTGGAATTATCGTCACAGAAAAATCATTAAGGATTGGTGATACTACAGGGGGGCCGAAATTCAAATTTGCCCCTGACACGTTTCATTGCATAAATGGCAGGTGGAAAGGCAGGTCCTATGCAGTTACCGCACAATCATTTGGAGAACGCCTAACAACTGGTGATTTTTTTTATCCTATTGGACCACTCACGAAACGGGGCACGATGGTACTGGGGCAAAAATACACCCAGTATTGTGCAACGTTCCAACCCCAACACTCATTCGTTGGCAGAATACAGCGCATCGAGATGTGGGATCGGAGTGATCTCAATCTAAAATCATTGATAACAAATCTCACGTCGTTGGCAACAGATGTAAATCATGATGGAGTTGTCATCTCATGGGAGACATTACTCACTACAACACAATTGTTTGGTAAAGTAGTCAAAGAAAATTGAATGAAAAAAACATTTAAACGGTGTTTCAGCAACCATGTCTTGCACGTGCCATTTCTTGGTTGGCCTTTGCTGTTGCCATTTTCATGGGCCATGGCCAATCATTCTTCCATTAAATATCTTTGGCCTAACTAACCACCATTTTCAAAATATCAATCCAAACCCTAATGCGTAATTATGCAAGGAGTTTGATTTCTGAGCAAAACATATCTGCTCTTCTTTCGATTTGTCCTCTATTCCCCTATTGGCTTTTACCCCTTTTCCCTCCTGTCATGGTTTCCTGTCTTTAAACCCCCTCGTCAATTAGCCATTCCCAGGCACACGCTTTTTTATCACTGTCTCATTTAATGGCGATTGATGCCTATTTGTACACTCTGATGATAGATCTGAAACGAGACATTCGTCAATATCATAATGATTCAAATCTAAAGCTTTCTTGGACTTGTAACCTGAACTGTTACTGAATTAATTGATTTATAATGGATTTGTAAATTTAATAAAATTGGAACAGTCATGAAGCATAAAATAGTCTGAACATATGCTTTTATTTGTCGTCATTCTTGCCCTCAGATATATCTGCCCTTGTCTGACACAGTATAAAACATAGAAAGATAATTTGATATAATCTTGTTTCATCTTCAACATGTTTGTCGTCATTCTTGCCCTCAGATCTATCTGCCCTTGTCTGACAGAGTATAAAACATAGAAAAATAATTTGATATAATCTTGTTTCATCTTCAACATGTTTGTCGTCATTCTTGCCCTCAGGTCTATCTGCCCTTGTCTGACAGAGCATAAACATAGAAAGATAATTTGATATAATCTTGTTTCATCTTCAATACACTTTAATTACGGGTCCTGCTTAATTACTTAAAAAACTAACTAGCAAATATGGAAAAAATTCATTTATAATACAAGTATCACTTTCGATCGATCAATCTTTCACCTTTTGACCTCTGCTCTGATCAGCAGGGAGGTCAGCGATTTATCACTTATACTTTGTGACCTTTAATTAGTGACCTTTGATCGATGTAAGACTGTGGATCAATTAAAAGCGCAAGTCGATTTAAAAAACTAATGACAACTGCAGACCGATTTGTCGCCTCAGCTCCGTTGTTGGCGGCCGCCATACCTCCATACCGCCGAATTGAATGGCTTGGTTTAAACTAAAACAGTTTGTTGCTTCGTGACATAAAGTAACCTCTTTAAAAAAGGACTATTGTGTTAGCATAGCCTTGACATTCTTCGGCGTTGATTCATCGTTCAAATGCTTCGTTGTGTACCTTAACGCATTGAGTAACCCATCTACTGTTCCCGTCGGTTGATCTTTCAAAATCTTCACTGATGCCCGCATCTGAATTGAAGAAGGACACACATTGAATGCCAAGAAATTCGGATGAATAAATTTCGGGACAAAAAATCTCAGGACAACATAGTATCGGACGTTTTTTTCACGGAATTTAGGACGTTTTTACAGAAATATTTCGGACGATTAAAACCATGCATTTGCAGTTTATCTGACTTATTTCATGCCAAAAATTTCATACAGTTATATATCGTGTTCTATCTTAAGGGTTCTTGGTCAGAGATTTCCACAAATGATAGTCTGAATAAACTCCATGTTTAGTGAGCACCCCTTCGGTAGAAATGACCATAGGTTTCGCAATAGGAGCAAGATAACCATGTGTTCTCTCCCGTTGCGAATGGTACACAGTACTGTAAATATTTATTCTTGATAGATATTTTATGGTGATATAAACTATAGCTTTGAATCTGCCGTCTGAAATTTTAACTTTCGTTACTAGTGTGCAGGCATTTAACCATACGAACCTTTGTTATATCTATCAAATTTCACGAAAAGCCGGAAAGTTTCATGTATATTTTTTACTACAAGCCAAAAAAATGCCACAAGACATAAAGGAAGGCAACAACGGAACTAGAAATGAAATAAAATAAAGTAAAATGAAATAAAGTAAAATAAAGTAAAGCTCACATCGATTGCTGCATTCTTTGCAAATGCTCCAACAGGATGTACATGGTCATACAGAATTATCACACCAACCTACAATCAATTAAACAAACACTATTATCAAGAAACAAGGTGCAAAACATGGCTCCATTATTATGGGCCTAGACGAGGTTTAATCTCTTTGTACGCAGCTTCAAGTACCAAGGGTTTCTTTTTAATCTCTTTGTAAGCAGCCTCAAGTACCAAGGGTTTCTTTTTAATCTCTTTGTAAGCAGCCTCAAGTACCAAGAGTTTCTTAGAAGTTTCCTCAAACTCTCCTTGTCTGTACGCCGGGGAGTAGAGTTTAGGAAGGCTGCACGGCGGAATGTTTTGCTGGTTAACGTCAAATCTGAGGAAGGTTTAGTAATTTTCATAAGAAAAACAGGTAGATTTTGGGTTATCTTGGCAACAGAAACCAGCTTCCAAATTTTATAGTTACAACCAACAAGAGGACCTCGAAAATTCTGCTTATTTTGACTTGATAAAACGAAGAACGAAATTGGCGTACGGAAGATGGTTTGGTGTTTTTTCTTGCCTCTGCCAGAGAGCTCCTGCAACCTGTAACCTGCAACTTTCCTGGACATTCAAAGTGAATTTTATGAACCATGCCTCTGTACAACAAGTAGTATTGTACAACATAAAGTGAATATAACGACCAAACATGCTTAGGATTTTCTGACTGAATGAAAAATTTCTTCAGTAACTGTTTCAAGCATTCGAAGGTTTAGTATCTTGTAAACTGAAAACATTTTCTGCACTTAAATTTGCATTCCATTGGAGTCTTCCATCACATGTACAAAACAATGAAATTTTCCCTTGTTTGATATTTGAACGTGATTCTCTTTCGAATTTGGGATATTTCCTACCAAATAGGCTTAACGACAATGTCAGTAGCACTTAATTACAAAGATTTTATGAGTGCAAAATACGTCTCATTATACCATTTACCTATTCTGAAAAAGAGTGTGGAGTGAGTGATAGTTTTATATATTTATATACGACAGGTTCGATTGAGTGGCGTCATGGCTTCCATGACTGTCGTCAACATTCGAGCATTCCATAAAATAGAAAAAATATCGTTCGATTTCGATTCTTTTTTAGAATAACTGAAACGTCTATTGTTTATCTTCACTTACCATAACTCTTAAACAAAACAATTTTGTTTCCTCTTCTTGAAACCTGCTTGCAATTGCCCTGTGAAATCAAAAAACATATAATCAGAAACATTAACTGGAAAGTGCAGCTTCATTTAAATTTAGTATTAGTACAATAATGACGAGCATCTTTAGGGTCATTACATAAAAGAAAACAAAGCAGTGTAAAATCGACATCCCAATTCTTCAGACGTTTCCAATTTGAGAGTGAGACAGTATTAATTTCTTGTTTATGCAGCTAAGCATAGCTTCCAAATCTTTAACTCCGCGCAAAAAGGTGAGCGTAAAATTCTGTGATCTATTTCTTCTGTTTCAGTGGCTTGAAACAAACTTTAGTTAATTGTCTTTAATTCTACCATTGGACATTTCAGACGTTCTGAATATTTTTCGAAATTTCAGCGTATGTTACATTTCAACTCATTTGAGGGTGTGACATCATCAAATTTCTAAATCATAAACCAGAAAAGTGACAGACTTTTGCTTGATACCATATTGTAGATATCCATAAATATGGTTTTCTTCGAAATTATTTCATGTTGTTTCAAACAGTTTAGAAATTACGATGGTTTTAAGTTTTTTTGAAATTTTTTCTTGAATTCTTGAAAAAGTAGAAAAACACTCTAATTTGGAAAATATTGAAGATTTCAGAAAAGTCCAACGGTAGAATTATTGAGAAATAGCTGAAGTTTCTTTGAAGTCATTCAGTTCAAAGAAATAAGTAACTGAATTTTACACCAGCATTTTTAAAGTTTTGGAACCTATGCTATGCAGCTATGTTCCCTGCCCTGATTTAATTGTTTTCTCAATAACAACAAAACCTAATTCTCAATAAATTGAAATACTATTTACATGTGCCACTCATGGCAGGGAAAGACACACTGGTCCCCACCATGATTTTGGACTAGTCCAATTAATTTGAATTTATTACCTGGATTTGTCTTTATTACTGTTTCAAATTGGAAATATCTTAATAATTGGAAAGTCGATATGACAATGATTTGTTGCCATTTTTTAACTGACCCTGAAGCTGCTCGTCATGGTACTAATATTAAATATCTTTAAAATGTTAGAATTAGCGGGATAACGACAATTAAATGTTCTTATTTGCATCAGTTCCTTTTATAATTATTTCTTCAGTTCATGTTTTGTACTAAAATGAATCAAAAACAGAAAAAGGACAAATACCCTTGAACATAAAAACTTACGGATTTTCGATCATCTCTCTACAAAGCTTTGCCAGTGTTCCAAGCATATCAGTCGTGTTTTCTATTGGTAAACTTTTATTCTAATGAAAGGAAGCAATGAAATAGTCACAAAACGGAAGATAGGCAGTCAAGACAGATGTTAAGAAATGTGGAACTGAATGTTTGCAAATTTGTTTGGGCTTGTTTTCACGATTCAAAGGAGTCCGAGAAGTGAAAATTTTACAAAATCAAAATAGATGTTAGCAAATGCTAAATTAAATGTTAGCAAATTTGATCATGACGTTTGGGCTTGTTTTTAGGATTCCAAGGATTCCGAGAGGTGAAAATTCTATAAAGTCGCTTGTAACTTAAGAAGAATGTGACAAATTTTAACCCAAAAAATTTTAGTATCTAAGTTGACATTTTAACTACAGAATGATAATCAGTTTGAAGCAATCTGATGATGACTACCTAGCAAAATACAGGCTTACAAACATTTTATCATTTGGTGTACTATTTCCTTGGGTTTGCATCCAAATAAAACAGTAAAGACCTCGTGGACATCAAAAAAGTTTTGTCAAAAATTTTATAATCTTTCAACCAGGGACTTTGCAGACACCCTAGATTGCTTGAAATCAAATTTGGCCTAATCAGGAAAGATGGATTAGCACTGTAGTGAAATGATAAAAAAGTTTGACTGTAATTAACTCTCCTGTCAGTTCAATTAATGCAGTGTACATTCATATTCTCCTCTGTGGCCAATTTGATTTGCAGACAGTCTGAAATTGCAGCGTGCCTGCAACGGGACCTGGGTGGCTCTTTAAGAATCAGTTCAAATCAGTTCCTTTAATTCTAAAATTCCACTGCATACAAATTCATAACTAAAGATATATTTTACTCAAAATTAAACAACAACAAACTTTGCAATATCAATGAAATACAATTCAAAAGTACGATACAAAACAAAGGAGGGATTTGCATGTGGGGAATTTCTTACAGGAAGAGCTCTCTCAACAGATAAACTTATCTAGGAGAGAGCATCCCCTTAGTTAAGGATTTAGTATATGTTTGAAAAAAATACCCTTCTCATGTTAATGTGCACAAGGCCTGTATTGTATAGTGAATATCTACAATGTTAAATTTATTGCAGCAAAATATTTGCAACTTACATCTGAGACAAATTTTCCAGTTGCATCACTCAAAGTTTTAAGAAATGGTGTTGGATATGCATAGAAAAGAGACATCCTGTTTGCCATTTCTGTTGATACTTCTAAACCATTTTCATCTGATCCATCCTATCAAGAAAAACACATTTTGAAAGAAATGAACTCCACAGCCATTGCAGTAAAAACCTACATACACAGTAAGGACATTTCTTAAATAAGAACCTACAGTCTGACAAATCTTCAATATTTACTCCATTCTTTAAGAACCTTTTCCTCCACAGGTTTGGAAGAACAAATTGATTATTCTAGTTTTCAAGCTGTGATAATCCAAAGCAGTAGTTTGATTAACTGTGTATAAATCAAACAAATAAATTTTGCACCTCAGTCATCTAAAAGGCCTGGACAAGTCTGGTTCCATTATTATGCTAGTGTTCCTTCTTCTATCACAACATTTTGACTTTAAAATAAATTAAAATTTCAAAGTTTGGCAAAACAAACAAGCATTATCCTTGCCAAGAAAATCTCAAAAATTTGGCCAACACAGCATGGGATTGCTAAAAAAATTGAATTTGAAGCAAATAGTTTGTTAGGAAGGTAGCAACCCCATCCCACTAAACAAGTGTTATATTTCCCTAGCCAAGAAAGCGATAGTAAAACCAACATACCATTCGTTTTCGACTTTGAGTTCTTCTGTAGTAACTAAAGTCATTCTGTATTGATGGATTTGACATCTAAGAATTATGAGATTTGGTTAGAAATAAAAGCACAGCCTGCCTGCGAACTCAAATGCAGAATTAATCCTCAGAATAAGTAGCAGGCAAATCACTCTTTATAAGAGTGTGTATTTAATGATCAAATTTAATGATCAAATTCAAGAGTGTACGGAGTGTCCCAAAAATGATGTATTGTCGTTTGATTGATTATATGTCCATAACCGATGAACCAATTTCAAAAACTGGTAAAACCACAACCAACATCTTAAAATACAATTTAGCCTTTATGCAATCAACTAAAACAAAGTGTTCGAAAATCGGTTCATTGGTTATGGACATGTAAGCAATCAAACAATAATACATCATTTTGGGACACCCGGTATGTTTCAGCAAAAAGACCTTTTTGCTATTCCACAGTAGAGTTTGGACTGAGCAATATCTTTATACAATTTTATATGAAAGGTTCAAGGTGGCATTGAACATTTTCATCTAATAAATTGGAAGAAATTTGTAGCGGGTGTCTTGTAAAGAAGTATTCCCATTATCACGGATAGCAGATCTGGTATGCTACAATCTTCATGATATCTTTGGTTGTTTCATCTATTTGTGTATATTTGTTAGAGTCAATCATCTGCTGTAAGGTGAAGGGAGTTCTTCTGTCTGAGACGCCCTAGCTGTTCTTTTCTAAATTAATGTATATCTCTTCATTTATGTAAGTGGCTCAGGCTGCGGTAGTTGGAACTTGATGACATTATGTCCTTTCCAGCTATGGTAGCTATAGAATATTTTTATTTCGTTGTAGTTTAGTTGTCTTTATTTGTGATAAAAAAAGTGGCATTGGAGCTTCTATCACAATTGCGCATATTCCAAAATTCTAAAATGCACCCAAATATTATTTGATATAAGATTCTTTTTCAGAATAGCTAAAAGGTCTATCGTTTTACAAAACACTTACCTTGAGGTCATCAAATTTAAGAGTGTAATGTAATATTTCTGCAAATTGTTTTGCCAATGCTTGATGACTGTCTAGCTGCAGTAACGGCTCATTTCGACTTCCACATAATGAGTAGAGAAGCTGTGGAAGAACATTTTCTGCAACAAAAAAGAAATTCATCAGTTCTAGAAATTACAGTAAAGGTCTTGTGCACATTAACACAACAAGAATTCTTTACATTATGATAAGAGTAGACCTTTTAGCTATTCTACAAAAGAGTCTGGATCAAGCGTTATTTCTATACATTCTTATATGCGAGGTCCGATTGAGTGGTGTTAAAGCTTCTATCACTATTGTCCACATTCAAAAATTCTATAAAATGTAGCAAAATATCGTTTGATTCTGATTTTTTTCGAAATAGCTAAAAGTTCTATTGCATGATCCATGTAGAAAACTTAAATTAAAAACAACAATTCATAGGCAGAAAACCATGTTAATGTGTGCAAGGCCTATCTTTCCTTCTGCAAACCCTTTATTTACCAAAGGAGCAATTGGAGATATATTTCCACAGGGTCACACTCCTAAGTCTGCTTTAACAAGCAAAAACTAACAAGTGCGGGGGGAGGGGCGGACATGTATTCCAGGCTTGAGAGTAGCTATGTTTAAGTTGTGTGGTATGGCTTCATAGCTCCTATATTTGGCCAGGAAAGTCATAATCTAAAAAAATTTGTAGGGGTGTTTGAAGAGCATTGTCAACATTTGGGAGGGAATATCTACCAATGGCAAATATTAGTTCGTAAAAACGCACAATCATGTAAGAAAGATCTGACAAATTAAATTTCCAGATGATCTTTCATTTTTCAATTTGATGTGCAGATCCATTCAGGAATTAATTTCATGCACAAAAAGGGGTTCCAGAATGTTAATATGAGGCTGATGCCCTGTTTATCACACTCTGCAGAGCAAGTTGCAAACTTGACTTTCTTGAAGATGCAAAAATTTCAAGAAGCTTTTCCTGAACCATACACTTTAGCAAAAAGACTAGAATACTTTTAACTTACCAAGTTGAATAGAAAATTCATAAAACTTTTTCAGTTTAGCAACCAAAGGAAGAACTGCCGCCCAAGCATACTCTTGCATTTCTTCATTCCGAGGGTTTGCTATTGCTTCTCGTATTTCTTCACTTGCTCCTTTGTATTCTTGTAACTCTCTGAGGATTTCAGGGGCAGCAGCCAACACTTCCTTTACTACTTCAAATACTTCTTTCTCCAATTCCGTTGGAGATGCATCTACAAAAAATCCAGCAATTAATAAAGAAAGAATTTTGATCTTCACGGCGAAATAATTTATTTCTTGATGACACAAAAGAATTTGCTTAACCCTTTGCGTGCTGAATTGTTTTCAGGTGATTGCCCTGTGAGACTGAATATTTTCCGCAAGAATTCAAATATGGCAGTTCAAAATTTCAAACTTGTTTTTCATCGGCAAGAAGTCTTTTTATTCGAAAATAAAGTTTACAAATATTGTTCAAAATTAAATGTAGTTTTCATTTCTTGTCTCTATATTACTGCTAAATACCTTACTTTACCTTATTTAGCGGGAGAATGACTTTGGAGTGAGTTGCGATGTGTTTACAGCGCCGCTCCGGCAGCGGCCGCTGCTTAGGCCCATCTTTTCTTCCACTGCATCACATAGAGGCTATCTACCTTACCAGAAGGAGGCTAAATCAAAAGGGCAGCCCTCACGCATCAAAATGAGATCTTTCGCAAGCTGATTGCTAGTGGAGAACGTAATTTATCGAGAAAATAAAACAGATGAAAATTTCGAGAAGTTAGAGAAAATCGAAGAAAAACTACGCGATGAAGTCGGAGAAACTTGGATTGCCAATAAATCGTAAAACTTCACTGTAAACCATGGTAAATTTTTGTCACAGACAACACTAAATTCCCTGTTAAAAACATTGAGCAAAATATTTCCGCCTGTTTTGCATCCGATCGATCCACAGAGGGAAATAAAGTAGAGGAGGTACTTCGGCCCATATCTGGGCCCGCAGCATGGAAGTGAAAGTTTTGCTGGGCCCAAATTTGGGCCTGCAGCATGCAAAGGGTTAAAAACGATGTTTCCTTTGCATGTTTCCTTTGTTTGTGTCCCCAATTAGCTTGTAAGCTAAACATTTTGACACATAAATAAAGTTACTGATTGATTGATTGATTGATTGATTGATGTAGTGTATTGTAAGGCATATGTAAAGAGGTAATTCTTTAAAAGTACAACAATATACAGCACTAGAGTAGAAGTTTGATAATGCACAACATTACAAGCTTTAACAATTTTTGCAAGGTTAAAAGCGTGCATTTACAAAGAGCAAAACAATCTAAAACAACCTAAAAATATCCCATTCAAATTGATGGTGTACACATACGATGAACGATGGATAACCATAGAAACAATACTGTGTCTGTTTTGTTCAATTTGTAGAAAAGCCTATTTAGCATTGCACACTCCTGTAACTTTTTGGTGCGAAAGCAAGGCCATCAAGAATGTGCTTGGTTTGTATTGCTGCATTTTCATTAGGACTATCGGGCTCTCTGATTGCTAATTATAAACTAGCACATTCTTGTAGAATCAATTTTTTCTCTGCTTGATCATAAACATAGTTTACACATGAGACAACCAACACAAGTATACATATTTTCTTATTCAAAAAAACCTTGCCAGTGATAAAAGTTATAGATACTTGCTTTCAAAATCAATGAATATATCAGTATTTCCAGGTTCAGTTTGTCTTGTGAGTACTTTCAGTAGGTTACCCATACCACCATGAGATTACAGCGCAGCTAATGCAACAAATCCTCAGTTTCTGTCACTCTCTGCAAAGATAAGAAAGCACTAAAGAAGGTGTTAATGGGATCACATCCACTATGATCAGAGGGGAGCGCAAAGGTTTACTAGCAATACTTAATGTTGAATTTTGAAATTCAGGATTTTGTCTCAAAAACTTATTCCAGATGTCTTTTTGTTTATCAGTATACATCTTCTTACTGACAGTAACTTCACTTTGCTTGTGCTTGATTCCGAAAGTGAAGGACAAAAATTTCTCACACAAATTTCTTGCACCAATGGTCTTGAGATACTGCCAATCTGATTCAGCTCAAGTCAGTTTTCTTTCTCTTTCTTTCAGGGTAAATCTCAAGGTTGATAGCCAGAAACCTAATACAAAGAAAGAGGCATTCTGAAACCTAGAACTAGATTTCATTTTCCAAACTAACAGCCATTTTGAATGAAACTGAAACTAACTTTCGAATGCAGCTCTTTTATATTTTTTTTAGACATATCTTTTAGATATGATAAAAACCGAGACAGCTTGCATGGTTTACAAATCGATAAATGACCTTGCTCCTGATTACCTGTCAGAAATGTTCATTAGAAATTCGACATGCAGTAGGAAAAATTTGAGAAACACCGCAACTGATCTTCAAGTCCCACTAATGAGAACAAGTAATGGTCAGCGAGCTTTCTCATATCGCGGTGCTGGAGTTTGGAACCTCTTGGGTTGTGAAGTCAAACAGGCATCCTCATTGAAAGCATTTAAAGAAGCTTTAAAAAAATAGTTTATTTATTTATTTATTCATTTGTTCATTATTGTAATTAAATTAGGGTTTTACTTTGTATTTATTTTTAACTTAATTTGTAACGTTTTATGCACGGCCCCCTGAAAAGCAATCTATCGATTGACGGGGTTACCGTGCTTAAAGAAATTAAAATGAAATGAAATGAAAATATCAAAATGGACATTTGGCTTTGAGAAAATTAACTTGGCTTGTGTTGGTCCAGTATACTGTTTGACCTAAGCAATTCTAAGCAGGCTTTTCGTTTGTTGAATGCTCCATTGTCTGATGCATCAATATACTGAAAGTCTGCAGTATATCCAATCTACTTTTTAAGCATGAAGTAAACCGTTGAGACAACAACTGTAACTGTCGAATCTTTCGTGCTCTAGCTGGCTACCCCTCCTTCCCAGTTAGGCCATCAGAAAATGATCGTTAAGGCATCATTTTCCATTTGTAATTCAGATCCCTTCATGATTTCAATACTGATTCAATAATTCCCCTTCAATTACTAATTCCTTGATTCAACTACCAACTTCCTTGTGGATGGACGCAGCACACGGCCTGTTACATCATTACCTTCCGATTCAAATTAACCATCTTACCGTCGTTGCTAACAGTCCATCAAGTTTGGGCCTAAGCAAAGTACTACTCTTCTTCACTGTCCAAGTATGCAGCCAGTCTTGCGGATGAATCTTTAAATCAGCTTGCTTACAATCCAATAATGATACCAGAAATCGTTACAATAGTTTTAATGGTAATATCATTTATATTTGAGTTGCAAATGATGGATAAAGTTGAATACGGTATTGCTTTAGTGAAGGGCAAGTTGCATGGCGGAAACACAGTTACAGGAACACACCCCGGGTCACATCCCATAATGCATCACTCAATCAACATAATGATCATCATCCTCCGTGAAATCGAATTTGCGAAAAGTCGAACAAACTCTATGTTTGATATCATTCACGGGATTTTTTTTGCCTGACGTTTGTTTTATTCGTTGTTAGCAAATTTATCAATGTAAATCAGATTACATTTGCAAAAAAACAAATTTACTGTCTACAGATTTGTTTATTATTTTAATTCGCGGGCTTTCACGCCTGATACATGTGAATGTCTGTTTAGGAGATTGGATTTGCGAAAAAGCGAAATTACTAATTAAAATCTCCTTACTCTACATGATTCGCGAACGTTCGCCGCTAATACACATAACCTGTTTTTAGTTTCGCTTTTAATTTTTGCTGCTTTTTGTTCGATTCCTGGGAAACTATTTTTTACGATGTATTGTACTTGACTGTACTACTCAATGCTATAGTACGATTTGGGACTATTCTGGATATTTCCAGATTTTTCTATATAAACAGTTCTGTTTTAAGCATCATGATATTTGCCCACGTCAATGGAACGTTTTGAATGTTTCCAAAAAAGGATCTGTCTTGCATATGTGAATTCTGTCAAGTACAATACAGTTCTTTGTCCTAAGATCCCACAGATCCCAAGAAAATACCCCAATTGTTTTTCAAGTTGGCAAACCAGCCAACATTTACAAATATATCGGTTAAAAGAAAAGAATGTTTAAAACCAACAGAAAGATCAGCATTTTGGGGACAAAGCTATCCTCTAAGCAGCGACGTACCCAGGAATCCCAGGGGGACACTCAGCACATACGCATACGGGGGGGGGGGGGTTGGGGAAGTTTCAGAAATTTTAAGANGGGGGGGGTGTGTTGGTCAGTATGAGAAATTTTCAGGAAACCCAAAAATATCAGCTCATTTTATACCTCGACATTTGTAAACGAACACAAAAGATCCTGAAAATATCATTTTGACGATATTTGATGCCCAAAAATATCAAAAACATAATTTCAGTTTATTTGGACCCAAAAATATCACTTTCCCCAATATTCTGACCCAAAAATATCGGACTTACCTCCCCGTATGTGCATGTGCTGAGTGCCCCCCTGGGCCAGGAATTCGAAAGGGGGGGGGCGATGGTTGTTCCCCTTCGTGTAATTTAGGTAAGACCTGGTGTCTGGTGATAAAGAAATTGGTTTAAAAAAATCTATGAAAAGGGGGAGCCACGGCTCCTAGGGCTCGCCCCCTGGGTATGTCATTGCCTCTAAAAACAGAAAGAGCCAAAATATGAGGCCTACATAGTGCCCGGCCACACAGCATGGCACAGCCACTCTTGATAAGGGGACAGGAGGGATTACACCTCTTTAAAGGAAAGACACAAAGAAACACTGATATTTTGAGCTTAGCTCTTTTTATCACTAATCATCACAATGCATCCCTATGTCGTCGTAATAAATACTGCAAAGGAAATTTACATCTAAGAGGCAGTCATATCATACAACGACAATCGCTAGTGTTTCTACTTTATCTAAGTTACCAGTTTTAAACACGATATTTATTGGTCTAAACTTCACTGCCAAGGTTTTGCACTAAAATGTTTCATGTGAAATTGAAACATACTATAGACAAAGGAAATGCTCTTAAAACATGCTTAAAATAAAAACGATTGTTATTCTACTTTATACATATCTACATCCTTCTAAAGGTAGTGCTGCTCCGTTTGATCAACGCGATATTATCAACTGGAATCTTATTAAATGAAACAAAAATGAAATAATTCTATTTCCGCAACAGAGAAATGAAAGAAATACTATCGAGTGCTTCAGCTATGAGTTCCAAGACCGCGTTTACATCATACCGGTACGGCTTTGATCCGCTACGAAGTTTTTACGGTTCAAAAATGATTCCATTGCTCCAGAACAAAGTTATTCTACCGGGTGAGTCAAAAAAAGGATCCCCGTTTGGAAGGCCACTGCTCCCTGAATATCAAAGCAATGCTATTGAAAACTGTTTTGTTTCATTGCCAATATGTTCAATTAGGTCCAGTATTGTACCCGGCTTTAATCAGCCATTCCTTTCCGTAGATATTGGAGATATTTTGCAGAAAGCCCCTTCCAAAAACCTGCAAAAACGAGTGAAAACAATGATCAACATTTACTTGGTTTTCCTTCCTAAAAAATTATGACACTCGCATGTAGTGTATTTCGTTCTCTTGGGAGAATGGAATCTCCTTGAATAGGTTATTCATACCAAGCAGAAGACTTGTTCATCCTCCCCAGAGGATAGCACGTGCTAAAGCATGCAGAAGTCATTGCTGTAAGGCCCATGTAAGGTAGAAATGCTGGGAAAATTTGCTCGTGATTTTGGGCACATTTTGAAGGTTTGTTAAAGGTTTTTTCTCGAGAAAATCCGTTATATTTTCAGAACGAAGCGGCCAATATCATTCAAGTAAATTTCAAAGTAGATTTGAACATATCTGTCACTAAATTAGATATTTGCGATATCATCGTCTTGATATCCAAGGAGCTGTGGTCTTTCAAACGGGGATTCTTTTTATTGACTCACCCGGTACAAACAGGAGGAGAACAAGTATTCTGGTTTAGCACGAGCCGTGTAAATGTGACGCTACACTTTCGTTATGGATCCTAAATAGAACTGATACATTGTAAACACGGCCTAAGCCATCGTTCGGAGAACTGTTTGTCTGTTTGTTAAAATAAACGATGTGAATGCTTGTGTAGAATAACAATGATTAGCCAGTGTGCTGACCTTCACATGTTAAACAATAACAATGGTTGTAATTTACCATGAAGTGTTTTTTTCAATTTACAAAATCTACAATCAATTCGTGAAAGGAATTCTTTGTTTATCGGTTTTCTGTTTGGCCTTTCGCGTGCTTAGTTTTTGCAACAAAATGTCTCTTTTGCCACAAAAATGTATCTTTTGAAAGACACAAAAGTCCCGATCGAGGAAACGAGTCTCTTTTGGAACAAAACGTCCCTTTAGGAACAAAATTTCTCTGTTGGAACAAAAATACCTCTTTTGCAACACGTTAAGTCTCCACTGCAGCAAAATGTTTCAACGGCAACGAAATGTCGACTCTGCGACATGTCTCTTGAAAACAGAAAAATTTCTCTGCTGCAACACGTGAAGTCTCTTTTGCAGTAAATATCACTATGACACTAGTATGTCCTTCTGCAACAAATCTCTTTGAAAATTGTCTCATGAAAAATATTAGTCTCTTTTCAATGACAATACTCTTTTAGCGACTCAAAAAACTCCCTTTACTCCTCGTCCTCGACCTTCAACTCCTTGTCAAAAAGGTCAACAAGATGAAGACTGGGTCTCTTTTTTCTTGGTGCCATTTTCTTCTTGTTTAGATTTTCAAGAAAAGCTTCCTCGATCTTCAGTTTTGCAAGTATATACCGGTCGTCGGTTGTCCGGTACCTCAACCACATCGGAAGACCGAAAGGCAGCGTTTCAAAATGCTTCAACAATAACCGGAATCGGTCAAAACCTTGTTTGTCACTCAGCTGCTCAATCACTTTGATGCGTTCCATGAAATCATCAACAATTCCCATCAGTTCTCCACTCCATTGGTCGTAGTGATCTACGAAAGAAATACAACCGTAAATAAAATAGATTTCTTTGAGGATCTGCTTCTTCTATTTAAAGCAGGGCTAGAAAATAAACGAGAAGTCGTCAAGACATCTGACAGGAAGGTTCTGACCGTAGCAAGCAGCGGAAAGGAATTAAATCAATTCTAGTCAAATGAGAAGGGAAACGGGGCAATTATTGCCAAATTCACACCAGCAACATAGGCAGGAAAATTGCCACACATTTACACAGTTTCGTAGGAAATCAGAGCGTAGGACGCAGTTTTTTCCCAGACCATATCAAAATTAACACCCAAAATTGTGTTCACTAAATATATGGTAAATCTTTGGAAAGGGGGTTATTAGAGAGAGGGTTATTCAAAATTTTGTCTTGAAAGGGAGGGGCCTATTAAAAAGGGGGCTTAATAGAGAGGACGCTCAATAGAGAGCGGGCTTAACAAACAGAGAGGGGAAAATAGATTTTTAACAGCAAACAAAGTAAAACTAACCCATGATGAGTTCTTCATCTGTTTTCGCTACATGTACCCTGTTCCTTCTTCTTAGGTATATCCTGATTACGTAATTCCAAATGAGGCCAAGTATGATGAAGACTGCTAACACGATAAGACTGTTCTTCAATAACTCTGTGAAAATGGGCGAATTTTTATCAAATAAACCAGTGACGCTGCCAGAATTTTTCTTTACAACAGGAACCTGAAAAGATATAAACAATGATGGTAATTAGGCCCCGTCGCCAACCTGTAAACAAATCTGTAAACACCGCACATGTCCATTGTTCATCCATTATTTTCTGCAGTTTGTTTGGTAGCCTGCGTGAAGACTATACCTAAGGAAAAGGTATAGTCTGCGCAGCACCGCTCACTGTTGTGTAGTGCGTGCTTCAGCATTTATTTCGCAATGGTGATAACAAAGAAAGCTTATTGTTGTAGCAGCCAATAAAATGACTTTCCCGTGAAACAAGGAAGCAATCAGATTTGAGAACGGCCATCATGTGATTAAATCTCAGGTTTCACTTTGTTCTCTTGGCAAACTTCATTAGCAACACAATACTCTGGAATTTTAACTACCCTACTGCAGACAATAAACAGACGCCAAGGAGAAAGGGTCATTCAACTGCCATTGAAATAAATAGCTGACGCATACAATACACGAAATTGAGCGGCGTTGCGCAGACTATACCTTTTCCTCAGTTAGGTATTGTCTGCACGCAGGCTATTTGTTTGGTGGCTTCATCCAAGCCGTCAAAAAATGACTGTTTAAAATCCACTTATATCGGAGCAATTGTAAAAGATATGAACGTTTGGTTTGCTCCTCTGTGAAGTACAAGGATTTTTATTCAAAATAACGCTTGCAAGCTTGTGTGATATCACCTCCCAAAAAATGCAAAATCATCGTTTCAAACGAAGTTTGGAGACGGAGCCCCTTTAAATGACATTATTACCTGACTGAAGTTTCAAAAACGAGGCAAAAGAATAATATAAGATTTTAGTTCATCCGGTAAAAAATTCCAGATCTAAGGTCTCATGGCTTTATGTCCGCTGGAACCAGAATTTACTTCATTTCGCCGAAAAGCCTCTTGCTCCGCAAGAAATCCTTGTGTTGAAAAGCGTCTTTCTAGCTTCTAAGATTTCTTAGTGTTTCTCATATTAGAAAAGAGCCTGTCTCAAAAAGATGTCACAGCGAAATACCTGCGAATAAAAACCATGGAAGAGTTTTGCATGAAAAATTTTGAGCTGTCGCAAATCTCAAATGACATCTTATTTAAGACTGATTTAAAAAATTGATTATCAAACATCTCTCTTACCACGACAGCCTTTGTATAATTTTTCACAAGTGCCTGAATGACATCAAAACTGTTGCTGACATAAGATCGAATTTGAGTATGAAAGCTAGCCATTTCACCAGAGAGCACAAATCCCATCCCTGAAGTCGACGCTATTTTCTTTGCAATTTTCAGTCCATTTGCATTGATAACATCCTGTAGATTGGCTGCTTCGTTCAACTCTAACAGTGTCCCTTGTACCTTACGTCTTATCAGTGCATCTAAAGCTTGTTTTGATGTGTTAAAGTTTCCACCTGTTTGATGTAAAATGAGGCAAAAATGTAATGAAAAATGGTGCCGGTGAAAAGGTACTGTAAAGCAAGAAAGCCACTTTTTACATCGCAGGCGTGCATAAACATGGGAACGTGAGAACAAAGTTCCCAGGCAGCTTTTTCCAAAGCAATATTTTGCAGGCTGTTTTTCTAAAATAGTTTTTGATGAAATGTAATTGCAGTAAGATGATGAATAATAGCAAACAAATAGTACAAATTGCTCATGTTCTGCTGTCGAATATATGATTAATTGTTTCGTTGCTCCATGTGTAAAAACTTACTGTCTGATACCTGCATTATTACCGGTTCTGGTAATAGGCTTTCTACCCTAACTGTACAAAATTGATATGCAGGCAGGTTTTCAGAGAATTTCTACCGCTCCCAGGCAGGTTTGAACATTATGCACGCCTGTTCCTTTGAAGAAAAGCTAAAAGGTCCATTATCGTTGAAACTATAGTCCTTTGCAATCGAGTTTGCAATTTACAATATTTTGCTATTTGCTTTCTAAAAGAGGGTGACGTATCTACATCCCCTCACAACGTTATGTAGCTCGTCCTAAATAAACATGACAGAAAAATATGACAAGCTTACCTGTGGAGTTCATATTTCCATTTCTCCTAATACCAAGATAATATTCAGGGCTATTGTAGACAGCGGAAACCTGAGAAAAGATAAGAAAATAAATGCATGTTTATTTCTGATAGGAAATGGCTTACAAGAAACCTAACTTACAGATAGCTAAAATATTAAGAAACTCCGCTCCGATACTGGGAATAATTAATTCAAGCAATTAGTCAATTTAGTCAAGGATATCTTTAGCATATTTTAATCTAATTTCACTCGTTTCCAGTATCACGTTACTCAAAGGGTACTTGACTAATGTCTAAACATTGGAAAGGCTTTAAATATCTTCGCTTTGAACTTGAAAGGCTCTTGCCATAAAAGATATAATGATTGACATAATATCAATACTTGTACACCAATTTCTATTAAAGGCGTAGATATCACATTTGGTTTAGCAATGTGCTGAGACTCCCTTTAATTTAGAAAATTAAAACGAATTATTTTATCATTTTAGAAACTAATGCTAAGCTTCTTTTAAGAAGGCATTCAACATATTGATAGAAGTTGAATGAATGGTAAATTCTTACATTTGCACCATAGATTTTCGTCTGTGTGGTCACAGTGACAACGGTCAAAGCGGTGGACAATGAACTGACCAATATCCCATTCACAACAAGACCTACAGCTGTCCACACAATAGCAATGCTACGTGCCACGCATCCACGAGGTGAAATGTCTCCATACCTGCAAGAGATAAATTATGTTGAGTTGAAGTTGTCAAATGCGTGTAATAGCTACTGCGTGCTATATTTGATGCAATGTCACATCATCGTCACAACGGATAATTCAAAATGAATTTCAAGGCGTAAAATGTCACAGTTTCACAACAAAGCAAAAGTTGCCAAAATGGGCGTAATACTACGTGCAGATATGCATTTAATGCAATGCCATGTCTTGACAAGAAAGAAGTCAAAATTGATGAAATATTGTAATATTAACTGCTTCTATATACCCAGAGAAACAAAAACGAACAAAGAAACTTTCGCGATGTTTACAAAATGTTCAACTTTCTAAAAAGTGTCAAATATTCTCTAAAAATTACATGAATTAATACTAAAAAGGCAACAACTGTCAACTTACCCAACGGTCGTCATGGAGACAAACGCCCACCAAAATCCCTGAATGGCACCAAGAAAAAATCTTCCCGTTGGCATCTCATCTGGATTTGTGAATTGATCCTGCAAAGAAGACCCAGGCTCGTTAAAGTTGAATATCCACTGCCGTCTAGATTAGCAACTCGACCACAACCGTTGAGAAATGAAAACAAAGTTGGTCCACAATAACGTGCAGTCTACTACCTATGTATTATGAACTACCGGGTGTCCCAAAATGATGTATTATTGTTTGATTGCTTGTATGTCCATAACCAATGAACGGATTTTCAAAAATTTTGTTTTATTTGATTGTCTAAAGTTTAAATTGGATGTTAAGATGTTGGCTGTGGTTTTACAAGTTTTTGAAAATCGGTTCATCGGTTATGGACATATAAGCAATCAAACGATAATACATCATTTTGGGACACCCGGTATGTCCTATGGCAAATGACCTACAGCATATGAACTATAGCCTCTCAATAAAACACTAAATTACATACCATGACATATGGCATATGGCATATGGCTAACGACCTACTACCTACCTAGAGACTATGGCCTAAGACCTGGCTAGTTAGCACTTTAGCGGACACACTTTAAGGTTACCCCGTGTTTGAATTTTGTACCGATTTTGGATGGAAAATGCATCAGCATTCAGATTGAAGTATGCTTACTGACTCAGCAGGGGTTTTTTGGGGGGGGGCATCCACTAAAATAACAAGCCAAAAGTAGGTATTGATTACTGGTTCCTGCTGCACCAACATTTACGACCGACGACCTACAGATTTTGGCTTAAGACTATGCACATACTAACTGGTGTTGTGTTGTACAGGAAACTATAAAGCCCGATGTCTTAAAAGTACAGACCGAGCTTGCGAGGTCTGTGCAATAAGACCGAGGGTTTTATATTTTCCTGAACAACTACAAAACCGGTTAGTATGAGTTTTACTACCTGATAGCTTCTAATTTTCCCCATATCATTTAGTCAAACGCATTTTGCAACTGTTATGTCGCTTGAGTTTATTGCAAATCTCACAGGCCTAAATCAGTTGCTGTGGTGACAAAAACGCGTCCTTGTATCATATTATACAAGGCTACTGGAAAACCGCGGGCATGTGCCATTAGCAAATTGAATTGGCGGGATTCTTGTATTGCCTCGGTTTTGAAACGTCAGTCAGGTAATAATTATAGGTAATGAAAATTTAACTTGAATACTTACAGCCATCCAGATTAAAATACCAGCCAAAATAGTCATCAGCAATGCAACAACAAAAATAGGCCAACATTGGAGGATAGAGGCAGTGATAGCTGCAGTCTTTGAAACTTTGGCGTTGTCAACCGTAATGAAGACCGAAGCAGTGCCATCTATCATATTCACGTATTGGTAAACCCCTTCAAATATTTCAATATGTTTCTTGCCACTGATTGGTGCATTAAAATGAACATCGTTTGAAACCTATGAGTGAATTAGATTAAATCAAATAATATTCGCAAGATTGATTTTATTTGGAAGTTGCAAGTTGCTGCAAAGCATAACAAATTGATAGAACTACTTGTATTGCAAGCAACCCAAGCAAAGTGTTGCTTTCCTACCTTGGGCTTTTCTGACAAGCGTGTACCCATAATTCAGGAAGATTTCTGAAAACTACAGAGGGGATTCTGGAGAGGTGATGAACATACGACCCATGTCATCCGGAGAGAGAACGACCATCCACTTAAGAAGTTTTGACATTCAATCATTCATACAAGATCAAAAGAAGAGTCTGCAAAGCACCTTCTATACTAGAAAGGACCATATCGTCAAGTAAAATCAGTAAAGGTCAGTTCCTTTTCAACTGCTATAACAGTGGTACGATCAATGTTTGCCGATTGCTTCCAAATTTGGAAGGACTAGCCGTTATTACTATCATTACTATTAGATAATTCATTGAAATTAATTCATATATACTAGCATGAAAAGTTAGGAAATTTTGGCTGATAAAAAGAGGACCAAATCAGGTTGGTTCCTGTCACCTTTTTTCAACAAATCATAAAATCAATGAGATACAACAAAGACTATAAGACTATGGCTTACCTTTGCTTTCAAGTCACTTTCTGATGCCCTGTAGGCACTACGCCCATTTTTTGTCCGATCAAAATACACCGTTGTTTTATTGAATGCTGCACAAGTTCCGCAGATTGTTGTTATCATAGATTCGAAGAAGTCAGGGAAAATCCCTTTCATCACATTATTCTCCTTAAATGTGTATGGGTTCTTCTTGTACCATGCGCAATACAGCTTCTCGTTGCAAAGACAGGTTTCTGACGAAATAACAAGAAGAATCGTTTGAATGGCTCGTAACGTTAACGGTAATGGTAAAGGTAGCATTACGACTTTAAAGGAATCCGAATCTTTTTACAATTTCTTATTGTAAAGGGGCTGTAAAAGATTTTGTAAACAATCGGAAAGTACGAGACAACCCGCGCATGTGACTAAAGCCTTTGGGTTTTAGCCATAGAAATAGGAGGATTCCTATATCTGTGGTTTTAGCCTACGCGTAGACCCATTATCCCAAAGGAGGAAAGGGTCTACGAAACAAAGAGCAAAGGTTTGCTACTGAGGTTTCTAGATTTCTGGAAACTTAATTTATGCAGCCTTTGTTTCAACCATAGAAATATTTCTATTTCTATGGTTTCAACGCGTTTCACAAATCATTTGAAAAGGGGATTAGAATTATTAATTGGGCGGCCGTGGAAAGCCTTTGCTCTTTGTTTCNTAAACAATCGGAAAGTACGAGACAACCCGCGCATGTGACTAAAGCCTTTGGGTTTTAGCCATAGAAATAGGAGGATTCCTATATCTGTGGTTTTAGCCTACGCGTAGACCCATTATCCCAAAGGAGGAAAGGGTCTACGAAACAAAGAGCAAAGGTTTGCTACTGAGGTTTCTAGATTTCTGGAAACTTAATTTATGCAGCCTTTGTTTCAACCATAGAAATATTTCTATTTCTATGGTTTCAACGCGTTTCACAAATCATTTGAAAAGGGGATTAGAATTATTAATTGGGCGGCCGTGGAAAGCCTTTGCTCTTTGTTTCGTAGACCCTTTCCTCCTTTGGGATAATGGGTCTACGCGTAGGCTATTGGGCTTTTAATGGCGGCCAGTTTCATTGCAGCTTCTACAAAGTTTCATCGCAGTGTTTTCTTGTCCATGTCTACGAAATGTGATGGAACTTTTGATATCCATTAAAACGTTAAAATATTCGGCGCTGGAAAAATAGAACACATCCTCCACCAAAGCTTCAATCATCGAGATTTTAGATACTTTGGATTACTATTCTCTGTGCAAAATCGCCAATAGCTATGTTGTGTTTAGCCTAAACATATTCGATGATTTGACACGCAGAGCCACGCAGAGCACCGCAGATAGGACGGGTTGCACAGCCCCTTTAAGTACCTTATTTACCAAAGTTTTTGAAGAATGAAATGCACTCATTTAATTTAAATAATTGAAATCAAAATAAGCGGAGAGAGCAAAATACTATCTGGCTGCGAGGCTGCGCATAAGTTGCGAAATCTAGTATAGGTTCCAAATCTTTGAAATATGTTGGTGTAAAACGCTATGACCAACTTCGTCAGATAATTTCCTGTAACTCTATTGTTGGATACTTCAGAAATCTTTATTATTTTCGCAATAGACCTTTTAGGTATTCTGAAAAGAATCAGAATCGAACAACATGTTGCTGCATTTTGTAGAATTTTCGAATGTGCACAATAGTGATAGAAGATCTAACGCCACTCGATCGAACGTCGCGTATCAAAATGTATAAAAATAACACTCGATCCAAGCTCTTTTGTAGAATAGCTAAAAGGTCTATTGCAGCGTATATTTCATGCCAATCAAAAATAGGTCTTCTTCAAATTTTGAAATTGTAAACCAGAAGACTTTTCCTTGATACCATATTACAGACAGTCACAAACTATTTTTGACATGCAAATCAGATCATTTTACCTGCACAAAAGTAGAGAAATTACGATACTTTTAATTCCTATTTTTCTTAAATTCTTGGGGACGAAGAAAAACCCTCTAATTCTGAAAATATTGAAGATTTCTAAAAAGTCCAACGGTGGAATTATTGCGAAGTGGTCAAAGTTTCTCCCAAGCCATTCAGCTCAAAGAAATAGATCACAGTATTTCACACCAACATTTTTAAAGACTTGGAAGCTATGCTGTGAAATCACAGGAGTACTGAATTTGCTATGTGCACAAATCTAAAGGGTACAAGAGGTACCAAAGACTGAGAAAACCAAAATAAAGAGGGTACGAAAATGAAAGAAAACAAAGTTAGCTTCTAACCTGCTACAACAGAAGGGCTTTGAGCCCCTGCCCCAGCAGCCGTCATTCCTTGAATATACAATGTGACCTCCCAGTTTGCCTCCAGTCCAACGATCCTGTGTCTTGTGAGATCAGCTGCTAATTCCACAGTCGTTATTGGTCCACCAATTATGTTGGTCGATCCTTTCCTTGTTATAGAGTAACTAAGCTTGAGTCCAGTGGGTTTCCCGTTCCACGAGTTCGCCGGAATCTTGTCCCAGAAGAAGTCTAAGTAGACATTGGATTTCCGGCTCTCCGTTCTCAGGTTTGGCGGGGCAGCAGAGGGAACTATAGAAAGAGAAAATAAGATTAAAATGAACTTTTTCAGGCGTGAATTTTCAAATTTCTGACATTTTCTGGAAAAAGTTTGGTTTCAAAATGTAGCGGAGGCAGACGAATGGTTTAAAGGATTGTATAGACACAAACATGGCACAAATTCTGTATAGAATTCTGACTCATACATCAAGTGCTGTTCATTAAGCACTTTGTTCATGGCAAAATGCGTAAATATCGTTCAATAAACATTTGCGATTTTGCTTTTCAAACATCTCCCTGGTAGCTAAACATGTTTTGGGACCAATCTGAAAACTTGTCGCGCGTAAACATTTTTGTTAATGGACGTTTGATGGCGTGACGAAACGAACAAAATTTCTTTCGACAAAAGAACAAAATGTCTTTCATCTCAACTATCCTCACAAATCATGAAACATTGCCATGGCACGTATTCCCCCCCCCTTAAGCCAAGGCATCACCACAAAGCAAAGATAGCAGCAAAAGAAGCTTTGTAGTATGACGGGGGTGCTCACATCCTCATCTGTCTTTAACTTTAACAAGTGTCTGGGGCATTCACTTGCTTCGTGCTTCCACGATAGCCAAGGCCACCCCAGCAAAGAACAAGAAGACCCAAGTTAACTTATAGATATAAGGATGAAACATCTATTAAGACGGGGGGTACTCACCATCCTCATCTGTTTTCAACGTTAACCAGTGCCCAGGCCCTTCTCCAGCTATTGTAGCAGCATGAATTTGAACCTCGTATCGTGTATATGGAACGAGGCCAGTTATAGTATGATGCAACTGAGTCGACTTTAAATAAAGATATTTCCATTCCTTTTTCGTGATCATGTTGCTTGGGTCATTGTATTTCTGATATTTTATAATATATTGGTTAATGTTGCCATTTTGATCAATAGTGGGGACCATGGCCCATTGACAGTAGATTGTCATTGATGATGTCACTGCGCAGGAGACGTTGTTCGGCGGTTTCGCTGGACCTGTGAAATTTAAATGTAGTTGGTGAGACTCTAGTCATACAGTCTATATGATCTGATTATCTTAAAGCCTAGCCTACGAGTAGACCCATTAGCTATTCGTAGGCTCCTGATCAAAGGGGTAAAGATTGTTTCTGAAACATTTCAGAATTGATTGATAAGAAATGGGTACATGGATATAAATCTTATTTCAACCACAAGCCAAATTCGAGATCAAATTCATTGGACATCCCTACGACCATTAATCCCTCTTTGGCATGCTTTTATGCACGGCACTAGCTGTTTAGCATAAGGCCATTATAAATTCGTCTCCGCGTTTCATTGCCATGTTCACAATTTTGCGATTTCAAACAATCCTGAGGTTTGACTTTACTTACGTCCCTGAAGCGTGACAACGTCTTCATAATCACTTGGAATTCCTGACGCATCAATCGTCACTGCGGTAACTCTTATTGTATATGTCGTGAACGCTTCAAGTCTTGTAAGATGCGCATGTGTAGAAGAATTCGACACAACGAAAGATTGCCACGAAGCTGCGGAGGCGTCTCTTACTCTCTTATACATTACATAGTAGCCAGTTATTGCAAAATTGGTGATCGATGCTTTGAAGCTGTCCCACTTGACGTGAATTGCGGAGGAGCTTAATGCAGTGCAATTTAGTGAAGACGGAGGAGCTGGAACTATAAGAGAAAAGTTATTATTAAAACATGATCGCCGTAGAGGATGTGCGCAAGGTCAAAGGATTGCATTTACAAAGGGCAAAACAAATCTAAAAATATCTCATTCAAATGGAAATAGCACCACGGGCGGTAGGTTAAAATGGCGCCTTCGCAGGAGAGGTAGACATAGAAGGAAAACAAGTTGATATATCACAAAAGAAATGAAATTGTAGGATAGGAATAGCTCGATGTATCATGCATGAAACTTTTTCTAAATTCAGCGTTTCCTACCGCCCGTGATAGCACACGCGCCATGAATAATGGATAGCCAAATAAACAATGATGTGTCTGATGAATGTTTTCTTTGTTCTCTCAATAGAATGAATATATCTTTTAGCCATTCTGAATAGAATCAGAATCGAACAATATTTTGCTACATTTTGTGGAATTTTCGAATGTGCATAATAGTGATAGAAGCTCTAACGCCACTCGATCGAGCCACGCATGTAAAAATGTATAAAAATAACACTCGATCCAGGCTCTTTTGTAGAATAGCTAAATGGTCAATGTCAAACAGTATGCTATAGGGTGTCTTGGAAATATTATGCTTCGTTTGTGCGGCGGTTGCGGAGGAGCTGTGACTTCAATGGTTCCGGTTCTTACACAGTTGCATAGGATGGGCCTCAACTTACAGTTTGAGACCATGCCTGAGCTAATGTGGTAAGTGGTTGCTGATTCATTGCAGAAGAAAGGCAAACTTAGTGGGTGTTTCAAAAGCAGCGGTTCGTTTCTTCTCCAAGAATGTCAGAATCAAGTAAATATTGAAAGCACATGTTCTAGCGTCGTTCTTGCATTGTATGAAGAAACTAAAGAGGGTCGATAGTGCTGTTTTATGACTAAGCAACGCCATTAACAGCTCGTAAATTTTTGAAAAAATGCAAGCATAACGCTAGAATAGAAGATGGATTTTTTCGGGAACATGATCCAGGAACGGGTATACTTTTTGATAACCTTGGTCTAGACAGGACCAAATTTCAACAGCCGTTTGTCTAGCAGAGGCTAATTTTTGCAAATTTGAACAAGAAATTAGTCTTGGCAAAAGGGAATGGAAATGAATTCAATTCAATAGGTAAAAAGGATACACTGGGTAACAGACTCTCTGACATAAAATGGAGATCATATTATGTTAGAGAGAGTCTAGTACCCAGGGTACAATAAGGGCATCATTTTCACAAAATTGACCCACTGAAAGGTTAAAGTTTGTGACAAATTGCTACCCGAAACTTGGCCTGGAACCCACACA